>CM029366.1:19811470-20217364 GCA_017165825.1 Hepsetus odoe | reverse complement strand
ATTCTTCATCCTCTTCATCGCTGCCCTTACTTCCATCTTGTTTATTTGCTGCACTTCCTGGTTAACTCTTCTCACATCATCCAGTCTTCTCTCTCTCACATTTTCTTCATTCATCAGCTCCTCAAAGTATTCCTTCCATCTGCTCAACATGCTCTGTTCACCTGTGAGTACGTTACCATTTCTATCTTTAATCGTCCTGACCTGCTGCACATCTTTCCCAGATCTGTCTCTCTGTCTAGCCAATCGGTAAAGGTCCTTTTCTCCCTCTTTACTGTCCAACCTCTCATACAATTCACCAAACACCTTATCTTTGGCCTTCACCACTGCTTTCTTCGCCCTGCGGTTCATCTCCTTGTACACCTGTCTACTTCCTTCATCTCTCTGTATGTCCCATGTCTTCTTTGCCTCCCTCTTCTTTTGAAAACACTCCTGGACTTCTTGGTTCCACCACCAGGTCTCCTTATCCTCTTTCTTCCTTCCGGATGTCACACCAAGTACATTTCTAGCCGTCTGCCTGATCACTTCTGCAGTAGTTTCCCAGCAATCCGGTAGCTCTTCGACACCTCCCAGTGCCCGTGTTAACTCCTGCCTGAATTCCACCTTACAGTCCTCCTCCTTCAGCTTCCACCACTTGATCCTCGGCTTTGCCCTCACTTTCCTCCTCTTCTTGACCTCCAAGGTCATCCTACAGACCACCATCCTATGCTGTTTAGCTACACTCTCCCCTGTCACTACTTTGCAGTCTCTGATCTCTTTCAAACTGACCCTCCTGCAAAGAATATAATCCACCTGTGAGCATCTTCCTCCACTCTTATACGTCACCCTGTGCTCCTCCCTCTTCTTAAAATAAGTATTAACTACAGCCATTTCCATCCTTTTTGCAAAATCAACAACCATCTGACCCTCAGCATTCCTCTCCTTGACACCATGCCTAGCCATCACCTCCTCATCACCTCTGTTCCCTTCACCAACATGACCATTAAAATCTGCACCAATCACCACTCTCTCTCCCCTGGGTACACTCTCTATCACTTCATCTAACTCACTCCAGAATTTTTCCTTCACTTTCATCTTACAACCAACTTGTGGAGCATAAGCACTAACAACATTCATTATCACACCTTCAACTTCCAGCTTCAAACTCATCACCCTCCCTGACACCCTCTTCACCTCCAAAACACTCTCCACATGCTCTTCCTTCAGGATAACACCTACTCCATTCCTCCTTCTATCCACACCATAGTAGAACAGTTTAAACCCCCCTCCAATACACCTGGCCTTACTACCCTTCCATCTAGTCTCTTGCACACACAAAATGTCAACCTTCCTTCTCTCCATCATATCAGCTAATTCTCTACCTTTACCAGTCATGCTGCCAACATTCAAAGTCCCTACCCTCACTTCCACTCTCCTCTCCTTCTTTCTCTCCTTCTCCCTCTGGACATGCCTTCCTCCTCTTCTTCTTCTTCTTTGGCCAACAGTAGTCCAATTTCCACCAGCACCCTGTAGGCTAACAGCACTGATGGCGGTCGTTGTTAACCCGGGCCTCGACCGATCCGGTATGGAATTCTGTATCGTTGTCCGCATATTGATTTGGCAAAGTTTTACACCGGATGCCCTTCCTGACGTAACCCTCCCCATTTACCCGGGCTTGGGACCGGCACGAAGAAATACACTGGCTTGTGCATCCCTAGTGGCTGGGTTATATATATATATATATATATATATATATATATATATATATATATATATATCAGTAAATCATTCCAAGGGCAGAATAATAGGGTACCAAGTGAAATAATGCACTTGCTTTGTACCATGAGAACTATAGACTGGACTAGATCAATCCTAGATCAATTATGTATCCAATAGCAGAGTTTGATAGGGAAAGCAATAGGAATAAATAAAGATAGCAAGAGAATAAAAAGGTCTATTAAGAAAATAAAAAATAGGTAGCTACAAACAGAATCAAATTAATTCAACAGTAAAAGTTTCAAAACTGTAGGAAAAACGGAGTGAGTCAAGCTTTTGCTCACTGGTGCCTTAGAGTTAAAAGCTGATTTACTGAGCTCAGGGGAGCTAGAGTGAAATAAAACACTTGAGTGGGGTTGTTAGAGTCCTTCATTAACAGTGAGCATGGAAGCTATACACAGTGGTGTCTGGCTGATGAGCTTTACAAATAAAAAAGTAGCCTGTGAGTTTCCCTTCATATAGACAGAGAAGGCCAGCCAACCTTTTCATAAGGTGTACAAAGATGAGTCCTGAACAAGTGTCCTGTAATTCTCAAGGTTGCGTGGTAAACAAAGTCCAGGGCCTTAAGAGTTCTGGCTGAAGTGGTTCTGTGCATTTCTTCACCTTAACTCATTCACAGAGTTTACACTTTGTTACAGCTGAAACAATGTCTTTCAGAATTGCTGTAACTAAACTTGGGGAAATGTGGTAGTGTAGTGTTTTGTTGTTTTGACTGCCAGCATGCCTGTTCTCTGCATTTCTGCATGTGATTCTGCTGGGTGCTCCAGCTGGGTGCATTAGGTGGACTGGAGATACAGAACTGCGTCTAGATGTATAGTGATGATAGGGGCAGCGGTGGCCTAGTGGCTGGGAGTTTGTCCTCGGATCGGAAGATTGTGGGTTTGATTTCCTCACCGGTAGGCTGCCCTGAGGTGCCCTTGAGCAAGGTACCGTCCCCATCATTGCTCCCCGGGTGCTTTCAATAGCTGCCCCCTGCTGCACGTGTGTGTATGGTTGAAACGCAGAGGTTGAATTTTGTTGCGTTGTGTTGTCCTGGGCAATGACAAGAATAGTCACTTACTCTTTCACAGTTGCCCTCTGAGTGCTGGGCTCCCCTCACCCTGGTTAGGATAAAATGACCCAGAAAATGCAAAATTATATACAAAATTGATTCTAAAAGCTTGCTTAGGGGGACACTTTTTTTTGAGGAGACGCTTTGATTTACAGCCCACTAAATAATTTTGGTGGTAATTCTAATATTTTGGCTCCAAAATTCCAGTAAAAAAAAGGGAAAAAAATCAAAACAGTCAAACCTTTTGCAATTAATTATATCTGGAATGCGCTGGGTTTCCGTTTGTTTTCAGCATGGACCATCCCCTTAAGCAAGAGCTTCGAGAAGGTAGAACCAATCTAATTGGAAAGATAACCATCCTACTTCCGATAATATGAGAGATGATGTAACTGGACAAAAAAGAATGAAAGGTGAAGAAAGTTCCCCAGCAGTCCTGCATTAATGAGTGTACATGCAGGCCATTGATCTTGCAGGTATTAAAGAACTATTTGAACTTCAGTGACACCCTGTGGTGATGCTTGGAAATGAACCAGCTTGTGTTCTGGTGCACTGAAGGTAGATGGTCATTTTGATATCACTGTTATATAACCCAGATGTAAGCCATTACATGCTGGAGTGTATTTGAACACAGCCATAAACCTCAGTTTTATTCAGGTCAAGGCTACTATCACTGGTCTATTACAGCATGCCTCTAAAATGATTAGCTCTGTCACTGAAACAGATGGAGCTGCTATTCACCTTATTTCCTAAACCAGGTGGAAGGACAGTTTATGTGAAGTGCCATCATTCAAAATATTTGACACTGAAATATAGTTGAATCATCCAGTCTGCCCTTGCTCTGCCGTGCTGTGCTGTGCTGTGTACAGGAGCGAGACAAAGTTATTTGACTCTCTGACAGACTATTATATAACACAAGGATCTCTACTCATTACGGTTTCCTTGAGCTGAAGTCCAGGACACTTTCCTGTGTTAAAAATCTGAAAGGGGGCAGAAAATCAGTAATAAAGCGAAAGCATCCATCATGACTTCAAGGTAAGTGAATCAATGGCCTTCCAAGGCATGCTAAATAGGATAAATATATTCTTTAAAATGTCAAACAGAGACTTGTTTCAAAGATTCCATTTCAGCAGAATGAGTCAGGGTGGACAGTTGGCATTTTGGCATTTTGTTGATACACCGCATGAGTTCTGGCCCCAGATAACCAATAAACATTTTCCTATTCAACCATTTTTCAAATCCCTTTTTTTCTTTTTTCAGTCCATGTAAAGAGAAGTAAACCTGGATATCCAAAGATATTTAGACAATCTTTCTAATAAGTGGGTTCAGCTGCATTGCTGTAGAGACATTAATCTACTATATCTCATTTGTCCAGAGGAGAGACGAGGATTATATCGGAGGAGGATGCTGAAGATGGAGCTGCCTGGCAAGAGGAAAAGAGGAAGACCAAAAAGGAGGTTTATGGATGTGGTGTGAGAGGACATATAGGTGGTTGGTTTGAAGGAAGAAGATGCAGAGGACATGAAGAAATGGAAACTGATGATCCACTGTGGCGACCTCTAAATGGGAGCAGCTAAAAGAAGAAGAAAAAGGTAAATAACTGACATTGTTCACAGAGCAATTTACATGCATTAAGATTAAATGCTTTTTATTTTATTTAAATAAATAAAATCAAATGTTAATAAATGAAATCAAATAAATACATTTAATTAATTTTATTTGATTTTATGTATTTCAGTCAGTTGCTAAATTGTTAATTGTTTGTAATGAACTACATGAGAAAAGCACTGCCAGCAGAATGGAGGGCTCTGGAGCAGCCAAGCATCGACTATGACTACAGCAGACAGAAAATTCAATCCCAGAGTTGTACCTTAACTTCTGTTTAACTTTTTAAACTTTTTAAGTCTTTTACAAACTTTTTATTTTATTTAAGTGTTATTTTTTGGACGTGATTATGCAGTGTGAATTCATTGTGCATGGCCGATGCTGACATTATCCACCTCTTATAAATTAGCACCCCACTGTGGCTTTTTAAAGGCATTGCATCATTCCTCCTTTCATATTTGGTCAAAGAAAGTAATCATTATATTACCTTTGAGTGCTGCTGACTGTCTTGGCACTGGGATATACATGGAAATATAACAAAACATTCAAAACCATCATAATGACGCCAGCACACTTTGGAGGCTGTAAGCCCCACAAGAGCCAATAGTGATACATTATGCAAACAGAATGAAACAAGCTCCTTCTGATTGTGTTGCATCTTTGCAGCATGTTGGCAAGAAGTCAATCCCTAGAGAGACGCCTATTCTTTTTTTTTTTTTTTTTGACGTTTCTGTGCCCCATATTCCTGGAGAAATGTCATGATTAATTCAGATCATAAAGTGTGCCGGTTGGAATGGATCTAATGGGTTTTCTTTTAAGGTTTCATGAGCAACCAACAAAAAATTTGTTTTGACACTGACATTTGATGCCTCAAGAACTGGCTACAGCAGTGAATATACTATTACCAGTTTAGGACAGCCTGTATATTAAATTCAATGAATTCTAATTAACATGAGCTAAAGCATTAGAATTAGTATAAAGAGTAATTACTGGGTTTGTGTGAGAGAGCATATTGAACCAGTTCCAAATCTCTCTTTAAGAAAAATTCAGATTCTACAGTAACCATCAGTTGATGCTGATGTAATGTCTGGAGTTTGGTGAGAAGATCCAAACCTTTTTTTAACAGACAAAAAAGACCCAAGATGAAAATGTGTCACTGTTGGCAGTAACTCTGTAGTAAGAGTTACATTGGAATTACTAAATTATGTCTAAATCTGTTTACTTCTTCTAATGAATGTTGGAAATGCATGCATTTGGAAAATCCAGTAAAATGGTAGAGTGTTAGACTTGGTTTGCAAATACACAAATTCATTCATTCATTGCTGACAAAAGTTTTCAGTAAAGTTGTTATAAAACGATCTCTGAAACAATTAAAAGTAACATGGAAAGGCTTGACAGGTTTAAGTAAATTTTTAATAATCATAACATTAAAATAAATTTGAATCAAAAATAAATAAATGAAATTAGAAAATTAGAGAATGAATCCGACAAATCAAACCCCTTCCATATTCGCTATCATTAATTATTATTTTGTAATGAATTAATAAAATAATTATCATTTATTTTCACTGGTACTTTAAACAAGACATACTGTCTTGAGGATTTAAGTTAAACAAAACTTAAAAAGCAAGTAACATCAGTGTTTATATGATGATGAATTAAAAAAAAAAACCTTAGAGCATTGATTTTGTATGCTAATAAGCACTGATCTCATTGGCTGTTATGGTAGAGGAGGTGGGGGGAGGTGTGTGGTCAGTATGTCATTAGGAAAAGCTCGTAATTGGCTGCAGCGGAGCACAAAAAAATGATAATACATGTTTGCCAACTAAAGCTTGTTTATGCTGAGAGCCAGATGTTTTCTCTGAATAATGAGTAGGACAAGAATTTCATTACACAGTGATCCTTAAAGCAGAAATCTTATTCGCACTTATAGCAGCTTTCAAAATTATACCGATTTTACAGCATAGAAATTGAATCTTACAGAAAATATTCAAACCCTGTGGATGACTCTGGATATTGGAGCTTGACTGGTTAAGAATATGAAACAGCTCCTCATAACAAACCTGTACTGGCAAAAACAGGTCTGGAATGAAAGTAATGGCAAAATAGTTTTGCTACAAAGTAGTACAAGTGCAGCTCTGGATGGAGCTATTATTTTATTTTGGGTGAAGCCTTTTTAATTAAACAAGATGAAGCTAAATTCCAATTCCCAAGGCTGACCTAACTGTAGAATAAATATCTTTGGCAACAGAATTTTTTTTTGCATCCTGTCAAATTATTTTTCTGACTTCAGGAAATCACATTTTTATTTCCAGTAAGATAATCATATTATCAGAGTCCAAAAGAAAATAAATCAGTTCAATTATTTCCAGAAACTTTATAGAAGGTAACAAAGGTTCTCTAATATATGTTAATTCAAAAACATTTCATTAAAGTCATTTTGAAGCATTTCTGTTTGTTCAGTGAAGTTTAAATGATGCAAAAAATAGAAATACAGATACTTGCTTTTATTTGACAGCAATGATGGAATAATGAAGATTAAATATTCACTCTTTTTAAATATTGTGCAATTTCTAAAAAGATTTATATATGCATAAAAGTCGGATCTTCATATTTCATCATCTTCCCCTTTGCAGGACTATATAGAAGATCTTCTCTACCATGCTCAGCCAGTGATGTGTTAAAGATAACATTTGATCTGCTCCAATTCCCCTGTCTTTAGAACTAGGTTAGGGTTAGTTATCACGTATCAAAAAGGTGCACGGCTTTCATTTCATTTAATGGGTTGATTAAAAATGGCAGTATTACTTGAAAGTACATGACTGCTTATCCTCTTGTTTTCCCAGACTTCTTGGCATAAACATCATTGGCTTCTCTGACAAGGACAACAGCACTGAACCCTGTACTTGAATGAAGTATACTGTCACAACAGTTAAAAATGGTGAAAGGTTCTGTTAGCTGTGTACAGTGCTAGATATGTCCTTCAAAGAGCTACAGTACATTTGTACAAGCTGTCTGAACTTTTTCCTCAGAAAATCGGTACTTTTACTAGGCTGTTTTATACAAGTAACTAAACCTTTCCATACCTTTCCAAAGAAAGAAAATCTACACTTTTAGCACCTCTGATCATATGTAGTGCACGGCATCAACCTGAAAGGAGGCACACAGCAGAGGAAACCATACTTTCTCCTGGAATTCCCAGGGAGCATGTCTTATTTTACAGTTTTAAAAAGCAGCCAGTAAAACAGCCCCAGAACAGCAGCATAACCGACTGAGGGTTTGTGGGTGTTTATGTCCTAAATACAATGAATGAAGTTCTCGATACTTATATTTCATGGCTTTTTTTTTCTTCGTATTACCCATGATATGGATAAAAATAGCAGCATGCATTATATTAGCAGATTTCTTAGACTGTTCCTGCATGGCATATACTTATGAAATGGTGAGAAAGCCACACAACGGTAATTATATTCCATTCTGAGTTATACCACTCATTCATGCCCCCACAAACGCTGCAGGCAGATTTCCATGGTATTATGTCATTAATCTGGAATTTTGTCAACATCTCTCAAAATATCACATAACCCAAAGCTATTTTTTTGCAGAAAAAATTCACAGAAATGATGAAGCAAGGTCTGTTCAGCCTGTTTCTACTAAATTTCCATGAGGATGTGTATAATCCATCCATCATCAGATCCACTTATGCTTAAAGGGGTTGAGCAGCGTGAAAGACAGGTACATCCTGGGTAGGTGGCCAGTTCATCCCTGGGCAAACACACAGACAAACCCACTCAAACACAGTCACACCTACAGGATAATGATCATCCTCCAAGTCTCCTCTTCAGACTGTTAGAGGAAACTGGGGCACTCAAGAAAAAAACTCTCAGACTCAGGAAGAACTTACAAATTACAGCTTCCACACAATTTTGACTTAGTTCACCCCAGTTTAGGAATCAAACCCAGAGGGAACAGCACTACCCACTTTCAGTGTGATGCCAAATGTGAACGTGAAGTGAACTGAAAGTGACCATTTGTCATTGTGAATACACAGCACAGCCCCCATACTACACAACAAAATGCTGTCTCTGCATTTAACCCACACAAACCATCCAGCAGCAGGCAGCCAATCATCCAGCTCCCAGGAAACAGAATGGGGGGGGGCGGTACCTTGCTCAAGGGTACCTCAGGTTAAACTACTGGTCCGGGACCATTAAACTCATGACCTTCCAATTATGGGTCTTAGTCCGTAACAATTAGGCCACCACTGCCCCTAATTGTGTATCATATATTGCAAAAAATATCCAATTTGTATTATTATAATTAGTAGTACTAATTACAATATTGTTATTATTACTTATGACCTCATTTAGCTGATACAGTTCCTTTTAAAGGTGAAGTGAAAAGAGATGAACACAATTAACACTAAAAACAAAATAAAAATTGTTGTAAAGGCATCATCAGAAAAAATCTGCATTTAGAAAGACAGTTTATCACGTTCAGTGAACCAAAGCTGAAGAAGTCCTAAAATTAGACATCATTTCTGAAAGGTGGTTGTATCTTTGTGATTTGTTTGCATGCTCAGTCAACCAAAATGGACTTGTCACTGCAGACCTCAGCTTGCATAGCTCATACAATGAGGTTTGAGTTCTATGTGAATAGAAAAGTCCAGACATGAATCAGTTCTTGTCTGTAAATTAATGTTTGGTTGGTAACATACATAGGACCTGCAATAAACCTGAAAGGTGCATTTAGGTCCAGCTGTAAATCAGGCAGTGAGATTCCAGCCCTGAAAGGTCACCATATCCTGTATCATTTACAGCACTGAAATTTGGGTCTTGAGACCACTAGCAGTTCAAGACATAAAGCCAAATATCCATGATTTTACTATTTTAAATGACATGACAGTGATGCAGACTTCCTCCAGCAGTCCTCTTTTTGCCTGAGGCAGTATAAATGTGGGCATGAGAATGAAATGAGGGAATCTTAGCTCCTCAGAGGTTTACAAAAGGCAAAACGCATCAATAACTGCAGAGAAGCTCTCGTTAAAAAAATATGATAGCACATGTTTGCCGGACCTGTGATGGTCTAAGGATTTTCATACTGGTACTGGCTTTAAAAAAAACTCTGAAAATCCCTGAATTAATACTCCTAACCCAGCATCCGATTATTCCCAAATCCTTCCTGAGATGTACTGAATGTGTCAAAGAAGAGAAAACTGCTCAAGCCCTGGAGGACCTGAGTTGGTTCCAATTAGCCATTCTTACACAGTCTACTGACTCATTAACATATCACAGATGCAGACGAGCTGAAAAGGTTAGCCTAGATCTACTCAGAATCTTAGTCTTTAGTGATTCAGATGTTCCTTTTTATAATTAGGGGAACCCATCATTAAAATATCAAAACCAAAAAAAAAAAAAAACAGCATAATTCAGTCTCTAAGATGTAACACAGCCTTTGGTGCTTTGATGTGAATTTGATGTGAACTGCATCATTGTAGAGCAAGTTGTGATTGAACAGCCCTGATAGGAACCGGATAAGTGAAGAGTTAGATTTTTCTTAACGCTACATCAGTAGAAACTGTTAAGTGAAATGGTTTTGAATGCACTGCCTGGTCTCTGAGACACTGGTTTGCAATAGTTTTAAGAAAGGTTTGGCCTACAACAAAATAGTGGTACGGTATTTGCCTATGGGCCAATGGCTCAAGAGGTCCCAGGTTCGAATCCCACCTCTGGCACTACCACCACTGGGTCCCTGAGCAAGACCCTTAACCCTGAGTTGCTCCAGGAGGACTGTCCCTGCAATTAGGACATGGACGTCACTCTGGATAAGATCGTCTGCTAAATGCCGTAAATGTAAATGAAAATGTAAATGGAATAGACACGTAGGCTTGGTACACATGGATTTTCCTGGTTCCTTTACTATAGATAAATAAAGAAATCTGGGCCTGTACGTTTCTCTGTAGTGCCCAACTTCACAGAAAACCCCGATGGCTGACTTTAAAATGCATTAAGGAGTGTAACTTAGGGAAACTGCAGCAGTCCAATCACTCTTTATCAGCTAAGTGGTTTTTGTCAGAGAGGCACAATGTCTCCTTCCACCTCTGACATTCTCACCAAAGGGGAGAATTCCTGAGCAGGTAAGTATACATATATATATATATATATAGGGATGTGGTTAGTCCATTATCCTTCTCTCACTCTGTCCATATAATGCCGTCAAAAGTAAAAGAAAACTGGTTTTCTTTTTAAAAATGTGCTTCTTTTCTTTTACATCAGATGCCAACTGCAAACGTGTCCATACTTCTGTTGTTTAACTGTAGTTAAACTCCAAAACCTAGAGACAGTCTACCATTCTGCTGTTTGGTTTACTGGAGCCAATGCCATCTGTATTCTCTGGGGAAATGGTTATTATAGTCATTATAGCCAGTAACAGTGACCAAGTACAACACCCAGTCTTCCCATTGCATCAGGCTTCAGGCTCCTAAGTGCCAGGCAGTAATTGGATTTATCCACAAAACAAATTAAAACTGGATAAACTTCCCAATCTCTGCTTTAAAAGAACTCATTTTGATAGGTTAGGGTTGTTGTTTTTTCTGGTATCTATATTTAACTCCTCTCTTCCTTAAATGAATAAAATAAGAAATAAAATCAAGTAAATGGAAAAGAAATACATGAAAATTAAATTAATGGCAACACTGTGCTGGACTTCTTATATCCGTTATTATTATTGTTATTGTTGTCGTCGTCGTCGTCATTATTATAGTAATTCAACTGCAGGGTTACTATTTTAAGTATTTTACATTAATCAATTCATTAGAAACAAATAATTAATAATAAATAAAAACACTCTGGACTTTTTTTCTCCATTCAGAGCTGAGTTCAGTTTTATTTTACACCCTCGTGTGTTGTCTGCAGTGTGTGATGTGATGCAGTTTTCTTGAATGGGTTTCAGTTTGAAACGATCTGAGATTTGGTGTTTTGCCACTAGGTGCCATTCACGGCTCGCCAACACTCCCCCGCACACTCCCCCGCCAGCGCTCGCCTTCCTTTTATTGTCCGTCGATAAGCCCCGCCCTCCTACGAGAGGAGTGACACATCCCTCTGCACTGCGATTGGCTACTTCATCCCCACGCGCAGCCCTTCAATCGTCTCTGTGGACCGCTAACCAATCCGGACGGCGAAAGGCGGGGCTTGTGGAAATCCAGCGGAGGAAGGAAAGCCCCTCCCCCTCGATTGAGGGATGAGCGGGACTCGGTCATGGCGCTGCAGTGAAGTTGCTGGACGAGGCCAGGAAGCGGGAGACCGTCGCGGCTTCTATTTACACTCGTGGCGTGAAGCGGAAAGTGGCACTAGAGCGCCTTTCTGTTTGTTTTAAAGGGAGAGGAGGGACGAGCGCTGAGGGGCAGGGAGCAGCCCGACTTTCTGAGGGATTTCTTTTCTTTTCCGTTTACAAAGTTGCGCCGCGAAGACGGAGAGCGACATGGAGCTGCGGGGCTGAGCCCGACTTTTCCGCGCAGAGTCTCTTCCCTCCTTTCTGTTGGCGAGTGTGCGGCTGCGGACATGCCGGCCAAAACCAAGTACAACCTCGTGGACGACGGACACGACCTGCGGATTCCTTTACACAACGAGGAGGCTTTCCAGCATGGCATTAACTTCGAGGCAAAGGTGAGCGTCTCCCCCGCAGGTGTGCTCCAGCGGCCGGACCGGGACCGGGAAGTTTTCTGGGGGAATGGCTCACCTGCCCTCTCCGAGCGCCAGTCCAGAGCTCGCTGTTTGTTTTGGAGATCGCGTGTTAGTGGAAAACAGGCTGAGGTCGGTGTCGGCTCGCTCTGTGATGTTTGTTTTGTGTTTTTCTTTCAGTATATCGGCAGCCTGGATGTGGCGAGACCCAACAGCCGCGTGGAGATAGTCGCTGCCATGAGGAGGATACGGGTAAACCTGCACCATTAAACCCTGCCCCGCTCTGTGGCCCTCTCTCCACTGCCCTTCATCTCAGTCTTGTAGCAACAGCTTGGACCTCAGATGTACAGACACACTCGATGGGCAGCTCCGCTCGCAGTTTGTTTGGGAAGTTTGAGTCTTCAAGTGCTTTAACACGAAAGGCCATCAGATCACTGACTTCTATATATTATATGTTTCAGCGAGGGGTGAGCAGCTCCGGGCCTGGAGGTGTTGGTGTCCTGCACAGTTTGGTAGTTGCCTTCTCAAACACTCACTAAACTTGACAATGATCAGGTGAGCTGTACCAGGTGTGCTTCAGCAGGGAATTCACTAAACTCTGCAGGACACCGGCCCTCCAGGAGCGGAGGCTCACCCCTTCTGAGAGTCAGCTAGATGGGCAGTTTCACTTGCAGTTGGGAAAGATTTGTGCCTCAGTTAATAACCGAAGGCCATCAGATCAGGTGCTGTGTATACAGCACTGTGCGAAAGTTTTAGGCAGGTGTGGGAAAAAATGCTGTAAACAAAGAATGCTGTCAAAAATGGAAGTGTTCATCATTTATTTTCATCAATCGACAAAATGCAGTGAATGAATAAAAGAGAAATCTAAATCAAATCAATATTTGGTGTCACCACCCTTTGCCTTCAAAACAGCATCAGTTCTTCTAGGTACACCTGCACACGGTTTTTGAAGGAACTCGGCTGGTAGGTTGTTCCGAACATCTTGGAGAACCAACCACAGATCTTCTGTGGATGTAGGCTTCCTCACATCCTTCTGTCTCTTCATGTAATCCAGACACACTGGATGATGTTGAGATCAGGGCTCTGTGGGGGCCAGAAGAACTGATGCTGGTTTGAAGGCAAAAGGTAGTAACACCAAATATTGATTTGATTTAGATTTTTCTTTTGTTCGCTCACTGCATTTTGTAAATTGATAAAAATAAACAATCATTATTTATATTTCTGAAAGCATTCTTTGTTTACAGCATTTTTTCCACACCTGCCTAAAACATTTGCACAGTACTGTATATATAGCTCATTGCATTTGGAGCAGGTGGAGAGAAAAGCTGCTCCTAAAGTCAAGTGTGAAACACACTTGGTGGGCAGTTTCACTTGCATTTACATTGGAAAGTTTGTGTCTTCAATTGAAAGTGTTTTAGGTCAAATTAAAGGCCATTAAATCACTCACTTTATATAATTTCAGTGTGAAAGGAATAGATGGAGAGAACAACTGCTTTGAATTCTGAAAGTCAAATGTAAAAAAAAAACCACACACACATTAGATGGGCAGTTTCACTTACAGTTCTCTTAGGAAAGGTTTGTGCCTTTTTTCCACCTTTAAGACATTCCCTTCCTGCAGCCCACACACTTTTAGCATGCAGAATAAACCCAATAACACACAAAACATCACATTTCTTTTCAATTTCATTGAATTGCTTGCTATTCATACTTTTTGCATGCCTACTTAAAGGACTGCCCTCCTGGACAGCGAACACAGCTGCCCAGGTTTGTGTCAAAAACCCCAGCCATGTAGGTTGGGAGTTATCTAACGAATCGATAAGCTGCTGAAACTGGCTCAAAAAGTGGAGCTTAAGAGCAGCTAAGTGTGTTAACATTGATTTTGGGAGTAAATTTGAGCTCAGACACTGTGTTGGTGAACTTTGAAAGAAAGACTGGATGGTGCCTGAGAGGCTGTATGTACATGAGGCGCTAATCCGTTCATTCATCCTCGTCATTTGCTATACGGTCCTTTAGGCATGCATTTATTTTGTTACACAAGCTCTTGGCTGATTTCTCCCGTCATTTTTCAGTGTTTAGGTGGCTAATTATTTTAACAGTCCACGTGCAAACCCACTCGTTAATCCGTGAAGGAGGCCTGCTGTTATTTCTACTGAACTGACAGTCTTCAGCGCTGCATAGTTGACAGCCATGGAGGGATTAGTGTCAGCCAGTTGTTGGCTGAGTGCAATGTAAATGGTCTTTCTTTGTGCACCCATGTTTTCCGATTTTTTGCCAGAAAGTCGTTGTAGCTATAAGTAGTGAATGTGCAATCAGGTAGTGTGATGTGGAGATGTGCCAGGGATGAGACGGCTGTAAAGGCTTTGTTTTTGCACCATTGTGGTTTCCATCGCACCAGCACACACTAGGTGCAAATGATCCTATTAACCTTTTCAATGGGCCAGACCTCCTGCCATGGTATGGCAGCTGCTGGGAAAGGGCCAGCCATTTGTAACATGTGAATTTTAAAGCAGAGAAAAGTTCTTTTAAAGCTCAAATTAGGATGTACTCCTGAGGGATCAAGTGCTTTATGTAAAAGTCCATCGAATCTCTCACATATTTCAGTGTATATAAAATAGAAGGGAACAATTACTGTGCATTTAAGAAATCAAATGTAAAATACTTTATATGGGCAGTTTCACTTGCATTTGGCTTGGGAAAGGTTTGTCCCTTTTTTTTCTCCGCTAAAAGCCTCCCTCTGAGATCTTTCAGTCCATGCACTTTTAAGATAAAGAGGACAACCAATAATATGCAAACCGCACATTTCTGGCTGGCAATAAAAGAATTGCTCGCTATTCATAGATTTCACCCAACCTTAAAGGATGGCCCACCTAGAGGGCAAGCATGGCTTTCCTATATCACCACGCCTCTCTGGGGAGGGAGTGAAAAAATGGCAGGCAGTAGTATGTGCATCTTTGCAGCAATAATTTAGTCAAAGGCAAGTATTAATATTTTAATGATTGTATTTTTTGTCATATCTTATTACACCCAAGAAACCACTTCAGATACTCTGAGACCGTTACTCTGTATTAAAGTGATATCCTGGCATGTTTGCACTTTGTTTAGCTGGAATGCAGTTTCAGAATGTTTTCCAGAAAATTAAATCTGCATGTATCTGCTGGTAATTCATTGTTATGTTTTATCACTCGTCTAGTGGTGTCTACATAAGCTTATAGGAGCATTTTTAATAACAATGTGTTATAATGTGTTTACCATGTGCAAACCATACGCCTACACACTTAATTGGATTTTGTGTGGGGGGTGTTTTTCAGCTAGGTCAGGTTATATGGCACTAACGAGAAAGCTCTCACTTGGAGTTCTGCCTTCTGAAGGCATTAAGGTTAAGAAATTTCATACCCAGTTTATGTTCCTACACTTTTATGCTGCTTGCTGAGGCTGCTGGGCAAAATGATATTGCAATATTGTAATAAAGTAATTACACCAGTTTTAATGATTATTGTCAGGATGCACTGAAATGCAATGCAGGGGGGGAAAAAAAATTATATATATATACATTTTTTTTTTTTCCTTCCTGCTATTTTCCAATTTTGGCAGAAAGAAACATGCACAGAGAGAGAGAGAGAGAACAAGGTTACAGGTGATACACTGAAAAACTGCAAAACAAATGAAAAAAAATTACAATTACATGCCTTAGCAGATTCATTTATTCTCATGTATCAGTACTAAGAAACAGAATTCAAAGAATGAGAAAAGTTAATGAATGATACTGTTATACATTTTCATTTTTAAGGAGAACTAGCTCTGTGAGGAGGACTTACTGGGAGTATACCTCATAGCAATGGTATTCCCAAATGTCAGTGGCTTCTTTCAAAAGGATAATGCATACTCTGCCACACTCCAGATTTTTTCAGGAACGGTTTGAGGAGCATGACAAAGAGCTCAAGGTGTTGACATAGCCTCCAAATTCCTTAGATCTCAATTTGACACATCTGTGGCATGTGCTGAACAAACTGGTCTGACCCTTGGAGGCCCCATCTCACAACTAACAGGACTTAAAGGATCTGCTGTTAATGTCTTGGTGCCAGAGACCACAGCACACCTTCCGAGGTCTTGTGGAGTTCATGCATTTAAGGGCTCAGAGCTGTTTTGGTTGGATGAGGCGGCCTGCAGCATATGAAGGTGGTTTTAATGTTACGGTGAATTGGTGCATGTCCTTATATGTATGCACACGTGTCTTATTTACATGAACGTAGAGCCACGTTGTTGGAGTGCTAGAAAAATAATAACTTTAGTCTCAGAATTGCCTTTACCCCTAGGCATGCTTGATCTGTCTCATAACCGTATCTTAACATTACTTGATTCCAGTCACCCTTTCAATCAGTGAGCAGGAAATTGAATTCGAAAAGCTGCTAGACGAGGATACTTTACGTGAGCTTGAGTAGAAGCAAAGAAAACTAAATCATTTGGTTTATTCCTCTGTTCCTCTTTCCAGAAACATATGAGCTGCATGTTTTGGGGGAAGTGTTTTTAATAGCTTATGTGATTTATTTCAGTCTAATCTAACTGCCTTGTTAGCTGCCTAAAAAAAGAGGGGATGAAGAGATTAGATAGTCCATCAAGGTAGGGGGCATCTTTTGTGTCTGTGGAGTAAATTAATTCGCTAAATTGAGTTTGGGTATTTGATCAAAACCTTTTTTGTTTTCATGAAAATGTCAGCAGACGTGTGGAAGGAGAGCAAAGTGATTACCATCACGCATAATCAAATGTTTGATATAAAAACCTAAAAGGCCTTCAAAATGGCACAGGAAAGGGTGGGTGGAGAGTCTGCTGGGAATCTAAAAGCCTAGAAGGGAACAACCACTGGTGATTTTCAGTATCCCAGTTTGCAGTTTACCACTTTAAAATGAGCCCTTTTTGTTTTGATGTTATTTTCTCACAAGATTAGAATGCTAATCATGAAGGTCTGTAACTTACATAAAACTACACACCGCACAGATGTTCCTTTCTATTTTAATACCTAAAGTACCAGCTATTTGAGAGTGTCTTACACATTGAATGACTCGCTCTGAAATACTGAAGAACATGAGTACAATCCTTTTGAACTGACCAAAACACTATGCCTTAAGATTTCTTTCTGTTAACTGCCTGGCTTGATGTTCCTCCATTTTCATAATAAGGAATATCTG
This sequence comes from Hepsetus odoe, assembly GCA_017165825.1. NCBI lineage: Eukaryota > Metazoa > Chordata > Actinopteri > Characiformes > Hepsetidae > Hepsetus > Hepsetus odoe. Next base: position 20,200,097 of record CM029366.1, on the reverse strand, counting down.
GTGAATAACTTCTGCTCAGGTGCAGCATATTCTTCTCCTTGTCCACATATATGAAAATGTGGCCAAGATAGAACATGAATTTGTTAAAAGGTCACAAGCTTTTGAGAAGCGCAACCTAGAATACAAATGAATGTATTGTGTAATGTTGAAGATCATGGTGTCATGATCAAGGCGAAAGCATTCGTATTGTTTGAATTTGTTTTGTATCATTGGAGCCAAATGTTATTGATATAAAAGCGCAGTCTTGTTTGATTCGTGCTAAGTTGAAGACCAAGTAGACTCAAGACTGCAAACAAAGCCTGGTCTTTTTTGAAAATGTGAATCAGTGTTTTTCAAAAGTGGCATCATTTGTGGTAAGTGGCAACTTTGCAGAATGTTTAAAAAATCTAAAATAAAAAAAAATCACCAAACATTTTCTTTTTTACTATACTGTCTTTTAATGCAACGCTGCTGCATGAATTGTGGCCACTCAGTAATTTTCTAGCTAATCTTAGAAAAGAAACATGAAAAAGTATCTTCTATCATGGTGTTCTAATAGAATTATGCAGCTCTTTTCTGTATTATCAACGCTTGCAACCCCACCAGAGCCTCTTTTTCTTCTCTTTGATCTTTCTGGGAGCTGCAAGACAAGCACAGCTCCAAAGCTGTCTTGCTTTAACCTGCGGCGCCCTTCCAGGAGGGTTTCAGCCCCCCCTTGTAATTCCTTTGTCTGGAATTAACTATGGAGGATTCATTTAAGCTGCAGTGGAGCTTTGCTAAACTCGCTATGTCAGGAGTGCACGTTTTAGGGAGCAGCTCTGAGAGTTATGCCACTCAATACTTTTTGCTGGCAGGAACTCGAGCTCTGCCTATTTGCTGTCTTTCAGTTGTGTTTGACATTTGAATACAGAAACAGAAACATCCAAACAAAGGAAATGAAAGAGGGAAAAATCTCTGCTCTCCGTTTAAATTTTTACCACACTCATTTTGAGACATTTTATGTTTTGCATTTTTTCTTTAGACATTTAAACCGGCGCTGACGCATCAAGGCTTTGCATAAAGCACATAATTATCCTAACTTATCAGAAGGACATGCGAGATGGAATTTAGCCATCCCATTAATGTTAGACGTGTCAGTGAGATTGAAATTCACTTGAGGTGAAATGGTGAAGCAATATAGGCTTGTAACTGGGAAAGAAACACAACTTTATAATGGTATTAAGATGGGGGAAAAAATCATTTGAAATGTAGATTTGACTTGACATTTTCTGTCCATGAACAAATTGAGGATTAACTAAGAAGATTCACACTCCTGTGTCCGTAGATTGCAGTGTGGTCTACTTGTTGAGCTGTATCTATTGACCACATCAGTTTCATGAAAATTCAATAAAAGCTGCCTCAAATCACTGTTCATTGATTGTGCCAGATTGTCTTAACTAACTGAGCAAATTTCACTCTTGTGGTGTTACCACCGCTATGCACTCTACTCAGATAAGCTCTGATATGAGCAGAAAGGTCAGGAGACTTTGCTAATGAGTCAGACGTTGGATTTTTCTTCATTTTGCTTCATGAGTAGACTGAAAGCCTAGAGGCTGCTTTAGCTGAGTCCTGACCTTAATAAATAAGTCAACAACATAATTTAAGCTGTTTCTGTTGTAAATAACAAATTAATGGTTGATCATAAATGTAAATAAACTCATTTCTAAGAGCTGCTTTAGGATTTAAAAAGCCATTTCTCACCTTCTCCTTCTCTTTCACTGGCGCTCATTGTCTCTCTTCTTTTTTTCCTTCGTCCCTTCCCTTCTGGCTCTTTTCTGTCTGTATGTCTATAACCCTTAAACATGGTTTGCTTTTCCTGTTCCTTTTTGCCTTGCTTTTTTTCTTTCTCTGCAATCTGTCTCTAAATAGGAATTTATTTTACCCTTCTTTCTCCTGTTCTCTCTCTCTCTCGGCCTCTCGGCCACTCTCCCTTTAAATCCTCTGCACTCACAGAATACACAACCGAGTAACAGAGCTGGTAGATTGTCTTGTGAGTTTGCTGCTTAGCCAGAGAAACAGCTCTGAATCTGCTCTGAAAATGTCCTCTTTTCACTCCTGCATTCTGCTATGTGTTTTGTTTGTTTGCTTGGTGTATTTGTTTGTTTCTTGGTGTGTTTGTTTGTTTCTTGGTATTTTTGGTGATATTTGTTTGTTGTTTGGTGGTTCCTTGATCTACAGTGTCACCTGCAAACTTTTTTTTTTTTGTCATGGCCTTTTCTGTGGACAATTGGCTTTTGTCTCAGTTTGATTTAATAAAATAAACTGTTAAAATTGTTCCTTATCATTTTTGCTACCAGGCTGCCATAATATTGAATTTTAATAGTAGTTCTAATAGTAAGTTAATATGGGGAAAAAAAAACTAATCAAATAAGAAAAACCTGTTTACATTCTCTAAACATATTTTTTAACTTTAACTAATTAACTTTAACTAATTCATAATACCATTTTTATAGCAAAATGTCTGCACTTCATGAAATTACAGCTGATGATCTCGTTTCTCTTATGAAGTCATTAAAAATCTAGAGTTCATATCCAGGCACCAAGATGTATGGCCCATCCAGATTTTCTGAGTAAGGTTAACAGTCTCCTTGGAGCCAAGAAATCACTTGATAAATTAAAAAGGAAACAATCTTTTTCAGTCTGGTCTGAAAAAAGACACCTTATAACTCAACAAATACTGAAATTTATAAGTGCAATAGCCTCAGTCAGCTTATCCTGCTAGCTCTGTTCTAACACTGAATATCAAATGAGCCCCTCCAAAGTAAAAAAAAAATGTATTCATAACACACCCATTGACTTCAGATTCACTATAAGATACTGGCACACTCATAATGGCATTATTCATAATGCATCTGCTGCAGTTTATGGATCTTTTGCAGTATTACTAATACTGGTTTCTTGGTCCTTTCAGGGCTCTTAATAAACAGTGTCCAAATTGACCAACTACTCTATATTAATGTTTTTAATTGCTTGGGGGCAGGTTTGAAGGCCATGGTCCTCAGTGTTAATTTTCTCTCCTCTCATGATTCATCAGACCTGGGCCGTATTATGCAGAGTATCCATTTTTCATGGCATGGTAATGCTTTTTCAGCTTTTTTGCTTGAAGCTGAACTAACATAGTGATATGATAAGACTTACTTACTTGAACATTTTGCACCTCAGCAAAGCTGTAAAATAAAGCTATGGACTGAAATTTTGACTTTTTTTTTTCTTTGGACCTTTGTTGTAGATGTTTATTAATGGATTAATAAAGAAATGTATAAATAAGTACCATAACCACTAGCAACCAGCACATGAATATGTCCTTTTTAGGTCTGTTTTGATGCTCATGGCATGAATCTTCGCAAAGTGTTAGAGAATATAACCATGCAATTTAAAGATTGTTGGCTCAGATGTTCAAATAACTAGTAACTAGTGATGTTGCATCCATTCCATATTCTGTTTGAACAATTTAGGCTACTTTATACTATATAATACTATATAATTTATGCTACTGAATTATGGATTGACAAGTTTTGTTTTGGTAACTCACTGCCATGTTGGGAACAAATGTGAAAACAAATGTGATAATTTTGTTTTTATAGCAGTATGCATCAAACTCTACAGGATGAAGTCTATTTTGTGGAAAGAGGTGTGATTGAGAGCAGTATCAATGTGCTGAGTGTTGTTGAACTATTATTTAGAGCTGCAACAGGATTTTCTCTCTCTTTCACTCTCACCTTGGATCAAAATTAATTTTACTTCATGGGATGAGCCATTAGGGCACTGGTGTGTCATTTTAACAATGCTGTAAAACCATCAGCAATATATTATTATAAGTGCTGTTGCTCCTTTTGTCCTGCTGTTTTTCTATAAGGTGTACTAACAAAGGATTTATTGCACATTTGATCAGTTTGGCAGCAGTTCTTCAAAATGGTTTGTTGTTATATTGTCATGTTATGCTGTAGTTAAAATATATATATATATTGCAGACACAATAGAGGTGAATGCTTTTCACTTCTATAAACATGGCTTTCAATATGTTGAATAGTAATGGCGACAGGTTTACCATCAACCACTGTATTTGAAAACTTTGGTTTCAAAGTGACCAGCCCAGCCACTTCTCTCCATTTGGCAATGTGTTATCTTTTCCATCAGCATTTTCTAGAAATAGGGGGCCCTTGCTTTCACTAATCAACATGTTTTTACAGTAGCTTTTGGGCTCCTGACACAGCAGAACACAATGCAGCCATAATACAAGCCAGTAGCCTTAGTTTGACTGGCTGTTGCTCTTTCACCACCACCATAGAATGGCACTGTTTTGCCTAAAACAGAAAAGATGATAAGGATATGAAATGATTCAGATTAAACGTGACCTTCCAGATGGAACTGTTGCTATTGGACACCGGATGAAATCTAGAGCACTGTATGACATTCAGTTCTTCAGGTCAAAACTAACACAGGAGCAGGCTTTTTTCACTGGACTATGACATTTTCCTTTTCTGAGGACTAAGGGGGCTTGTGAGACGTGTTTACATGCTGTGGGAATTTGCTTTAGCAATCAATTTGCATGACCGTTTAAAATTCCCTTAATTTTTAAATGCTCAGGGGACGTATTTTCACAGACAGCATGGTTTAAAATACACCTGTTGCAAGTAAAAAAGGTTTGGTTGTATTTTCAAGACTTTTTTCTAATTTTCTTTTTGTTTGTTTGTTTTTGTTTTTTTTGTTGTTGTTTGTTTGGGGGGGGTTATGTGTTGAATGAATATGCATGCAGCAAATCCTGCACTGGAAATATCCTAAGGTTGCTGGATGCTTTAGGAGCCCTGTCACTCAGTTTTAAACTGCCTTTCTGCTAACATAGCTTACTGGGAACAGACTGTTGCTATTGTGAATGATGAAGTAATTCATTTCAGATCAAACACCCTTGTCAAGAGTAAGGCCCTGAGAGAGTTAGCGCACAGCCTTTGCCCGGAAAAGGGGTGTAATGCAGACATCGGCTTCTCTGTGTTGTGGTCTGGTTGTATGAAATTGAGGATGGCTTATGTTTTATGCAGAAAGTGCGTTTTCTGAGTTCATGGTGCCACACATGAATAAGCCAGTAATGGTACTTGTGCAAGCCTTCACCATGTGTGGGCACACTATGAAACATTATAATTAAAGTACCCATCTTGGAGGTCAACCAGACTCTTCTGTAAATCTGTAAAGCCTGACAAACACTTCTAACAGCGTTTAACCATTACTGGGTTTCAATTAGATATTGATATTTGGCCAAAATGTCAGAAAACTGCATTTATGCCCATGTGATTTTATAGGTGTTTTCATTACTTATGGGTTATTTGCCAATTACTCTTGCTGTCGACATTGTTTAGTTGTGCACACATGGTGTAAATGAATTGCATAGCTTTTATAGAGCATTTGGCTGTGGAGCAGTGGAATGGTTTTCTCTGGACTGATGCTGCACAATTTAATACCTTTGGGATTAGCTAGAGTGACATTTGTGATCCAGGATGTAATGCTGAATGCGGTCAAGTTCTCACAACAATGTGTCAGCATCTAGCATAAAACCTTTCCAAAAGGTAAGCAGTAAAGGGTAAATACCATTGATTTCAGAAGCAAATGGTACCAAGAACCTTAGAATGTAATGTAATAAATAAAATACCTTGCTTTTTCATAGGTCCTTTTTTAAGTTAAAACACAAATTCAGGCAACTATTATTGAGCTCTAAGAGAGCTTATGTGTGTCCATTCCTAACCAACATTATGGTTGTTACTCAACAATTCTTTGGAATAAAAACTAAATTAATAAGAATTTAGAAAATGATGCAAGGCATCTGCATGGCCATCTGTATCACTAAAGAGTATGAGGAGGCTCTAAGCTCAGCACTGCCGCAGGATCGTCACCATTCTTGTCAGGATGACCAGTCTCTGGGAGTGCATTCTCAGCTCCCTTGGTTCCAATGTGCTCTGCATGCAGGCGTGGACAGAAGAAGGGCATAGCTTTTTTTTCCCCCTCACATTAGTCACGGTGCCTGCCACCCCATCACTCACCCACCATCACCACTCCCTGACAGGCCTGATTCATATTCCCCCGTTGTCTCATTTGCACAGGAGGTAGAGAAGCCCTTTTAATTTGTAATAGTTAAGTAGACGGGAGATTGTACTGTAGCCGAGGGCTGTGATTGACATGCAGAGTTAGAGGCTAGCTGGCAGCGAGTGACTCTCAGCCTCTGTGCCAGCTTAGCTCTACCATACCTCTCTGTAAATGCACCTCCGTTTCAAGGAGAATGCTTACCATTGATTAAAAAGCTGCATGGGCAAAAGGGCGCTCTATAGCCATGCAGCAAAATCAGGCATATGCTGACACCAAACTCTCAAAGAACCATCCACCGGCTGGAGTAACTATGTAACAGTCTGCAAAGTTTTAAGTTCCTATTTAAGTGTTTGATGAATTTAATTAAACTAGACATACCATGCAGACGGATAGAATAGCTTAAGCTTCAAATATAAATGCAGTCTTAATTCATTTGCTACAGTGCAAGCAGCATTTGCTTCTAAAGTTTTGCTCTTCTGCTTCAACTAAATTAGGTCTTGCCATCACAGTTCGCATATGAATATATCTTCCTGAGGAATGTAGTTAACCTTCTGAGTTTGACAATGCCATATTTCTCATCAAATGAAATAACTTACTAAATATCTTGGGAGGACTGAATATCTGGTCCCTGTTTATTTAGCTTTTTCTGCCTAGTAGTATAGTGTTGTATCATTCCAGTGAGCACTCCAGTGCAATCCAGTGAATGCTTAGTTCACTGTGGTTGTTTAATTGTATAACCATTCATGTCAGTGCAGCAAAGTGTCTGTATAATAGGTGCAAAACGCTTATATCTCTACTCAGAAAGGCAGATGTTGATATGCTGTTTGTTAATAAGCATGATTGCATCTAACAGCATATGTTGGTTTCTTGACATCATTGCTTATCTTTTACAGTACATGTGTACATTCCAGCATGGTAGGCTTCAGAGTGCAATGTATAAAAATTCCTATTGAGATTGGTCAGATCTAACAAGAAACATATTTTATTCTTTTAATCTTTGCATTTAATTTGAATTTCATTTGACCAAAAGGAAAACCTTGTGGGTGGCTATGGTTTATTTTGGCACACTAATGGTATGAGACAGGCATAGTGCCTGATCTCTGTAATTAGCATTGAATGATAACACAGACAGCAGCCCAAAGAAGCTAAAGCACAAGCAAAGCCCTGATTTTTTGATTAAGTAATTGCATTGGCAGATGCTATCAGATTTAACACAAACTGGGGAATGAAAGAGTAACATGCGCGCACACACACACACACACACACACACACACACACACACATACACATTCATGTTCCCCATCCCCCAACCCATCTGCTATTGCTGCACTCTTTGGGGGTTAGAATATAGGGAGCTGGAACAGGAAAGCTTGACAAGGAGAGGAAGTGGAAGAACAATGAGACAAGCCAAAGCAAGCTCAAGGAAGGTGTGTGTGTGCGTGTATACAGTGGACGCCTATGGGAGTTAAGCCATCAGACTAGCCAGGAAGGAAGGAAGGGGTTGAAGCGTTCGGTGACTTCACTTTAGTTATTGCCGCCCTTTATGTAATTATTATTCGAACAAACCAACAAAGGCTTTACCTATATCGTATGAACAGTATTGTAAGAATCATTAATAGTTAGACGGTTTTAGAAATTAGTTGTCTGAACCTTAAGGTATTTTTAAAGCCACTAGGTTTGTTGGATGTGGTGCATTTTATTTGTTCTAGTAAAACAGATTAAATTTGCTGACAAAGAAACAGATTTCTATAGCATTTAAAGACCAGGTTAACAACCATCACCACCAGTAGTGTGAGCCAACAGGGTGCGGGTGGAAACTGGGCTGCTGTTGGCCAAAGGAGAAGAAAAGGAGGAGGAGGAAGGCATGTCCGGATGCAGGAAGAGAGAAGGAAGGTTAGGAGAGTGGAAGTGGCAGTAGGAACTTTGAATGTTGGCAGCAAAACTGGTAAAGGTAGAGAATTAGCTGAAATGATGGAGAGAAGGAGGGGGGTTTAAATTGTTTTACCAGGGTGTTGATGAAAGGAGAAATGGGTAGGTGTTATCCTGAAAGTATGTCAAAAGTATTTTGCAGGTGTTAGAGAACAGAACCTCCGATAGGGTGATGAGTTTGATGAGTGATGGAGTTTGAAGTCGAAGGTGTGATAATAAATGTTCTTAGTTTTTATGACCTTTCACAATCAACTTATGAGGCATAAAATCTAAGAAACTAAGAGGGGAAAGAAGAATTTTGGAGAGAGTTTAGAATGGTGATAGAATGGTGATCTGTAGGATGACCTTGGAGGTCAAGAAGATGAGGAAAATGAGGGCAGAGCTGAAGATTAAATGGTGGAAGCTGAAGAAGGAATTGGGGTGAAACTCAGGCAGAAGTTAAGACAGGCACTTTGGAGTTACGAGATTGCTGGGCAACTACTGCAAAACTGATAAAGAAGACAGCTAGAAAAGTACTTGGTTTGACAGAAGAAGGAGGAAACCTGGTGGTGGTTCCCAGAAGTCTAAGAGTGTATACAAAATACACAGGCAAAGAAGAAGTGGGAAAGTCAGAGAGATTAAGAAAATAGTACAAGAAAAGGAAGCGCAGGGTGAAGAAAGCAGTGGGGAAGGCTAGAGATAAGGTATCTGGTGAATTGTATGAGAGGTTTGGCTGGAAAGAGAGACAGAGCTGGGAAATATGTGCATAAAAAGATAAAGCATAGAAATAGAAATGTACTTGAATGTGAGCAGAGCATGTTTAGCAGATGGAAAGAATACATTGAGCGGCTGATGAATGAAGAGAATGAGCGACAGAAGACCGGATGATGTGAGGAAAGTTAACCAGGAAGTGCAGTGGATTAGCAAGATGGAAGAAAGGGCAGTGATAAAGAAGATGAAGAATGAAAAGGCTGTTGGTCCAGATGACATACCATGAAGGTGTTTAGGAGAGATGGCAGTGGAGCTTTTCTGACCAGATTGTTTAACATAATCTTGGAAAGTGAGCGAAGTGCTCAGAGCCTTACTCTGAGAATGAGCATTCTGGGATTGATTTTCAAGAATAACGATGATGCACAGAGCTGTTGTAACTATAGAGGGATAAAGTTGATCAGCCACAGCATGAAGTTATGGGAAAGAGTTTGCTGATGACATTGTGATCTGTATTGAGAATAAGGAGCAGCTTGAGGAGAGCCTGGAGAGATGGAGATATGTTCTAGAGAGGAGAGGAATCAAAGTGACTGGGACAAAGACAGAATACATGAATAGGAACAAAAGGGAGAACGGAGGAATGGTTAGGATGCAGGCAGTAGAAGTGACAAAGGTAAAGGAATTTAAATACTTGGGCTCAACAGTGTAATGGCAAGTACAGAAGAGAGGTGAAGAAGAGAGTTCAGGCAGTTAGAAATGGGTGAAGAAGAGTGGCAGGAGTGATCTGTAACAGAGGGACAACGGTGAGAGTGAAAGGGAAGGTATACATGATGGTTGTGAGACCAGCACACACTTGGGTTGGAGATGGTTAGGCTGAAGAAAAGGCAGGGGGCGGAGCTGGTAGTGTCAAAATTAAAGATGCTGAGATTTTCACTGAGGTTTATGGTTGTTGTTTAGAAAGAACATTTAGGTAGGAAAATGCAGAGGACTGGAAGAAATAGAAATGGATGATCTGCTGTGGCGACCAGTAAACAGAAGCAGTCCCCAGACGCATTTGTTATGAGGCAGTGACTGGCATTTGCATGTTTACTATCGCTGATTTTGAATGTGTAATAAATGTGTGAGAGCCAGTACATAAACGTATATCTGACCTAATTTGAAGCCAAAACTCGCAGCTTATTTAATATTATAAGTGACCTGCTGTTTGCTGGAGCAATGCCTATAATCAGATGGTTTCAGTCACTTCTTAACTGGCATTTGAGTTTGATTCACCCGTTGAACTAGATTCAGAAGACATCCAAATAAAACCAAACCATTTGTGCTACCCAAAATAAAGAATTTGGTTTGTAAGATTGAGTCTTATACACAGACTGAATGATGAACAGATTACCTTTCTGCTATTTTTAACACTGCTTTGCATGTTATTGCAAAAGTAGGCTGCATAACCTAGCTTGGGATATTCCTGCTCGTCACACTGTTGAGCATGATAATAAGCACCGTTGTGGGTGTGAGAAGCAGGATACAGCTTTTGCTTAGTGATCTTAAGAAATAGGTTAAAAAAGATTATTACATGGAACCGTGTTTTTGGAATATTCTAATTATGGTGTTATACTAAGCCAGTCTAAAAGCAAACATGACTCAGGCAGTTGTTAGAGTTAAATTGTTGACCCTAGAGTTAGACTGTGGAAAGTCAGTGAGATGACATTACCTAAGTCTTGCCATGTGACTTATGACTAAGGTAATTTAAAGTGTTGAATCTTTATTGGGCTATACACTATGGTAAGAGCTGAAAATGATTTAGATGTTTAATATTAAAATATTTAATGGTTGCTTCTTAGCACTGTTGTAATCACAAATGTCTCCCTTCAATTATTTTTTTTGTGACAACCCTTGTCCCATTGCGAGGTCACAGCACTGCACACCATGAACCACAACGAAATTGGACCTCTGCTTTTAACCCATGCACACAAACACCGTGCAGCAGTGGGCAGCTATTGAAAGCGCCCGGGGAGCAGTGACGGGGACGGTACCTTGGTTTGGTACCTCAGGGCAGGGAATCGAACCCACAATCTTCCGATGTGGGGCCAACTCCCTAACCACTAGGCCACTGCTGCCCCTAACGGCACCGTGGAACGAGAACCTTGCCACGCGGGTCGGCCGACCCCTCCCATTACCATTTGTTAAGCGATCAAATAAGCAGCGATATCGAAATACCTGAGCTAAGATTTATTTAAAAAACAAGGTAGAGGATAACACATTTGCAGAGGATAACAAATGCTGTAAAAATAATGAGATTTTTCACCATGTTTTTGTTTTAAATGTTATATTCTTCAATTACTATTATTTAGATAATTTTTCAGAACTACTTTGTTTGCAGAGTTTACATGTACAGTTAAGGTTGAGATTCTTTTCTCAGTAATATAAAGCAAAAAAGGGCATTCATTCATTTTAGCGACCTAGACACAAAGATATTTGCTGAAGTTTCATTTGCCGAAGTACATTTCATGGCAGGGATTCTTTATATCAGTCATTCTTAATTTAATGGTCTTTTAAATGAGTATGATCTAATTTTATGACATTTTATTACATATATTTAAAATAAAGTACCAAATAATATAATTTTTTTTTTAAACATTGTACTAGATAATTTAATGTAGCTGCCAGTAATGTAGCTGACCTCAGTATTCTCTGTCAGTAGAATATAGCTGCTGAACTACAGGTTCTTCTGCTGACATTGTGATTACACAGGCAACCACACTTGTCTTTTAGACAAATCATTACATGAATTACTTGGTGCCCATGTTGGATATATTTTAAAATCAGGTGTTGATGAGTGCCGTAAAATATGGCCAATTCGAAGGAAAGTAGCAACTAGCAAAATAAGAACTCTACCACAAAACCACAAAAATCCTTTCCTGTCACCTTAAGTTTTGACTGACATTCATAACTACAAGCTGGAGTGTCTCTCACCAATACAGTGGAGCTTGGCGTTGCCAGTAGACCCATCATGCTTCATGCTTCTGAATGGTCAGGATCTGTATTATCTCTTTTGTAAGTGTTGTAAAAAGGTTTATATCAGTAAATGTGAGTATTTAGGAACATCAAACTACTGATCATCAACACTATTTGGGTACTCACCGGAAGAGCAGCTGTTTCTGTTATTCAGCACATATTCTTCTGACTCTGAAGGCTGGGGTGATTGTGGTGCTGGGTTAGCATTTCCTGATTGGGGATAAAACATGGGAATGTCATTCATCTGCTCTCTTCTTCAAACATGATAATATGCAAATACAGGCTCATGGGAATTCAATCTAGGCGAATGGGGGCTTGTGCAGTAACCATGGTAACCGCAAGTGAAACTCTACAATAACAGTAGGAGCTATGGAGACGTGAGTGATATGGCCTCTTTTGATTAGCTCTGTCGGCAATGACAGATAGGGCCTTCAGAGGAGAGCATGCTGTTCAGTAGGCAGCAAGGTCTTATTTAAAAGTGAATCTACAGACTTCGGCATGAAAAAATGATTTAATTATGTGTCTTAGTCATAGCCTTTTGAAACACATTTTAATAAGCTAGATTTAGCTTTAAGTAAGAGCTGTTAACATATACATAAAACAAGTACATAATAATAAGAGCTTTGTAGAAACGCATGTGTTTAACACGCTTGCATATGCTCTTATCTTGGGTTTTTGGCTCAGTGTCAAGAGCTCCTGCATGCTTTGGGAGCAGCATAAATCCTGCTTGCTGAGTGCTTTGATACATACTCGTTTACACTAGAAGTGTCTTTGAAAAGCAGTCCAATTACACAGGTTTTCTTGTGTAGAGTTGCATCACTAACTTCCTGGCTCTTCTGCAGCATGGTGTCAGGGTCTTGTTGAGACAGGAGGTGAAAAGGATAGATGAGAAGAATTGAATGGCATTATTAGGCCATTTGGGGATTTTTCTGTCAGCTGTTGCCTTTCAGAAAAGCTAACAGGCCCTTATACTTAAAGCCTAGAGTGTATGCAGGAAACTTTGGAAGGAATGCAGCAGGGGCAATCCGAAGTTACGTATAACAGTTTAGAGGATAAATCCATGATTTTGTTTGATATAATAGTCCTAAGTCAGAAAATTGCAAGATAGCTATTAAAAAAAAAAAAAAAAAAAGGTGGTGCCAAGATCAGATTCCCATCTAAACCATGTATAAACTTGTCAGTTAGTTGTATTTGGGAGAACATTATTCCTTTTTCTTAGTCATCTTAATGAAATTACACACCCATACCAGGAACGGTATGACCACTGATAGAAAGTGTTGTGTTTTTATTATGATATAATAATAAATTCCCATCTTAATTTTGTTTAGCTTTTCTGTAGGTCTTTTGATATTTTATGATATTTTTCCTTTTTCTTCCCTTCATATTCCTACATATATAAATACTTGTATACTTGTGATCAACAGTTCAGTGTAACAGCGAGTGTGGAAGAGAGGTGAAGAAGAGCGTGAAGGCAGGTTGGAATGGGTGGAGAAGAGTGGCTGGAGTGATTTGTGACAGACGGGTACCAGCTAGAGTAAAAGGGGAGCTTTACAGGACAGTAGTGAGACCAGCTATGTTGTACGTGTTGGAGACGGTGGCACTGATGAAAAGACAGGAGCTGGAGGTGTCAGAGTTAAAGATGCTGAGATTTTTGTTGGGTGTGACCAGGATGGAAGATGCAGAGGACCGGAAGAAATGGAGATGGTTGATCCGCTGTTGCGACCCTTAAACGGGAGCGGCCGAAAGAGAAAGAAGAAGAGATTCCTACATATATAAGTCCTACATATTTCTCAGTGTCTGATCTAATCTGGGACGTCTCTGCTAAAAGACTTTGCTGCTGCATTAACATACTGTTTAATCTTTAGTTTGAAGTCAGTAATGAGAATAGTCATATCCATCACACAGTCATGTCCATCACTCCATTCTTTGGATTGTTATGGCCGGCAGTGGGAATCGTCTGTATGCACAAGCTAGGAAGATTATGTTTGGAGCCTGCATTCACTTAGAAGGCCTCTATGTAAGTGGTAGTTACTCTTTTTAGTGTTAGTGGTATCCAAATTTCATTTTCTTGAAGTAAAAGAGAGCTTTATTCACCCATTCATTAAGCCACTCATAGCAATTGTCTACTGCACTGCTTCAGATCAGGCTTTAAAAAGAAATTCTTTTCCAGGACCATCTTGCTTTTACCCCTTAACATGAAATTTACTCTAGGGTCGAACAAAGTTTTGGAAAATATTTAATGGCGATTTTAACTAGAACTATTTGATGGCAGTCTAATTGTAATTTAAATAAATATTTTTTCCTACCCTGCACCCTTCTTTCCCAGACATATCCGTTTTTGTCAGACTTTTCAGAGGTTTTCAGGCAGGCTGCCAATAAACAAGCTCTGAATTCAATCACATTTACGTTTACATTTGCGGGATTTAGCAGATGCTCTTATGCAGAGCAACTTCCATGTCCTGATTACAGGGACAGTCCCCCCCTGGAGCAACTCAGGGTTAAGGGTCTTGCTCAGGGACCCAATGATGGTAGTGCTTGAGGTGGGATTCGAACCTGGGACTTCTTGAGCCATAGGTCTGTAGGCAAGTACCACTAGACCACCACAAATATAAATAAACTATTATATAAATAAAAACTATTATTAGAACCTGTTAGTATTGGATTTTTTAGGATTAGATTACATTAAAATACAGCCTTTGCCTTTTGACAATATTTTAAACTTTGATTTTGTTATAAAAACAATACATTGTTCATCTCTAATTCATAAGCTTCATTGACAAAGACTGCCAGAAAATAGCCTCTGGGGTGGGGCCAAAGATTAGGCGTTGCCAGCTCTCGTCTCCTTGGAGTGACTCTGTTGTGCTGTGGATTGTTGAAGTTCCCACTTTTCCGTAAGCTGAAAGGACAGAACAAATGGAAGAGACAGGAGTAATGCCATTTGGGTGTGATTTCCTGAAGAAATACCACAGCTGTGAAAATGCCCAACAATGATTGATGTAGCATTGCTCATTATCTGCATGATCCAGATGTTGTTTCAGTTGTAACACTTTTGGTCATGGAAAAAGGTGCTTGCTCTGGGGTCTCTGGTGGCCTCTTCTTTTATTATTTTGTCATTTGGGAACCATCCAAGTGAGACTGGTCAGGCTTGATAATAGAGCAGACTGTTTTCTCCATCGCAGGGAAAGAGACAGCTTTGTTTATCCCACGGATACTCAGATCTCCAATGCAGTCAATTAAAATCCAGCCGTAAACAACTTTGCCACCTTTCACAGCAGCAGTGACAGTTTTAATATCCCTTTTCTTTTGAACTCTCTAGAATATCCAATCTCTTCAAATCTTGTTCTCTCACTTGAAATTCTTTGTCACTTGAAGGTAGCCTATTAATTTTTTTCACTAGGTAGTATTTACTGAGAAAAGGACTGAGAATAAGTTTCCAGTGGTAATAAGGCTGGACATTTATGAGTAAAAGTCAATGGGACATACACAAGAAGTGTTATCACATTAAAATTAAAATAAGAGCATTTTATAAAGATTATTACTCAACTGTGACAAACTGTTTAAATGAAGTATATCAATTTTTGTTTTATTGAGTCAAGTGTCACAAAATACATGTGTGTGTAAGGTTGAGTAAAAACCATTAAATTCAGTTAAAATCACTGGCTATAATTGTATCACTTGTAATTTGTCGTATTGTCCAATAATTTGTTGCGCATACCACCTAGTCTAGAGTCTGGTTTTGTTAATAACCTTAACCTAAAATATTTTGGACAACAGTTTTAATTACTGATATTTTTAAATGAACATATTGACGAGTTTTAATTCACAATTAGGATACATGAATTATTAGTGCTGATGTAATATATTTGGTCTATTTAATGTCCATCCATGTTCTCAATCAGCAGCCATGTTTGAGTCTTGGCAGTATGTTGATGTTAGTTTTCATTATGCATGGGCTTGGGGAGAAAATGATGCTTGTTTTTCAGTCTCATTATCAGTATTAGGAAAAAAGAGTTGTTTTTGTAATTTGCTGTGCACAGTTGGAATTTAAAAAAAAACTCTTGACTGGTTCTGTTTATTTAGTTTCTTGAGTGTTCCTCCCTGGCCCAGAAAGCAGCCTGGGCACAGTATAATATTAACCTATATATGTTTATAATGCCATAATAAAATATCCACATCAATCACACTAAGTTACAAATTGGCTTCAGCTCATTATATGGATGTAGAAGTAGGAACACACACACACACACACACACACACACACACACACACAAACACACACACACACCCCACAAACCAATAAATAAGCAAAACAATATCAAAGGATGTCTGTTTGGAAGCAACTCTTATGAAATGCAGTTGAGAAGGGAAAAAAATGTGGGTCTTCTTACTTTCTGACTGGAGCTACATTCTGGTCCACAAGGAGCTGAAATATACAAACGTAATAGTAAGGGAGTACACAAAGTAGAATTTACAGACCTAAATCTGAGAAAGTTGGGACAGTATGGAAAGTGCAACTTAAAAATGCAGCAATTCTTACTTTAACTTTTTTTTCCCATTGCAGACAAAACGTGTGTGTGTGTGTGTGTGTGTGTGTGTGTGTGTGTGTGTGCGCGCGCGTGAATTAAGATTGTGATCTGATGGTCCAGAGTTGTTTACCAAAGGACAGGAAAGACCAAAATACTAGAGCATTGGGGTCCCTTATTGTGCGGCCTGCTTTTCTGCTGCAGCACATGGTGCAAATATCCTGGATTGCTGAAAGCTCTGTGACTCTATGCCAACACGTTTGTTTCTGCCAGTGAGGAAATCCAGTGTCTTGTTACACACAGTAGCACCGAAACGCCGTTAAAATAGATTGCTTTGTATTACATTTTTTGGGATTGTTGATAGGAAGTATGGTTTATAATAAAAAGACTTCATTACACATTTTAAAAAATGTACTCTTTTTCAGTGAGCAAAGCTGCCAGGCTTTTTCAGTTTCATCTTCTTTATCTGTAAGTTTGTTCAGTAGAAGTGGATTTTATTGAACACAATCTACAAGGTGAGCCTGCAAAATTCGATTTGACAGAGATTCCTTCATTCAGATTCTGTGTCTGACCCCCACACCTCTATGATATACAATTTCAAACCCATGCTGTTTTGTTTGCCTGTTCAAGATTAACAGCATTGAGTCGACTTCATGTTCCTTATTTGAAGTCATGTGCTTCATGGAATGGTTGCTTAAATCAAAGTGAGATTTAGTTTGGGGAGGATTTCATTCGATCAAATAAACTCAGTTTCCAGCAAATTGCTCTCCTTTCCTATTGTTCTGCTTGATGTCTTGGGGAAGGCTCAATTGGTCGCTATGGAAACGGCATCCACTATTGTGTCCTTAGTAGCCATGGACACAGAACAAATCTCCCATCTCTTTGAGCCCTATCAGCTTCTTTCATTATGTGTTCAATTTACACCTTGGTCTGCTTCGTCAGGAAGATGATATTGTTTTCTTAAAGGAAATGTTTTGTAATGTATCTAATGGTATGAGCTTTTGACTGGTTCACCTGAGCCATAGTATTAAAACAGTTCTTATACAGTGTGCAGCTGATTAAATATTTTTACATTTATTCATTTAGCAGACATTTATCCAAAGAAGCAAACGAGTGAGGAACAATATTCAAACAGTAGGTCTGCAGTAAAACCTTCTTACAAACATTAAATACTACACAGTATAAATTAAACTCATTTAAAATTCTCAGCTGTATGTTGTATGAGCTGACGAGATGAAGTGGGGAGTTATGCATGTTAGAGTGTTAGAGATGTTAGGAGAGGAGAGGTGCTCAGAAGTGATGGGTCTTCAAGAGTTTGGTGAAGGTATAGAGGGACTCCTCTGCTCTGCAAGAATACCTTACATCCCTGATAAAATATTTCACATGACTGTTTAGTTCTTGTTGGCTGCTGCCTAACAAGAACCTGTTGTTCTTTGAGAGACATGGATGAAATGGTGAATGATGTTGAAAATTAGCAAGTGATACATCATGTATCTCACTGACTTTTAGCTTTAAGCATAACGGGGAAAAAAAGAAGCTTTTTTTTATACTAAATCAAACCAAATTATTAAAAACTTAATTTTTAAAAATATCTCTACTGGCTTTTCTGCTGTTGTCAGATGTCATAAAAACACACTGTGACATAGTGTGTATCCTGAAATAAAGTGAAGTGCAAGTGACTATTTTCCACTGTGAACAGCACAGCACTCGGAGAAACCCAAAGAAAAGCATTCTCTGCATTTAACCCATACACACCATGCAGCTGGGGCCAGCTATGTCCAACGCCCGGGGAGCAGTGTTGGGGACAGTACCTTGCTCAAGGGTACCGGGATTGGAACCCACAACCTTCCTACACTGCATTGTGACATTATATTTCGCAATATTGCATAACTAATTTGTACATTTTAAATGTTGCCCAATGTAATTTTAAATGTAATCCAGGAATTTCATATATAAGAAAACACACACACATTAAATGTAATCCAGGAATTCCATATATAAGAACACACACACACACACACACATACACATATATATGTGTGTGTGTTCTTATATATGGAATTCCTGGATTACATTTAATGTGTGTGTGTTCTTATATATGGAATTCCTGGATTTTCTTATATTCCTGGATTACATTTAAAATTACATTGTGCAACATGTAAAATTCTGTGTGTGTGTTTTAATGACATCTGATAACAGTAGAAAAGCCAGTAGAGACATTTAAGTTTTAAAAGTTTTAAATTAAGTTTTTAATAATTTGGTTTAATTTAGTAAAAATTAAATTTTTTAACTATTTTTTTTCGTTACGCTTAATGCTAAAAGTCAGTGTGATCTATGATATATCACTCGCTCATTTTCAACATCTTTCACCATTTCATCCATGCCCCTGAAAGAACAACAGGTTCTTGCTAGCCAGCAGCCATCACTAAGATCCACATTACCCAATAAGAATGTGCTGACACATTGTCTGCGTGAACGTCAGGCACTGTCTGGATTGGAGGAGATTGTCTGCAGACGTGTGTTAAATGAGTAAGCAACATCACATCTGTTACCTTAAAATATCTAGAAAACATTATTTGCACAATTTCTCTGGTGTCCATAAGCCCTTTGCATCATTGTGGAGCACAGATGTCTGCCTAATACATGAGGGGCATAAATGGGAAGGTATAATGGAATGAATAAGCCTGTTTCAGGTTGAGTGGGTAGGAATACAATAAGGAGCAATTTCATAAAATTTCACCCTACCTCTTCTACAAATATCTGCTGTTGAACATCGACTTTTCTTTTATAGATAATGCTAAAAATGACTTAAGCTCGCTAAAATAAAAACTCATCGAACAAATAGGCTTGATCAACTGTGAGATGCTGTGCTATGATGGGAAGGCACTTACACTTTTGTGCAATCAAATGCTTGATGGTCTTCATAGATTACTGTGCTTTTGACCCTGAAGATGGGCTCTTGGTCAGATGCAATTTATTTATCATAGCGCATAATATGAGGTGAGCTCAATTCACTTTAGTGTTCAGGTATGAAAACCCAAAGGTCTGAGCTTTTCTCAGTTTTCAACAAATCATTAATATCAGGCACCAGCAAGTGATGATGTAATCTAAAGGTCATCCTAAATCATTTTCCAGTCTCCAGCAAGTAAATTTGTAGCAGCTGGTTATTGCATGTGTCATTTGTTACAGTGTTTCTGACTGAAGGAAGAGCTCTGCTGTCACTGTGTATCTTCTTGGCCATGTTGTCATATTTGTACAAGCTAAAGGTGACAGAGCTAATGGTCAGTGGTACTGACATGATTGTGCAATTCTCTACGAGCATGAATAATGTTAGGAATCTGGCTCTGTTTTTTCCGAATCTCAATTCTCATCATATTGGCCTTCTCAGCTCTTTGTTTCAGTTTTTTATTCTGAGGTTCAAAATTGGTATAAAAAACATGAAAGGTCTGAAGAAGATGTGGCCTTTATTTTTATCTTTTTTCCTCTTTAAGTTGTTTACAAATCCCAGGAAGTTCTGCTTTGGGGCTTGTTTTGTTAGAAATCTAGAACAGCCAAGTTGATCTGTATAGTAATACTGAGAGCAAAGTCGACTCATGAAATTGTGAAAATAAAACAGACTCATTATCAAAATCATTCAGAACAAGAAAACATGCATTATTATACCCCTAGTATTCAGCGCTCATATAACAGTGTTAGCTTGATGATGAGAATTATTTTCCATTACATTAGAGTATTTTACTGGTTTGAGTGCTTCATGCTGCATTGACCTTTGCAAATGACCACAGAACCATTCATTAGCATTTCCGTTTTCCATATTCTGTTCATACAGGAGGCTGGGCTCAGTAGGCCTGCACTGAGCACCTGCTGTAGCATGAGAAAGGCTGTGCAGGTGACTAAAATAGACTCAATTAGGGAGGCATCATCACAGATAATGGGGAGGATGGGGATGGAGCGGCAAACAAGTGGCGTCACCTGGCTAATGTTAGTGGCTCAATGTGCTTGGCAACAGCAAGCACAACATGTTTTGGAGTGAGAGCTGTTGTTTAGATGTTGCTCTGTGTTGGGTGATAGCAGTGTTAAGACCGTAATGTGTGTGTAGGTTTAGTATTTTTATTTATTTTTTTTAACTTGAGGTCATGTCCGTATCATTTTTAGCATTCCCAACAACACAAGGCTTATTCTAATCACATGAGCCTTACAGAGATACAATAGAGAGAGCACCATGAGTTTGTCTTGAAAATCAATCTGAAGAGTCTTTTGTTGCAGAAATCCTCTATCATTTACATGTACTCTAGTTAGTTTAGTCCAGAGATTAGTTCTCTTTTTCAGCAGTTTAGCTTTGGGCCTTTTAGATCAGTGTTTTAAATCATTTTGAAGGTTTCATTGTTGGTAAATGTTTGGCAGAAATCACTCTATTTCTGGGAAATCAATATTTTATATCCTTTTCAATGTGCAAAATAAAAAAAGCATTTTGTGAAATGCAGTTCTTTCATTAAAGTAACCCCCCCCCCAAACACACACACACACACACACATACAGCTACTTAACACCCCAGAGTAAACTCTTGTTTACAAATGCCAGATAGCTTCCTTTTAATTTCTTTAATTTCTTTTCATTCCTCATATATGCAGCCTTACATCCATGCTTTCATATGATGAGAGTTAGATAAAGAAACATTTTGCTGCAGAGATATTCTGCTTGAAGCTCTAAAGCCACTTAAGGAGAGGTTGTTACTTTACGTGGCATACACCGTGATGTACCTCACGTTTTGACCCCTTGCTTTTTAATTGCCATATTGTAGATGAGTCTTGGCACTTTCAGAGCTATAACATTCTCTCGCACATTTAATTATCAAAAGATTAACACCTTTGGAAAAGAGCTGTGTTGATGTCAGCAGAGGCTTCCTTTCAGTAGTGTCAAATTAAAGTTAATTCATGTAGGCATATTACCATCCCTTGGGATGCAAGGAAAGTAATTGATTTTTCCCCCTTCTCTTCTTTCTCCTCTATACAGTATGAATTTAAAGTGAAGAACATCAAGAAGAAAAAAGTCAACATTATGGTGTCTGTGGACGGGGTTAAAATTGTTCTCCGTAAAAAGAAAAAGGTGAGACTTTTTTTTCTGCATTTGTCTTTTGAATTTAATACCCTGATTTTTTTTTTTTGATTTTTTTTTTAAATAATTCATCCTCTTGGTGCTTAACTAGCAAATAATGATGAGTTCTGTGAGGATGGCCATTAGCAAAGTTGACCTCTTTCATTCAAATTCAGCCTGGGGAAGAATGATCATAGTATTTTCAGAGTAAATGGCTGTCCAAGTGGGGAATAATTACAGTATAGGAGATGGATGTCGTAGGCTGGTCAGGATGAGAAGCAATCAGCTATAATTCAGTGGTGCAGGTGGAGAGAAGTGTGTCTGCTGTATTTGTGTAAATTTACCAGCTTCTCATATTAAAGTCTTATATCACTTCAGTTCTTCAACAGTTTTACTCACCTTATGAAAAAAACAGTGTAATTTTTCTTGTGAAAACATTAAACCAGACAGACTATGACTATGTTCAGTTAAAGGTTTTACAAAAGAAGGACTTGCTCTCCAGTAGGTGTGTGACGCTTTAAAGCCTGATTAGTTGGGGCGGAATAATTCAAAGAGTGTTCTTGTGTTAAACAGTATTTTATTGTGTAAGGTTTTGTTGTTAGTGATAAATAGGAAGTGTTTAAAGCCTCTAAAGGTTTCAAGGTTATTCCATTGAAACAAAGGTCACGCAGTTCTGTCATGTTAGGCTTGTATATTTGTTTCATTATCAGCACACAAGAAGAAAAGAATTCAAAAACCAAAACACAGCAAGTTACTTAAAGACTTTACACTCTCTATTTGACAGCTACTGCAACATGGGCGTATGAAGCTGGGCAGTAATATAAGGCTGGGATCATTTATTGATTTTATTCATAATTGTATTCATATACATATCCAAAGAAAAAGCCATGAAAGCAAAACAGAGAAAACATCATCACAAACATATTCCTAGTGGTACTTAAATGATGAGATGTCACCAGGTCTTTTCCTAATGAACTGATTTTACACATTAAAAAGCAGGTGCAAAACTAGGCACCAAAAGAAATTACTGCCACTTTCAAAAGCAGTTTCATTTCACTTCACTGTTGCATAAAGTCTGTTACTGACCATAAAAAGCTGCCTTTAGGCAAGATATTGCAGTTCTGAAATGATCCAGCTACTTGTGCCTCTGCCATTGTAACTCTCTTAAAGTGACATTTTTAGAAGATATGGCGACCGTTATCATCTCTGTGAAATCTTTTGCTCTCTTTCCCTGTAGATAAAAATGACTACATAAGTCTCTCTGTTGTCTCATCTTTTCTTTCCCTGTAGAAAAAAGAATGGACCTGGGATGAAAGCAAGATGATGGTAATGCAGGATCCCATTTACAGGTAAGCCCTCCATCACTGAGACTGCAGTTGCACTTCGGAGTTAATAGCGGTTGAATGACTCTCTTAGCAGCTTGACAGTCCTCTACTCAGAACAGCAGGCGATTTGCATTCTGAACGGTTGCTCTTTAAAAAAATCTGGTTACATGAAAGCATTGTTCAGTATAAATGCGCACCACCATTTTAAGTAATTGACAGAGCACTTAGTTCATGTTCTTGTGCATGAATTGTTACAAGTGATTTCCTAATCATTTTAAACTATACAACAAACAGAGTCACTTATTACAGTTCACATTGATTTTGCGTCTGACTTTTAATGAAAACCATCCAAAAATGTCCTTTTGCAGTTTTCAAACAATGTGAGGCACTGTTCACATAGAGCAAGAATACTTTTCTTCATGTTTCATTTTAATCTTGTGAGCTACTATAAGAGATCAAATTTTAGGTTTAATAAATTTGCTCGTTAGTGTTTTCATTTCATTAGATGAACTGTCTGAGGACAGTGATGTTCCATTGTATTTCTTGAAGAATTACCTAAAACAGAACACACAACTGATAAACATGGTTAGCTTTAGTGCTTTTTTTAAAGTAACAGCTGTGTACTCTTTCATGTCTCCTAGGCATCCAGTTACGAGGTTTCGTACAATTTGTGTAACTAACAATAGCAGCTTATACACAGCCAGAGGTTAAAAGTAAAAAATGTGGTAATGCAACCTTTAAAAATGTATTGTATCCGAAGCTATATGTCCACTTTAATAGCAGGTGTGAATGAAGTGTGGGTGGAGTCACGGAGGTGATCAGACATCTAACTGGCCATATATGTCTTCTGTCCTGGTCTAAGTGTGTGAATGAGCAGCAACAGGCATGAATTTCTGCTCCTCATTGCAGTTTTGGGAATGTTTGTAACGCTTTATTGTTATAAAGAAAATTTATCAGGATTTAAAATTTTGTTTGGTTTGATTGAAAGCATAAGCCATTCTGAAAGTAGTCTTAGGAAAAAGATCAACTTCAGTGTATTCATATTTATTGACAAACTGAAATAGGTGGAAAATTATGGACTGACTAAATCAATCACAAAATCTTAATCCAGCAGAACATGCAGTTCATCTCCTGAATAGAACACTGAAGAGAAGAATCCCCAGAATAAATACAGACTGAAAGTGACTGTAGGAGAAGCCTGGAAAACTCTAACCAAAGAAGAAACCAATAATTTGTCAGTGGGTCACAGGCATGGCCAAACATTACATGCAATTTACTTGAATTTGCTTCAAAACTTTTATAACCTTTGTTCACTTGAAGAACTGGATACAATGTTCTATGTAATAAAACAGATCTAGATGTTAATACCAGAAATTAAAAGCTGAAAATCTGATCTCTCATCTTTATTAATCTTTTGATCTTTTTATAACATAATACTAACAGTGCTGGGAGTTAGGATAGAACATGTTTTCTTCAAGTCACATCAAACGGACTCATACACAATGTCTTCGGAGAGCACAACAAGCTTGAAGGAGAACATTAAATGCCAGTTCTGGTCCATCACCCAGCAATGGGACTAACATTGTGTTCAGAGACAAGAGAAAGGGAGGGTCGTTCCACCTTCCCTGAGCACTGGAGAGACTTGGACTCCCAGCCATGAATAGCTGTGGTGTTGTCAGGGACCAGGCTGTCAATCACACACCAATGCTTACATAGCTACAGTGCTACAATTGGAAGGTCAATGTGGTGACTTTTATTAACTGTTCACACACTTGCACTAAATAAAATTGAACTAATGTCTGTGATGAAACATCCAGTTGGCCTATGTACTAATGAAATCCACAGTATGCCCAGTATATTTTTAAAAAATCAAAACAGTATTTTGAAAGTTTTTTTTCATTGTAATAAAAACTTCACATCTCTGGACTAATTTGCTCACTGGTTTTAAATGTAAATGCAATTGGCTGTACCTAATTTAGTCTGTTTCAGATCAGTTACTCAAATCCAAGCCTACTTGGGTCAAAAAGCAAACACCTGGGTGCTGGATTGGGGAAATGACAGGGCATTAAATACTCTAAAACACATGGAGAAAAATGGGAAAGAAATGAAGTTTAGTTCTGTGCTGCTTTTATTATACTAATCGTGCTTGCCTTAAGAGGCGATGCACTTCACATATTAGAGATAACAGTGTACCTTTGCTAAACAATGAGTTCATTAAAATACATAATCTTTGTGGATGTGAGTTTAACCTTGTTTTTGTATACTGATTTAATGTCTGAAATGTATTATTTATATGCATAAATGCCATAAAACATCCTCTTTCTGTGTATCTTACCATCTATAGAAATCCAGACTCTATAAAGTCTGTTTTGTTTACCTTTGTGAGCCAAGACACTGTAGATTTTGTGTAATAATTACATATAGGTGAATGTTTTCTTTCAGAGCAATCAGGAGTGCTAGACAGCCTTATCCACGTAGCTTAGTGTAACAGTGGAATGTGTTTATTCACCGTGTCTCACAAGGCTCAGATAATGAGAAGCTGTGGTCAGGGTTTAAATCTCCGGATTACCCAAAATGAGCCCCAGTTGTTCAAGGTGGCAGAAGAAACCACTGTGAAGGATCAAAGAATAGAGACAAAAAAGTTGCTAGTCTGCACTTATAGACATAAATACTTTTCTTTAAGCCCTGGAGGAACTGAGAAGCTATGACCGATTCATTGAAAAATCAGAAAACGTCAATGTATTGGCATCATCATTACTCATCATTGTTGCTATGACTATGATACCAAGCAGCAGAATAGTGACAGACAGGGAAGGATATATGTATTATTGTAAATCCTTACACATACTGACCACAGGACTGCCTATTGAGACTGCGGGTAGCAAAGTGAAGAGGAAGCTGCAGGACCCGTGGCGAGAGGACTGAGAGGTGGCCTTTGTTTATGTCACTTACAACACAGCCCACCTAAATAAGGCATGTGGCCATTTTCTCAAATTGTGCAGCCCCAGATTGCTCAAGGCCACCATGTCAATAGTGAATAGTGCGGCAGTTGTATGAGTGTGTATATGTGCTGGGGAAGGAGCAGCATTCCATATAATTGGATGTATTTTTTGCCTTTTTCTAGTTTCAGCTCACCATGGTAGAGAAATCCACGGTTGGTGCTGGTGTGTGCGTACGCTACATCTTATAAAACCACTTTTTTGAAGATACATATGCAATATGGTTCTGTCAGAATACATCATG
The DNA here is from genome assembly GCA_017165825.1 of Hepsetus odoe. Classification (NCBI taxonomy): domain Eukaryota; kingdom Metazoa; phylum Chordata; class Actinopteri; order Characiformes; family Hepsetidae; genus Hepsetus; species Hepsetus odoe. The sequence continues at coordinate 20,174,194 of CM029366.1, read as the reverse complement.
CTTCTTTATAGATTTAATTTTATTTGTATGTGGCTTTAAAAAAGGTTGCCAGGAAGAGCAGAGCTTTTTAACAATAAGATCTAATAAAATCAACCTCTATTATATCCATTTTGTTTGGAAAGTAATAATCCAATCAAAGGCAGATAACCTGCCAAGAAATTAGAACATGAGAAACCAAGATTGACCAATTTTGGCAGGCAAAAAGCAATCTGTGTTTAATTCCATGACAAATAACAAGTGCCAGGTTAGTGCACTTGTGCTGTAGTTGATTTCTGTTGCTGTATCTGCACCAAAACTTGGCAAAATAACCATATTCATAACTCCTTGTGCTAAGTAGATGTGTTCTTCTTAATTTCTATTAAGCCTTTTATACAGCATCCAGGGAGCAGTGTTGGGGATGGTCCCTTATTCAAGGGACACTGAGGGTAACTTTGTCTTCCAGGACTAGAACCCACAATTGTACACCTGATTATGAGGCCTATTACCCAACCACTAGGCCACCACTGCTCCACCATAACAGTAAAATAGCTGCAATTGGAATCAGCTATTAAAAGCCATGATTAGAGCATTTCTTAAAACCTAATATAAATATGGAATTACAGTAGTTTTTTTAAATAATTTACAACAGTAATGTTTGCTATACACTGTTTAATTTTGATTTATTTCAAAAAGTAGATTCTTCACCCTTTACATACCTTTTTAAAAAATGGTAGACAGTGACATAGCTGCTTAATGCTTGCTCTCTGCCATATTATTTATGTGTATTGTTTGTGTTTTGTTCCTCTATAATCTAATTTGGGATTGCAACCTTGAAAACGAAAGCAGCTTTAGTCTTCTAGATTTCTCGGATGTCATAGAAAGATTGACTACAACATTCTGGATCACAGTCTGTGTAGCCAATAAAATACTTTGTACAACTGCCTCAGTACAGTTCATCTCCCAGGCAACATATGAGCCCCACATCCCAATTAAAATATAAAAAGCTTTTTTGTCCTTGCTCAAGGGTGTTTTTGTGAGTGTTTGCATGTGTTTGTGTTGAGGACAAGCAGAGCATTTTCTGTGTTTTTGAGTAACGTCCCATTAATGCCTACGATTCTTTACAAATTAACTCAAATCCTTTTTTTTTTTTGCTGTATGTTTTATGTTATGTTTAAGTCTAAGGTTATCAGCATTGACTGTGTGGATAACTGAGAAATCTACCAGATTTTTAATTGTGCAATTAGAGCTTTCAAGGAGGGTCAGCCAGATGAATTGGCCAATAAAATGTTATGCATGGCAATGATAAATAGGTATATCCAGCAGGCACTGTTTTTATTTTATTTAGTTTGCTAAATTATCAGGGTACATTTGTCATGATCTATTTAAATAATAATAAAAACAGGTTAGTTTTGTGTAATCTTATTATTAGTTTTATAGTACGTAATAAGTAACAAAACGAAGAAATAAAACTTTATGTAATATTTAAAATTTCTTCTTTTATTTTTAAAGCCCCTAGCAGCAGATATTTGTTAAGCCCATCTTTCTAGAACCTTGGTCTTCTCCTGCTCAAACTCATGTAAATGCATTTCCTTGTCACACTTGCTAAGGTTAAAGGCTGCTTGTTTCTCCTCCAAGGTGTGGTGCCTTCTCATAGCCACAGCACTGGTAAATGTGTCCCAGTGCTAAGAGAACCTTAACCTCTCAATGTAAACCTCCCAGGACCCCCTACCACGGATGGATTATAGCACAGGGTTGCAGTTAGTCTGGGTTTGTCTGTGCTTTATAGGCTGTGTGTTTACTAATGCATCAGTCAGGGGCATGCAGCAGATTGCTAATGCCCACCTGTGCTTTGGAAAGTTTCATGTAGGTGCAGTCATTTTACCCATTCTCTTACTCACATCCTCTGTAGACCTCATCAGTGGAAATACTTAAAACATGCCTTAACTACACAAGCTGGGAGTGCACCAGCTGGAAAGCACATGATCCCAGAATGACAAATTACAGGTGTGGCTTATTCTACCCATGGGAAATGATCAATGATGGTTTTAAGATCATTGCATGATCGTGTACCATATATCCATATATCACATGCTGTCCTTTACCTTATGGAGACATACATTCTCTGCATGCTGTGTGGCTTAGGTGTGCTTTATTCAGCATTAAAACGGAGAATTAGAAATTACACTTCACGCATACATAGCAGGCTCAAAGTCAATATGTCTCTGACACCCTTTGATCAGGGGAACATAGGTAGAGGGACCAAATCTTGTCTTGTCTACACACACACATACACACGGAGGTTTGATGCATAGCAAGTTGACGGCTTAATGACATGCCATTATTTCATTTCCCAGGGGAACTGAACTGAAAACTCAAAACAGTCTCCCATATGATGGATCTAGGTGCCTTTACAGATTATATCTAAATGACCGCATGCTTTGTAACTTTTATATTTTGACTTTATGAATTAAGTTGATTTATTAGTTTCTAATGAGTCCAGATATAAAATCAGGTTTTACATGACACAAAATCGTGAAGCTTTCCTCATTTGTGGGCCAGCAGTGGCGAGGTGGTTAGGGCCCCTATAAGCCCTTATAGGATCTTGGGTTTGAATGCCAGACCAGTAGGTTGCCCCGAGGTACCTTTAAGCAAGGTACCGTCCCCATCACTGCTCCCCAGGCACTTTAAATAACTGCCCCCTGCTACACAACAAAGCAGAGGCTACATTTTGTTGTGTTTCACTGTGTGCTGTGCTGGGTTTCACCATGACAGTCACTTTCACTTCACATGTAAAATTGTCATGATTAGAATTTTTTTTACATAGATTTTTAGTTCATCTTCATTGTGCAATTAAGTATAATTCATCATGGCATTTTAAAGTCCAAACTTGTGATCTTGTTCTTGTGATCTTTCCTCAGTCTAAAGAAACTTTTTACCCATGTCCTTTAAACCCTGTGGAGAAAATTATATTAACCAGTAGTGTTTTATTTCATTTTCTCTGTCTACCTGAAATTTTGTTGTGATTCATCTTGACAATATTGCAGGTAATTTATTGCCTGAAATGCAGCTTTGCATTGTTTTGTTTTAGTTGCTTAAGTTGCCAGAGACTCCTAGGTGAATAATAAGCCTCTTGGTCATCAGCTGGTGTTAAATGTTATCCATAAAATGTTAGAATATACATCCATTTACATACTTTGCAGTTTTGAAACAATGCTGTTCTTTTACTTTTACCTCATTTCATCTTCACCTATTTGTTGAGGCTTGACTTTAGCCTCTTTCATCTTTATCGGATATCTCAGCATGGGTAATTTTTTACTAAACAACATAGAATACATGACTTGATTCACTAATGTTTTTTTATTCTTCTTTTGGCTGCACCTGTTAGGGGTCGTCACAACAGATCTGCCTTCTCCATTTCTTCCAGTCCTCTGCATCTTCCTTTAAACCGACTGTCTGCATGTCCTCTCTCACTACATCCAAAAACCTCCTCTTTGGTCTTCCTCTTTCCCTCTTTTCTGATGGCTTCATCCACAACATCTTCCTCCCAATATAATCCCTCCTCTGCTTCTCTAGCTCCAAAACATCCAACCTGAGCTCTCCCTCTAATTTACTCATTTCTAATCCTGTCCATCCTCAACACTCCTAATGAAAATCTTAGCATCTTTTTCTCTGACACCTCCAGCTTAGCTGCCTGTCTTTGTGTCAGCGCCACTGTCTCCAACCCGTATAGCACAGCTGGTCTTGCTACCATTCTATAAACCTTTCTTTTCACTTTGAACACAGAGAAATGATAAATCAATGATCAATTCACCTTTAAGTGGTTTTAATGTTATGGCTGATCTCTCTCTCTGTGTGTGTGTGTGTGTGTGTGTGTGTGTGTGTGTGTGTGTGTGTGTGTGTGTGTGTGTGTGTGTGTGTGTGTGTGTGTGTGTGTGTTCATGTTCATGTTCATACAATCAAACTTTAAACATTACAGCAAAATCTGATTAGGAGTAATTTGAATACTAAGATTTTCAAAGAAAGTATTAACAATTCACTATAATTCTGTCTAGCTTGTAGTTTAACAAATAGGGCAGTTAAGGGGTAATAAATCACACATTTGTGCACAGAACAAGAATCTTTACAATTCCAAATTAACACACAATCTGAGCCATTTCCAATTTCTTTTCATAATTGAATTCACTCTGTCTTAACTCAACTCTGTCTGGTTGATTTTAGTTTCTAGGAGGTCTCTCTTTATAGAGACCACCAGATTGGCTTTCAGCATCTCCCACTGTGCTGTTTACTTAAATTAAAAAAGAAAATTCCAAAGGCCTCATTTTAAATGCCATCTCACACTCCTGTAATACCAATTTTATGAACTTCTCTCTGTTTGTGCCTGTAATCTGCTGGGTGTTTTGAAGGGAGTCCCTTTGATTCTGAGCTTGCTGTGCCTTCAGATGTCCCTGTTTGATTTGTTTTGTGGAGTGTTAAGGACCCCTCCACACTAAAATAATAATGAACGGCAAACATTTCCTTCTTCCTGCTCTCTGAGTTCAAGATCCCAGGAAAGGGTAACCTGCACTGTGGCAGTGTAACTTGATAGGGGAGTATTTTACCCACTGAAAACCAAACAAACTAGCAGAGTGCTATAATTCTGTGTGAGTTTCTCTGCATTTGCATGTGGCCTCTGAGTCAGACTATCTGTTGAATCTTTAGAAACGCCCATGGGCACTTATTTAGTTTGCAAACACACTTTGTTTTACACACTATCCTCTTCACCATATATTGACATAAACTGCAGTTCTGGAATGTTAAGGGTGTATATTCTTTACATTATACATAAAGCTCAGGTGTAATTTTTATGTACCAAATATTTGGCCATGTTTGCTTCACTACTGCAGCAGTGTTAAGGCTTAGTGTGCGTAAAGCTCCTTGAGCTGAATTATCCACGTGTATATAAGTGTTCACTTTGAGTGGATCTATATTTTTGTGCCTCCACTGCTCAAAATAGATGGTTTGAGCATGACATCTTTTCAACAGCAGGTCAAAATAAATCACAGTAGGCAGCTCAGCTCGCTACATTTCAGAAGTGAAGAAGGGCCTGGTTTAATATCTGGAAATGGTGAATATATGTAAATAGGTGGGTTATTAACTACATTGTTGTAAAGAATTTACTCCATGGAATGGCTGGTGCATGGTACGATGTTTTGCATTCATAACATTCATAATGTTTTTATTAATGTAATTAATGTAAATTTCCAGAAAATGAGAATTATCAGTTGTGGAGTTAGTCATGACATGGGCTTTTTGAGATACATCTGAGCCTCCATTCCTGTTGGATTTCTCTGGTTCTCAGCCAGTAATTGAGGCCACGTGTTCTTTAAGGCTTAGTGGTCACTGAGTGGTCATGATGGAAAGGGTGTGAAAGCCAGGAAGAGGCAGAACATGGGCAATGGTGCCTTTGATCTTTATGTAAACTTGGTCATTAACGGGAGATTATTTTCATGGTTAAATGTGATTTAATTTCCTGCTGGGCAAGGTCAACATCCCAGTAACTCTTCGTGGCCTGTCATGAATATCAGCATTCAGAACACCATTTCTCAACTCTGACTTAACCTTGCCCTGAGTCACTCCCCTTCCATCGTCTCTATCCATCTTTTCCTGTCTGTATGTGTCTCTCTCTCTCTCTCTCTCTCTCTCTCTCTCTCTCTTTTCCTGTGTTCTCCCAGTCTGTTCCAAACCTGCACATGACATTGGCTTTTATGGTTTTCAACATACACTAACAGCAGTTTTTATCTCTCCACACTTCATCTGCTAAAGTGAGTCCCGTTACACTCTGACCAGTTCAAAAAACATGCCATGAAAGAGACACAGCATTTCTGCAATTGCTAGGATTCCTTGGAGCCATACTTTGAATGTTTTTCATGTCTTGTTAGACTTTTAAAATGTGTTGATAAATGTGTCCATGTTAAAGGGACCATTATGCAACAATGAACTATTGATCATGCTTATTAGATTGCCAAAGGATTGACAATCTATCTTAAATCTGATGCTTCCAAAATTTAAAATGTTTTTGTATGTTTTTTTATGATACATTTTAATTCAACACAGTTTTAGAGTTAATATAAAGATGTGATGATATGTATAGTTAATTTTTTCACATCATGTTTCCATTTGCGTATCTGTGCATACAATTGCTCAGTTTTTAGACAACACTGCCCAATTGCATGTTTCCAATTCTGTGTTAAATATACTTTAATACAATGGTTATGGAGCTAAGGACTGCCACATCTTTCGAGATTTACAGTTACTTTGAGGGACATTGTGCTCAGCCATGCTTAACACTACATGAGGTGATGAAAAGAATTGGCTGTTTACCACTGGGAGAATATTACTCTTTTCTGCTCTTTCTCCCTGGATCCTGCCTTCTCTCTAAAGAGAGGGAAAGATTGCATGCTCTACTGGGATATTTTTCACAGTCCATAGAAATTTCAGACCATAACATAACAGCCTTCTCTTATTAAAAGTCCTTTTCTGGGTCTAAGATGCAAGCAACAATGAGCTGGCCATTTAATTACTTCTTTTATGATTCTTTCTGTACTCAACTACAGCCTTTGCCCAAAGGAATATTAAATTATTTGAAGCATATGCAGTTATTTTATTGTTTTATTGTAATCCCTAAAAACGACTATATTTCTTCCTGCAAGTAAAAGCTTGGTGTGCGTCATCCCACCTCTTTCAAATTTGTAGAGAAGAAAGCATCTTTTCTGCGGCTGTTTGTTAGAGCTGCAGGATAAAGATGGCTCTTCTTTGGTAAGGACTGGGTGTTTATTCTGAATGTATTGTAATTTGGTGACATTTTCAGTAGCAGAAAGCTAACCAGGGTAATGCCAGTACACTGATTGCTTTGAAATACAAAAGTCATATTGTGTTTTTTGACCTAATCTGTGAAAGAGTGATAATCACCGCTGCATTGACTTTCAGATCAGATATTTTAAAAAGGCATTTCAAATTCAAACCACTCTACCCTCATGTATCACAAAAGATTTATTGTACACATTTATTCAAATCAAAGACTAAATAAAAATGTCATTATAAAACATTTCCCCATTCTACTTTATATTAGCTCAGAATTCTAACATCATATTGTACTATTTTAATTATGGTTGTTCATAATGATCCCAGTCACGGTACTGGAGTACCCAGTTCCTTGTTCTTGCTCTTACACATCCTGTTCACCTATAGAAGTGCTTATTAGTTATCAAAGTAGAACAAGTGTGCTTCGCACAGGGAAAAGACTCAAATATGCAGGGCAAGGGGTAGTTCAAGACTTCAAGACAGGGCTGGGAACCACTGGTAATAAAAGCTAAAATGAGCCATAAAAGCTTTTTGTGGTCCAAGGTGTGAAAATTGCCCTGTAGTGTTGAGTCTGAACATGCAGGTACCTTGACCTGGTTTGACATATGGCTGGCCATGTCTGAAATGAAAAGAGTAAAGTGAGGTATCAAGTCAAGTAATACTAACTTTAAAAAAAACAATGACTTAAACTTGAAATGCTGCTTATTTTCAATTTTTGAATCAGAAAGTGAGATATAAAGCTCAAAGTTGGAAATAAACAGTCCTCTGGTGTGTTGTGTTGACATAATGAATATCATTTTCATAATCTTACTTTCTCTAATGTATCACCGTTTAATTTCAATTCCTCAACAAGAACAAGTGGTGTTGCATCCCCTTTTCTGCATATGCATAACAAGCCTTTGCAAAGGGCTAGTAAATTAGCCACAGGAGAGCATCCACTGGGGCGTAGTTAATGAATCATGTGGAGCTCCTGTGGTTGTGTGTGATTATTGTCAAGATGCTCTGCACAGCGTCTGATAAAGCAGGGGCAGAGGACGATTTCCCTGCCGTACTTTCATAAGAATTACTTGGTAGCATTTATTTAGATGCTACTGAATGGAGAGATTTTTTTTGGGTTTATTTTCAGTGTATTTAAGCCCAGCTCTCACACTCAGAAGGCACTTTGCAATTCTCCGACCCCTGCCCTTGTTCCTAATGTTTCACCACAGCACTTCAGCTACATAAAGTTAGCATCCTGTTGTATTTAGCACATTCTTGGAATGATTATATTAATGTTTCATTTATTTAAAAAAACAATAAAATTGAATCCATGTTAAAATAATGGCACAATTTAAGTGCAGATTATAATATTAAAAAGCTAACTCCAGCTCTTAACGTGGAAGCAAAGCTGAGTAAAGTGAGAACTGAACCTGTTTCTATACATTAAAGTAAATCACCTCCATCACCAGCTGTTGCCAGCTGTCACCTACATGCGTGCAAATTTAGCAGTCCTGAGTTAAAGTTTATAAAGTAAAACTTAAAAAAAAAAAATGTCATGTGGAAATTATGCCCATTTTCCATAGAAAGTCATAAATGTAACATATTTTTGAAGTGGCTTGCTAATGGCCTGCTTGTTTCAGACAAACATTTCAAGCTCTAATGTGGAAGTTCTGAAGCATGATACAATGCAGATGACAAAAGACAAAAGATATTATATCACAGTTCAAACATCCATTGCCCTTTGCCCATTGCCCATTTCTCTGGCTGTTTGTGTACTTTTTGAAAACATTAGTATTAACATTTAACAATTGTGTTTGCCAAAGAACGTTCTAAAACTTTAAACACACTTTAAACATTTATTGCACCATATTGCAATAATGTTGACAAAATGAGCTTATCTGAATAAATCCCCCCCTGCCATCATCCTCCGACCCATTTGAGTGTCAGTTTTGCAAACAGGTCGACAAAGTGTTGCAATGTGTTTTTAAAGGGAGTTGATGTCCTGAAAGGGATTCGGCTCTCTATACAGTGCAAAATTGTGACAGTTGTGTGTGTTAAGAGAGAATGAGTAGATAGGGCAGAAAAGGGCTCATTAGATGTGTCAGTGGGAGTGCAGAGGAGTGACTGTGAGTCACTTTGTGTTTAATGATCTGCTGGGCAGTTTACGAATTAAAGACCTGCAGCCATTTTTCTGTTATTTCGTACAAGAAACATTGAATTACTGGCAATCAAGTGAAAGACAAAAGTAGTCATTGCATCTTAAACTGTCCCTGATGGAGCAGTGTTTTTTTTTTTCCATTTTTGGGATAGTGTTTGCAGAAATAAAGAGATTGTATTTATGAACTTAACCATATCTTTTGTGACGAAGTTAGAAACCCACGAGCTCAATGTGAGAAAAGTGCTGCCTTTAACCCACTTCAGTGTATTGTTCGTCCTATACACTGTGATTTTTTTTATTTTTTTTATTTTTTATTTTTTTTTATGTTCTATAAAAGGGATGTCCTTGCAAGTAAAATATTGAACATGTCCAAGATATTGATGGTCTCTTTATCCAGTAGCATTCCAACTGGAAAGAGACTAATGAAAAGGTTGTTGTTTTGTTACAGACCTCTCCTGTTGTCCTGTTGCTTCGGGACAGCCCGTTGTGGTGTTTTATGTTTTGTCAACGAAAAGTGTGAATGGCTGTGTCCCCGGTAAAAACCTTCAAACCCAGAGTTAAGTATGTCCTGGAAAATCTTAGCTTGGGCAGTCTCTCTCAAAATAATTTGAAGGACATTTTAGACTAAAGACTAAACAGCAGTTTAATTCAAATGTATAGTCTAAAATCAAAATGGCCCATTTTGAAAGTAGCTGCCACATTACGCTGCAGTTAAAATCACCTGGCCTGGCCCACAATACAGAATTATTTAACTGCTGCAAAAAGTTTTTAAAAAAAATAACGTTATTTGTTACAGATTTTTAAACACCACTTTTCAAACACTGACTTTTAGACACCACTCACTTTCAGATTTTGCTCACAAACAGGAGTCCCAATTCTCAAAACCTCTAAATAATAGTAAGGGTTGGATACTGATCCCCTGTTGCAACACACAGTTGCAAAAAACATTAATTCTGTTTATCAACCATCTCAGTACCTCTTATGTAACCGCTATGCTGAAAAGTTCTTCATTAAGACACTCACAAAATCCAATTAACACAATATACATTTCCACAAAATGAGTTTACATTTACAGTACTTGGCTGATGCTCTTATCCAGAGCAACGTACATGGGTGCTTAGTGGTTTCCAAAGAAAACCTGTTCCTCACACCAGATGCACAATAAATAAGAGCTTTAAATAAGAGCTTCTTGGCACTAAAATTATGCTATATATGAAGTTAATAGAATAGCATAGAATAACCATTTATTATCCCACAAATGAGAAATTAACAGGAAGGACAGAAAGAATATAAAAATATATTAAAAAAATATATATATAAAGAACGAGGACATCCATATACAAGAGCTATACATGAGCTATATATACATACAAGATAAGGAAAGAAAACCATATACACAGTGAGAAAATAATAATAATAATAATAATAATAATAATAATAAATTATTAATAAATAATAAATAGATCAATGTAGTGTAATAATAACAACAACAATAATGATGATGATGATTATTATTATTGTTATTAAATAGTTCAAACTTGGCTTTCATTGGTGGATAGTCATTCTGGTGTGTGTAACTTTAACTTACCATACATTGTTGTGCCAGCCCTGACTGGAACGGTGGTAGACTGGAGGAGTGAAGATTAAAGTGTAGAGTCCACAGGAATTCAGGAAGATAATAGTTTAGGATCAAACTAAAATGAGTAGACATTTAAGAGGGGCAGATCATCTCATTATCCTTTAGTGTGGTGCAGGCCATTAATCAGTTACATCATAGCAGTGCATGTAATCCTAATGTGTATAAAAGCTCATACAGGTAAAAAAAAAAAACACACAAAAAACATAACTGTAAGCTGTATATTTCTGTATATTTTCTTGTTGTTTATGAGCAGGTAACTCAAGACAAGATTTTAGATTGATTGATTGATTTGATTTCAGATGATGAATCACTTTGTGCAAATCTGACTCAAGTCTGGAGTCTTAAGTTGTGAACTTCAATTAATGGTGCCTTCACATGCTGCATGGAAGATCCTGCTTTTTTGGACGCATGTTCATTTATTTCATTTATTTACAATAAATAGTACATTCCTGAGTGGCAAAAGTATCATCATCTAGGAAGTTATTACTAGTTATATTACTATAATAATATAGCTATAATACTATTATAGTAACTGTATACTATAATAGTATGTTATTATATCTAGTAGTTATTTTGAAGACAAAATACAAGGCAGGTGTTTTCAGTCAATGGGGTGGAATGAATGGACGTTAGAAGGCACCCGGTTTTATTTAAAAAGCAGGGTTTTATCAAAGCCAGATCTTCACCATGCATGTTTGTGGAAGTGCATCATGGCAAAAACAAAATAAGGGGGACCTCAAAAAGGGTTGTTAATGCTATACAGGCTCTGAAGGGTTTGGGCTTCACCAATCCACACTCAGAAAGATTGTGTATAAATGGAGGAAAGCCAACAAAGATCACTCCAAGGGCAATGAGCATAATAGTCTGCAAGGTCACAAACTGAAGTGAAAGTGACAATTTATCATTATGAAACACAGCACAGCACTCAGTGAGCCACAACAGAATGCATCCTCTGCAACTAACCCATACACACACCGTGCAGCAGTGAGCAGCCATATCCAGTGACCAGGCAGCAGTGTTGAAACCAGTACCTCAAGGATACCTCAGGGTATTCTACTGGTCCAGAATTTGAACCCACAATATTCCGATCCTGGGGCCTAGTCATATGCCACTATGCCACTGCTGCTCTCAAATGTGAGAGTATTAAAAGTACATTTCTTTTATTTTCTCATAAATACTATTTAGGGGTTACTCCTAAAAATAATTTCTCCTGACACACTTGTAAAAAAAAAATTAAAACACTGTTTACCACTGCATATCTATTTGCTGCAATCAATGTTTGTCAAAGGAATATTTAATCTTTAAAATAAAGTCATAAAAAGGTACTGTCGTTCATACCTATATACTGTGCAGAATGGCTCCCTGAAGTACACCTTTGCTTCAGCAGAGCAGCATACAGCTGCTTCAGGAAAAAAACAATAGTAAACTAATAAAAATAAACTAAGTCCTTGACCTCCTTTATCATTTTTCATAATTTTATAAAAGTATATACAAAAGTATACATAATTGTTTTTCTTATATTGAACTCTTTTAACTTACATGGCTTATTTTGGTTTGGATCTTTTGGATTTTCCCAGGTACTGGCCAATAACTCTTAAAAAACCACTCTGAAATGATCCGCAAGTACACAGATAGCATGGTCACCTTTTGACTCTTCTCTGCTGAACCAATCAACATGCATTAATCGTCCTTGCTGAGTTTGGCTTCTCTAACTTGACAACATGTCCATCCAATATCCTGACATCAGAAGATGAGGTGCCTGAAATGTCAGAACAATGTTTATTTTTAGAACCCTGTTTACAGTGTATGAGTTACTGTATACATCTTCCTTATTAGGAATTTTCTTAGAAAATACTTTTAGCATCATGAATTTACTTGGAGGTCTCCCACATAAAAAATCACATTATAATATAAAATTCTAAAATGTCAGTCTATGCAGGTATTGGTTGTGCAAACCCTTTGACCCCTACATTAATTACAGCATTTCTAACTCTGCTCTGTTCGTTTACACTTTTACTTTCCACTTTCATGGCCAAATAATGATTTCACTGAAGTGTACATTCATCATGTTTTCATCAAACATATATTAAGCTTTCCACACCTCCATCAACACTTTTATTATGATGATTATTATTACTACTTCCGTTATAAGCATAACTGATTAAGCCTCCTAGAACATCAGTGTAAGAAATAGTGCATGAGGGCTGTGGAAGTGCAGCATACCCCCTGCTAAAGGACCCCCTGTCTTTGGTGGACATGATGACATTCTCTTTCTTTTGTCACTTCAAGGTTAAACTAAGCACCGTGGGTAGCAGTGTTTCATGAGCAGAATAAACTCAGCATTATTATTTCAAGGCCCTGGTTTGTTGTATTGTTCAGTTTGAAATACTAAGCTCTTTGATGGTGCTTACACTATGCTTCTGAAAGATTCATGAGGCTGTTGTTTTTACACTTTCAGAGCAGTATAGGGGTCATTCAGAGTCAGTTAACCTAAAGAAGTGGATTTCACCAGCAGCTAGGTGCGCAGATTTGCAGTGATTGAAGGGTACATAGTGATTACTAAAGGCTCTGTTTGAGGTGTTCCATTCAGAAATGTTCACTTGATGTACATGTTGAGTAATAGTTATAGTTGTCTTAGTAATGTTCTGTTTGATTTGATTTGATTTGATTTTTTTTTTATTTTCTATATGACACTACACTGCAGTATAAGACAAAACATGTTAAAATGAGATTTCAGCAAAATTCTTGAAAGTAAAGCCATTTTTAACTAAATAGCACATGGTATGATTTCCCAAATGTTTTTTTTTTACCTACTTTTTATTTTACAATTATACTTCTGTATTGCAGTAAGTTTAAGTTTTATTCAAGAAATTATTGCAATATTCTACCACTGGGTTTATTGTTTTGAATCATTTGAATAATGAAACCGGTATGCTTCAAAAAAAGCCCAGATAAGGCAATATACAGACAGGAACAAACATACTATAGTTATGCCATTTAGTTGGCTGTCTGGCTGAATGAAAACACAGTAGTCCCTCACCTCCTGCTGTGTAAAGCACAATATAAACTGCAGTGTAAAGTCCAGATTGTGACTGAAAGAGCTGACATAAGAGAGACGAGTGAACAGACTGTCTCTTGGGGCTACTCGTTAGCCTAGCATTGACATAAACCACTTGCCGTGCTCCTTTTTTCATTCATGCTGCATGTGGTGCCATCCCTCTCATCCAGTTATATCAGGTGACTCCACGGTCTTGGGGTCTGATTCGCACAACAAGCCAAGAGGCTTGTAAATGATCGTTTAGGATTTTTCCATAATTCAACAACGTCTGATTCTTTTAGATGTAAGCACTGGCGCCTTGGACAAGGTTCCTTATTTTTAAGAGGAAATTCTGACTTCTGGGAAAAATAAGTGCAGTTTATGCAGCTTATGCAGCTATGACTCTTGACTTAAATATGTGTCTTATGAGTCAATAAGAAATAAATGTGATCTTGAATACAGTCATTTTATAGGTTAAAGGATGATATGAAGAATGTCCTTGGTACTACAGTTTACACTGAAAAGGTTTAGCTCTGGTGTGTTGAGATGAATTGGTATTGGTATGTAACCTGAGATAATGAGCCGTGAATCAACAAGGTGAAACCTATGGAGAAATGTATGGCTTATGTGAAATGGGACATACACGCACGGTCAGAGAAAACACAGGTGATGTGACTTTATGAAGTAATTTGATGCTTTTGCAGCACATTCATCTTACTCACAATTGAAAGCTCTGTGACCAGGGTGCTAAAATCTTAGTACTAAAATCAGTGGAGGACCTCTAAACACTCTAAACTCTATAGCTTATTAAAGTGTGCCTGTTTCAGACCAGTGCATTTTGCTTCCTATTCACTCTCCAGTAGTTTCTTTCACTGACACAAAGCCTATTAAGATCATATGAGCTGTTAATTTATCCCGTCAGGCTTCACTGAATTACAAAACTGCAGTCAGCCAACCCCTTTTTCAGTCAGTCTACCCCATCTGGGCTGTTAAGGAGAAGTCATTGGACCTTTTATTGGTTTAAGTCTGATAGGTTTGATTTTGTTTGTATTGGTGGTTTATACGTAGAGGAGTGTTGTTGATGTAGACATTCAGTGTTTCAGTTGTGAGTGGAATGACATATCAGAATTTTTCAGCTTAGTGCACACTTTGACACATCTGAGCAGTATGCTGTTTATCACTTGATCCAGTTTTGGTTAAAAGTTTTCCCTCTTGCACACTGCACTGCAAGAACTGCTTTTCCTTGTAAATGATTTATTGCAACAGGAGTGATCATGACAGAGGGAAAAAATCTTTATCTTCCAATGAAAATATGGGTGGTGGTGGTCTAGTGGTAGGGTACTTGCCTATAGACCTATGGCTCAAGACATCCCAGGTTCAAATCCCACCTCTGGCACTACCACCACTGGGTCCCTGAGCAAGACCCTTAACCCTGAATTACTCCAGGGGGACTGTCCCTGTAATTAGGACATGGAAGTCACTCTGGATAGGAGCGTCTGCTAAAATGCCATAAATGTAAATAAATAATCGTTGACTATAATAGACGATTCCATAGTGTATGCTGTAGTTAGTATATATTGTATAATGTGACAAGAACATACAGTTTTTAAACAGTGGAAATGTTCAAATTAACCCTGTAGACACGGCTAGTGGCATATAGTGTTTTTTTTATTTATATATATATATATATGCTTTAACATTTATTACCCCCTGCAAAGGTTTTACACTTCAAATAACGTGCAGAATTATTTGCAGTGTTTTACAGTTTTTTGGGGTTTTTTTTTCTTGTGCATTGAATTACTTCTACAAGTAGCATCCTGTTATGGACCAATTTCCTTGTCTTTTACAGAATATTCTATGTATCACACGATTCCCAAGATTTGAAAATCTTCAGTTATATCGCCAGAGATGGGCAGAGCAATGTGTTTAGATGCAATGTCTTCAAATCCAAAAAGAAGGTAAGTCACTCCTGAATGCCTCTGTTAGATTATGCCTTGAATGCATTCACATTGAAAGATGACAGAATCTGTCATTGAAACTCTTTTTGGCAGTGAGTGAAGGTGACTGAGGAGATGGAATGCCTCCGTATATAGCCCCTTTTGTTTCGTGTACCTTACTCTCCCTCCCTCCCTCTCTCTCTTCCTCTTGCTCTCTCTCTCCCTG
This sequence comes from Hepsetus odoe, assembly GCA_017165825.1. Classification (NCBI taxonomy): domain Eukaryota; kingdom Metazoa; phylum Chordata; class Actinopteri; order Characiformes; family Hepsetidae; genus Hepsetus; species Hepsetus odoe. Next base: position 20,158,399 of record CM029366.1, on the reverse strand, counting down.
CCTCCCTGCTTCCCTCTCTCTCCCTCTCTTTCTCTCTCTTCTTCCTCCCCATTGAGGTACCTGCACATACATTCAATAATACATGTGCATGTATCATGCTTATATGCCCTAGAAATACACTACTTGGGTATATACACAACACAGAGTTTTCATTCTTATTTCTTACACATTCTCCATCTCTGTAACATAGTCACTAGAAAAGTTCTAGTCTACTTCATTTCCACCTTAACTTGTGCCTTGTAGCATCCAGCCTTAAATCAAAACACAGGGGCAGTGGTGGCCTAGTGGTTAGGGAGTTGGCCCCGCATTGGAAGATTGTGGGTTCGATTCCCTCACAGATAGGTTGCCCTGAGGTACCAAGCAAGGTACCGTCCCCGTCACTGCTCCCCGGGCGCTTTCAATAGCTGCCCACTGCTGCACGGTGTTTGTGTGCATGGGTTAAAAGCAGAGGTCCAATTTCGTTGTGGTTCACGCTTGCTGTGCTGTGACCTCGCAATGACAAGGGTTGTCACTTTCACTTTTCACTTTCAATGAATGTACCTGAAATTCAATACGGAGCCCCTGTATCATTCTCCCCAACAAGTGCCTGTAAGCATGTATGCAAATGAAATGCAGCTAAGGGCTATTATATGCATCTCTAGCACTGAAAGAAATGAAGATCCTGATACTACCAAGAGTTCAGATATGCTTTGGGTTTTCCCCAAACAAAAGAAAGCATTTATCAGAAAAAAAGTTAACATTTATGTCTGAAACTTTCATTAGTTTTCTTTTAGATTTGCTAAGTAGTCTAAATAGCAAATTCATCTGCCCATTTGGTAATTTTAGAAATTTGTTTTAAATAGTTGTAGCTGAACAAACAAGAAAAGAACATTTAGGGGAATTAATCATCAGCTTTCATCAAGATTGCATAACTGTAGCAGGACTGTGTACAAATAAAAACATCAGTATAAAAATGCTGTCCATACATACATTTTCATTTGTAACTGTTTTGGGAATCGAGAGCTTTGAAAACAATAACAGCTGGCAAAAAAACCCTTTGCTATTAATTCTCTACAAAGGTAGCATTAATCGTTATATGGAATAAAATATTTGCAAACATTTGCAATTGATCTGATCACTCTTCGTAACATAAATCGTAACATGCATCATAAAAACTGAAGCAGCAGACTAAGTAAAAATTCATATTTGTGTCATTCTCAAAACTTCTGAGTACAGCTGCAAAATAAAAAATCATTGTTCAACCTAAACCCAATCTCACCGAATCACCAGGCACCATACACACTGTACTATGCCAAAAAGTGTAATCTTTGTTTTCAAGAATGAGGTGTGCTCATTCTTGGAACTGGGCAACTCCCAGCATTGTACACTTGTTCCCTGTTAAACATTTTTTCAATTTCACTGTTCATTTACTTTTTTGCATTAAATCCAGCGGGAGACCACATTACACCATTTTAGATGGTTTAAATGAATAATTTTGCTTTTAGATAGAAATAGCAGATAGCATTTATAATAATTTATAAAAATAACAATATACTTTCATAAACACAAATGTCAAATGCTCATCAGTTTGACAAAACTCAATGTAAAAACAAATAAACAAATGTAGGATAGAAAATCAGGAAGTTTGTGCCAGTTGTCTTACTACACATGAGTATAGATCGTTTCAGTTTGCCTAATGTACTGTCGTTTGTATTTATTTACTGTTTTTATTTATTAAAACCACAATTTGCAATTTGAAAGAGTGCAATTTTTAATTTGCAAGATTTTCCCAATTTTAAATATGCCTCATTTGGGGCAGTGCTATCCTAGTGGATAGGGACAAGGCCCCATTATTGGAAGGTTTTAGGTTTTAAGTACCCTTGAGCAAGGTACCATCTTCATCACTGCTCCCTGGTGCTAGAAGTGTGGCTGCCCACTGCTCAACTTAGTAAATGGTTTGATTGCAGTTGAACATTATGGTGCACTGTGTGTTGTGCTGTGGTGTGTTCACAATGATAAATAATCACTTTCACTTCACTTTTTGATCCAATGTTGATTACTTGTATTTGGGAGCATTTCAAAATCAAAATAAGATTGAATACAGAGCTTGTCAGCAGGCACTCTGGAACATTACATTTAGTAATCAAGCAATATTCCCAAAAACTTTTTTAGTGATGAAAATGAGTAATTACATTTAAATTGCATTTAAAATTGAAATTATGTAATCTCCTCATAATGTTTTGCCCTATTGTGAACCCCTAGTGTGGATTCATGTTCAAAATAGCTGAATCCAGTTGGCAGACTCTTAGACCCTTGCTCCAGGAAGACACTTGTTTAAAGAACACTATTAATTGTCCCTTCATTATCTCGAAGTGTTAAAAGCAGGTGGAACCCCAGGGAATCAATTAAAGAGCACTAGTCAAAGACCAGGAAGCCAGCCTGTGCATTTTAATAGGATGTGATGGATACAAGCAGGCTTCTGAAAGGGGAGAATATGTAGAGATGATAAAGAAGCTGACAAAAACTTTACATTCTCTGTTGGAGTTCATTCACTATTGGCCAAAGGACTGTCTCTTTTCATCTATTGTCCCTAACTAGGCACTGTTTTCCTCAATCCCTCGACTTTTGCTGATTATTATTCAGGATGAGCATAGAGTAAAATAGGTATAGCTTTGGATCACAGCCTTATTTTTAAATGAACCGTTTAAATTTAGTCGAAAAACTATTTGTTAAATATTGTGATCAAAGGACACCTACGTTTGTTTTCATTGTTTTTTTTTTTAATTGTTGTTGTTGTTGTTGTTGTTTTTAACTGATTCGTTCTGCTTATATATCATTAATCTTCATTGTCATAATCATGTCATAATATAGTAATCATAATCAAGCACAATTCACCTCACCTCTAAGCATTAGAGCTTTCCTTCGCTTTCCCCTCCTTGTCCTTTCCTGATTAAAAAGAAGTATAGCATTTACATGTCTAGCAATGAGCACTCAGAATAGAAGATATTTCATGTTAGTCTGTTTTAATTGGCTTATGATGAGACCCAGACAAATTTGCCTGGAAGACAGGTGTTTTAATTGAAATCTCGTTTCAGCTCAGCAGTGCATATTCTCTCCATAACTGTTTAGGACTGTTCTGAGCCATAGCTGCTACATCTGGAACAAGAATAACTGGATAAAAAATGTCTTTCAAGCTTGGTATACAGCACTCTGTTTACTTTTTCAGAAATGTACTCTATCTGGTTCCTGACTACACAGTACACTGTGCTGTATTTGCGCTTTTTAAAGAATATTGGGTTTTTGTGAACAGATCGTTCTTTGAGAGAATGGACACTCATGGGATCATCTAAATGGTAAACACAGTAGGGAATGATGGAAGTGATAGTCATAACGAGAAATCCAGCACTACTCCTGTTCTCATTCAAACAAATTAACCATTTCATCAGTTATTGATTGTTAAGGGTCAAATATGACCGTTTACACGGACTTTCCCCATAACTCCCTTTTCCTTTCCAGCTGCTGGAAGCAGGGCTAGTGTAACCGGTGAACTTTTTTGTGTTGTGTAGTTTTGTGCATGGACGCGACACAGGAATCTCCTTGGAGTTTTACGGCTTTTTATTCTGACTGACAATACAAAACAAACACCTCCATATAAGTATTGTGCCCACTCCAGCTCCTCTCCCTCAGGGGAATTGTAGAAAGAGGGAGGGACCAAGGAGAGATCCCAAATTTATAGGGGCATTCCACAGGAGAGGACAAGGATAAGGAGCAGCTCTAATTAATAATAAGCACAACTACAGGCTTGGAGGTCCTCACAGTCAGGCAGAACAGGAACAGTTTGGGATTTAAATCAGATTATAACAATACTACATGGCCCGGTTACACCTGGCTCATTCATTCCTCCACTGCCGCTGGTTTTTAAAGTGAAGCACACTTTGCACTGAGCTGCATTAATGTGCCTGCAGGAAGCTGCCCCTAACTATAGGGTCCCTAGCCATCTAACCCTGAAGAATTTACACAGCAGTAAAGACTAAGTTGGTTGCAAATGTGCCAAGCTGTTGTCTTGGTTTATTTTATATAATTAGCGTTGGGGTCTATGTGGCCACCTGCAATTTTCTTTGTTTATTCTGTTAAACACATTTGTGTGTGTGTGTGTGTGTGGGGGGGGGTGAAAAGATTCAGATTCTATGCAATATGTATATGCAAAGTCAAATCTTCTCAACAATGGCTAAAATCTTCTTGAGTGCAATAGCTTGATGATGAGTAGCAGACTGAATTCCTCCTGACACTTTGTGCTATAGTTCTCGGAGATCACAACGCTTCCATTGTTCCCTCAGATCCTCCCTGCCTCACACACCAGACATGCTGAGTTGAATGGTAAAGGAATGAATATTATCAGGGCTTTGCAGAGATGCAGCTGTGCTCTGATCTACAATACTAAGCCCTGATAGGCACTTTGCCACAACATAAAAAACACCATGAACCATATACTGATTTCCTTCTAGACATGCAATCTCCCCTCGAATATTAATCATCTAATACTGTGTGTACCTAATTTTCCACTTTATAATTATCAGAAATGCATTTTCTCTTAGTGATCTGCTGCTTGTAAAACCATTAATCATGTGCTAACTGCTTGGATTTTTTTCACTGATGGAAATGAGTTTGGTGACCGAATGAAAATTTTCAGTGAGTGAAACAAGATTAACTGCAGCAAAGCCAGGCTGAAAGCATTTAAAGTAGGGGAGCACTGGCAAGGCAGTTCTCATTCTGCGTATTGGCATATTGTAGCCCATATATCTAGACTTCATCTTAGGTTGAAATTAGGCAGCCAAGATTTCCTCCCATCTGCCATCTAAAAGGATTTCCTCTGTTTGACAGCACTGGCATTGGTGCTTTCTGGTATTTACACCTGAGCATAGGTTCATGAAGTGGCCAGTTTATCAAACACACACATTCTTCATATTGTGTTTATGGATTTTCATAATATTTATAACAACTAGTCAATGTATTACAAATAGCTATAACATTAACACTTTAAATTCATTTTAATTTGCTAGCAAAAGTGTGTTAGCCAGAATTAATGCAGACCTGTTTTGTTACTATGCACAGAGCCAGGCTATGCGGATTGTGCGAACAGTGGGTCAAGCCTTCGAAGTTTGCCATAAGCTCAGCCTGCAGCACACTCAGCAGAATGCAGATGGCCAAGAGGATGGCGACAGCCAGAAGACCTGCACAGACTCTGGAATGCAAGGTAGCCTACACACTTATTAGGAGTTAACCAATATTGAAATTTGATGACTGATTTTAAAGATTTTGGATTACCAGTTATAGGCTCAGAAAAAATTTAAGAAAATAATATTAATTTACACCTGGATAGTTCAGTGAAAGATCTAAACCACATGCATTCACACATTGGAGTCAGCCAGTCTGCAAGGTTGCTGATTACTATGTGGCGAGTAATAAAAAAATCAGCTTGAATATGCCAACCATCATTTTTCTTGCTCGACATAAGAAAAGCACATTTGCACAATTCAGTAAGAGTTTTCAAGAGAGGTTCTGTTAAGAATAAATAGCTCCATGTAATCACCAACATGAAATGTGTGTTAAAACAGTGAATTGTAGGGAACTGATGAAAACCAACTACATAAGGTCAAGGTTAACTAAATAGATGGGGTTTTTTTTTTTCTGGAGGGTAATAGGCTCCTCCAAAGGGGCCTAGGGAATATAATTTCAACACAGAGAAGAAAATGAAACCAGGAAATTAAATGGGAAGCAGCATTACCTGCACAGTAGCAGCAGACAGAAGGGTGGGCATCAGAGCAGTGGGAAGTGGGTTGATTGTCAAGTGTGTATTGGAGAGACAGGTAAATGATTTGGACATCATTGTAGGTTCTGAAACACATAGGACACAGGATATAAATAATTAATTGTGAAATCGATTGTCAACCCCTGAAATGAAATTATCTGCACATGCATTTTAGAGTACTACCATGACATTGAGTCAGACTTCTTGCTAAGGCCACCAACACACTTAAAATTAACAACATGAAATTAGTTTGAGCAGTACATCATGTTATTTTGGCATGCTTGGAGCCAGCCTTCGTACCAAACCTTTGACAGACCCCATTACATACCTTACATACCATTACGATCAGTAGCAGAGGGGCTGTTTTTCACTGCTACTCTGGCCATGAGTTCAACGTGATTATCCTCCTCCGTGCTCCTCGCTCCTTCCTGAGATTCTTCCTTTTGAAATGCAGATGAGCGCACAATGTTCACCCACGCACCAACACTCAGGCACACAAGGGTCCCCCAGCCCTGATGCCAGCTCTCCAACCACACACACAAATATGACTCTTCCATGTTAACATCAGCACTAGTACATTGTCACACAAGTCACTAAATTGACTAATTGTGAGAAGCTTTTTTTGAGGCTAATGTTAACTTACTTGTTAGGGTGCCAAAAGCTTCTCACTGGACTTTTAATACTTCTGCGAGCTATTGCCTCTAATTGCCCTAAGTTATTGAAATTGAATAAATTGAAATTTTCATTATGTACCTTCTTAAACATCACTCCAGCAACTCATGCAGGAGGAACGCATTGTTTCTGTTGGCAGATCGTGAACTGACTGGAGCTGAAAAGACGGTAGCAGAGGAGACGGACATTGATGCAGAGGAGCTGCCGCTACCAGACAGCACAGTGGATGAATACAGCCGCGGGGTGACTGACCTGGATGTTGCTAAAAAGGAGGAGGATGCGCCTAATGACAAAAATGTAAGCATATACATCGCAGTTTACATCTTATGGACTATTTTAATTAGGTGATTGTTAATCCACGGAATATTCTCGGGCCTGTGTGTGGACTCACACTTCACTAATTAAAAACATTTCAGAATTTAATCTATTACTTTAAGGTTTTGTAGTACAGAAGAAGAAAAAATCTAATCATACGTATTATTGATGTCATTTATGGTTTTGATGTCGTTTATGTATGGTGATGAAATATGGTCACGTATAAGTCATTCAACATGACTTTAATGTGCTGCTTAAAGACTGAACTGCATTTTGATATCAAAATGATTTACAGTTGTTGGGTCATGGTAATGCCTTTAGTATTTGGTCCATAATAAATTAGGTTTATTAACTCCCTAGATATTTACCATTATCATCTGAAGCTGGTTACAGAACATAAAACGCTAGTTACTTTGCAGTGTTAGCTCATTTACATATTTTTACATTCTACAGGATCAACAAATAATAGCTAATAAATATTTTACAACCAATTAATTTCATAGAGATCATCAAATAATGAATTGTGGTTTCTGAATAATAAGCCTTAAATATTGCTAAAATATTGAAATAACTGTAGTTTGAGGGTTATACACGCAGTAATAGCAAGCTGCTATATGCAAGAAAAAGGTTCTGAAAAGGATTTCACATTAAACAGAAAATACTGACACGTTAACCTTTACTGATGATTTTACCATCAGTATTTTTGTAATTAACTAGAGACCTGCCTTACTGAAGGATTTACATCAGAATAAATCAACCTTAATAAGGTTTTAGGCATTCAAAAGGAGTAACAAGAAAGTCTGACCTTAAAAGAGCATGTCTTACAAGAAGATTGTCTCCACATAAATATGTATAAACTATTGACAATAGAGTCTTTGATAAGTGCACCTACGTGAAGTGAAGCTAGTCACTGTGAGCACACAGTGAACAGCAACTAAATGCATCCTTATACAGCAGCCATATCCAGAACCTGGGGAGCAGTGTTGGGAACAGTACCTTGCGCAAGGGTACCGCAGGGAAGACTACTGGTCTGGGATTCAAACCCATGACCTTCCGATCATGGAGCCTAGTCCTTAATCCACCTTAAGACCACTGCAACCCAAAAAAGTAAATCTCAAAAAAAAAAATTTAAAGATAAAGCAAAATGCAGAGTGAAAACATATTCCTGGAAAAATAGACATTATGTAGAAATAACTGTACATTGTCATATATTATTCAAATACTAGGATGTGTTGAGCCTCTTATGATCTTGCATCTCCTGGTAGAAATGTCCTGCAGAGAGGGTAAGGCTAATCTGGTGCAGTGGTCTGCCACCCTGATCTCTCTGTGTAGGTGTGATGGTATGTGTATATATGTGTGCTGTCTCTGAGTTCTGTGAAATTGCATTTTATTTAATATTTAGGCCATTTTTTGTGTTGGGAACACAAGTCTTGGAGAAATATGATGGGGATGAGACCAACTCACATTAAAAGCACATTCAGTTTCTGTAACAGTGTTTGACTCATGTTGAAACTGCTGATCTCCTACATTCAAGTACGTCCTCATACTTTGGCCTCATAATTTGAATAGGACAATAATGGCAGTATCTCCCGATTACGTCCAAAGTCCATTTTTTGAATCCCATTAACAGAATTTTAAAAAGCATCAAGGCCTGCGCTGTTAAGATGTTCATCTATTTCAGCATATTGTATTAGATTATAAGGCCCTTGCAAATTATTCTTTTTTCTTTTTTCCCCGGAGTCTATAAGTACATTCAGTTAGACATCCACGGTGCTTTAGTTATTTACCCTGAATTCGCATGTGTTTTGCCTAGATTACACCTCTGGGTATATTTTGTTGCTGCATAAACATTGAATAATAACATGCAAGTAGCGTAAAGCATAAATGGACTGCCTGTGTAGGAGTAGGCCTGACGCTGCTTCTTAATATCATAGTGTGTGTGTGTGTGTGTGTGTGTGTGTGTGTGTGTGTGTTCACGCGCACCAGATCAGGTGGTAGAGTGTTGATTTTGCCTGTGTTATGAAACAACAATATTGTCAGGAAATGTTGAATTTTGTTGAGCTCTTCTCTCACAGATCACAATATCATCAGCAAATATTATAGACTTCTGTCTAACCTGGTCTAACCTATCCATTACCATTCCCTAATCCCAACTCTGCTTTGAATGCATCAGTCACTCCTATTGCAGACCTCACCACTGTCACACTGCCCACATACATATCCTGAACTACCGTGACATCTGCCACACTTGACTTCCTCAAACAAAACCACAACTCCTCTCTAAGCAACTTGTTATATGTTTTCTCCAAGTCCACAAAGCCACAATGCAACTCCTTCTGAACTTTTCCATATTTCCCCATCAACACCCTCAGTGCAAACATTGCATCTGTAGTGTTCTTTCTCAGCAAGAAACCATGCTGCTCACTAATTCTCACCTCTTTTCTTAACCTAGCACCTGCACTACTCTTTCCCATAACCTCATGTTGTGGCTGATCAACTTTATCCCTCTATAGTTACTACAGCTCTGTGCATCACCCTTATTCTTGAAATAAGGTACCAGTACACATCTACATTTGCATCATTTAGCAGACACTCTTATCCAGAGCAACTTCCATGTCTTAATTACAGGGACAGTCCCCCTGGAGCAACTCAGGCTTAAGGGTCTTACTCAGTGTTGGTAGTGCCAGAGGTGGGATTCGAACCTGGGACCTCTTGAGCCATAAGCCATAAGCAAGTACACTACCGCTAGACCACCACCAGCCTAAACTTTTTCTCCACTCCTCAGGCATCCTCTCACTTTCCAAGATTGTTTTAGACAATTAAAAATCTCTCCTAAACACCTCCATGCTTCCACAGGTATATCATCTGGACCAACTGCCTTTCTATTCTTCAACCTCTTCATTGCTGCCCTTACTTCCATCTTGTTAATCCACAGAACGTCCTGGTTCACTATCCTCACATCATCCAATCTTCTCTCTCTCTCATTCTCTTCATTTGTCCCTTCAAATTATTCTTTCCATCCGCTCAACATGCTCTGCTCATTCAGGAGTATCTTTTCTTTTCTATCTTTTTCGCCCTAAACTGCTGCACATCTTTCCCAACCTCTCTCTGTCTCTCAAAGTCTCTCTGTCTAACCAATCGGTATAAGTTTTTTTCCTACATGCATCTTCCTCCACTCTTGTATGTCACCCTGTGCTCACTCTCCTTAAAATAAGTATTTACTAAAGCCATTTCCATCCTTTTAGCAAAATCTACAACCATTTGACCTTTTGCATTCTTACCATACCATACCTACCCATTGCTTCCTCATAACTTCTGTTCCCTTCACCAACATGTCTATTAGATTCTGCACCAATCCCCATTCTCTCTCCCCTGGGTACACTCTCTGTCACTTTATCTAACTCACTCCAGAATTCTTCTTTCTCTTCCATCTCAAAACCAACTTATGGGGGATAAGCACTAAGAACGTTATCATACCTTCAATTTCTAGCTTCTCATCACCCTATCTGCCATTCTCTTAGTAGAGTAGAGTAGAGTAATCTTTTATTATCCCACGAATGGGAAATTTGGGCGTTACAGGGCTCTTATAAAGGTGACAAAGAGAATATAGAAAGGTAGATATACAGAAAAAAAAAGAAAGAAAAATATATAAAAATATAAAGAATGAGGAACAAGTACAGGAGCTATAAATAATAAATTTATATATATATATATATATATATATATATATATATATATATATATATATATATATATATATACCTCCAAAACACTTTTGACATACTCATCTTTCAGAATAACATCTACCCCATTTCACCTTCCATCCACACCATCGTAAAACAATTTAAATCCACCTACAACACACCTGGCCTTACTACCCTTCCATCTAGTCTCTTGCACACAAAACCTCCACCTTCCTTCTCTCCATCATATCAGCTAATTCTCTCCCTTTACCAGTCATGGTCTCAACAAAGTTCCTACCCTTACTTCCACTCTACTACCCTTCCTTCTCTCCTCCTGCCTCTAGACGTGCCTTCCTTTTCTTCTTCTTCTCCTTTGGCCAACAGCAGCCTAATTTCCATCCATTAGGTGGCGGTTGTTGTAACCTGAGCCTCGACCAGTCTGGTGTGGAAATTGTTGTCTGCATAATTGAATTGGCAAAAGTTTTACTCCGGATGCCCTTCCTGACCTAACCCTCCCCATTTTTCCTGGCTTGGGACTGGCACGAAGAAATACACTGATTTGTGCATTCTTAGTGGCTGGGTTCAAGTTCAGTTGGGTGATTAATAGTTATTACAGGGTCTCAGAAAAAATCTAAGATTTATTTCAAAGGGAACCTAAAGGGAGCTGTATAGGATAAATAGGCCTTGAAGAATATTACAGAAATGCTTTATAATTTCCTATTCAGGGTTATAACACCCTTTGGACCAGGGTCTTAAAACCAAAAAATGTAATGATTAAAGCTTGCTACAATTAGCAGTAAACAGCAGACAAAAAGGCTAGCTTTTGCCTCTCTTACACAACTCAACTCACATAGCCAAATATTGCTATGATAAAATTTGCACTGGACCAATTGCATATTTACCTTTAAAATATGATCATTTTCTTTTGCCCAACAACATCAAATACAATATGTAATTATCTTAAGGAGGCACTGTTTTTAGGTTACAAACATTTGGAATGATGTCTAATTATATAACAGACCTCATTATCTTCACTCAAGCAAAACTAAATCTAATCTAATGGTCTGCGCTTGTTGAAATCCAACAGAAACTTTAAGCTCCTGTCTACTTGCCTGTTTCCAACTGTCAGCTGTGATGGGCTTGTAGAAGACTCATCCAATTTCCTAAAGAAAGTAGTTTGAAGTGTATTACAGTTCCAAGAAAAACTAATGCTGCTCTGCATCAAACAATTCTGAAGTCCTTTAATTCTGAGCCAAATAAGCAATCATTTCTGAATTTTAATCCTCGCCTATAACAGTGTGATTTTTTTCATTGCTGTTGCCTTATTTACTATAATACTAATGCTATATAAATAAAAATTCTAACATGATAGATTTTGTTTTGAACAAAATTGCTGTCCATCTACACATGTTGATAGATTTACTGTATAATGTTTTTTAGATTTAATATAATAATGTTTATTTTAAGCTTCCTGCAGTAGTGTATATCCAGCTAAGCCTAGATGTGTTGCCATGACCTGGTTTGTAAGTAAGTAGATATGGAGCTCCTTTAGCCAGGCCTACTGTGCTATATTCCAGTGGGATCTCTTCTGGTGTGAAACCCTTGAATCCAGAATTGAATGGACTTGATTTGCCATCAATGTGCATTCAAGTGCAGTCTGAAAAGTGTAATGCATAATTTAGTGGTTTCAACGCATATGTGCTTTATATCTGTAAAGGAGGGGTCTTCTTCAGACCTAATATCCAGTCTTGGATTTTATAATCACCATACTTAAAGCTGACTTCTGCTTTGTGTATTAAAAAGAAATAAGTATAAAAAGTGTGTTATTTACTCAGAATGATGTAAGAAAGGTATGTACAGTTTTGGTTATATTTATTATATAACCAAAGCGGTGGCAGTGGTGGTGTAACGGTGGCGGGGTACCGGAAGGACGTCAGCTCCGAGCCAGGAGTTCCGAACAGAAGTTTATTAAGCACAGTGACAAACAAACAAGAAACAGGGAACGGGGGACTGCAGTTCTACACATGAAACCCTTTGACTGGGGAACTGCAGTCTAACCCTAGAGACTAAGTGGTCTATACTAGGCGACCTATACCTAGTCATAGACACAAAGTTTACACAAACACCACCCGTTACGTATAGGTTTGACCTACCTAATGAGCCGCGCTCTGTTCTGACTCATCGGGGCTTAAATAGTCAGCCCCAATGATGCACACCTGCCCGCAGGGGCTCAGGTGTGCTTAGTCAGAACAGAGCACCCTCTAGCGTACCCTAAACACCTCCTGTGACATAAACACCTTGTATGTGACCGAGAGCGCCCTCTAGCATGCCCAAACCCTAACACACGTGACAGGTGGCCTAGTGGTTAGGGAGTTGGCCCTGGATTGGAAGATTGTGGGTATTGAGCAAGGTACTGCCCCCGTCACTGCTCACCAGGCGCTTTCAATAGCTGCCCCCTGCTGCACATGTATGTATGGGTGAAACGCAGAGGTTTAATTTCGTTGTGCTGTGTTGTGCTGCGTTTCACAATGATGATGGATGTCACTTTCACTTTATTACCAAATATGTAGAATGAACTAAAAACAAGAGTCAATTTTTGCCTAGTTGGAACTGGCTCCTTGTTCATGTAGAGCTGAGAAAAATCATTTTATCATATAGATTACAAAATTTGAACAGTTATTACACAAGTAGGTTGCTGTGTGTACTTCATGCACTCCTGTTGTGGTTTTTGAGTTGATCAAAGCAACAATAAAGCCAAAATTGTTGCTGTTTCTTATTCGCAAATATATGATTTATTTATTCTTCAAAAGAAGTTAGGCTTGTGACATTGTTAGTTATTAAGTACTTAGCAACACTAGTTTCAAGATCCAACTATGTTATATATTATTTATTTAATGTTACTTTTATCGATGAGCCAGAGGTGGTCTAGTATTTAAGCACTAGGCCCCAGGCTCAGAAGGTCATGGATTCGTATCCCAGACCAGTAGGTTGCCCTGAGGTACCCTTCAGCAAGATACCATCCCAATCACTGCTCCCTTGGTGGTTTAAATAAGTGCCCCCTGCTGCATGGTGTGTATGGGTGAAAAGCAAAGGTTGCATTTGGTTGTGGTTCACTGTGTGCTGTGCTGTGTTTCACAATAGCAGTCACTTTCACTTCACTTCATCAATGCTTAGTCTGCTCAATCCATCAATCAGTCTATGTTGCAGGACCTCATTGTTATTAAGTTAAGGTCTGCCTATGAGTGGTATGAATTGATGATGCATTGTGAACACCTTAACTCATCTAATCCAGATGAACACTTAGTGCTCATTAAAGGAAAAATAAGTGCTTTCTTATTTTTCTAAAATGTGCATTTTCTGGTAGGACAAGTTTTCAGACTTTTTCTTGCCATTTTTATTGTGTCTGCTAAACGAAAGAGTGAAGAAATAACTCTGAAGAAACAAATTCTGTTTCCTTCTTTGCCTGTGGTTATTTATAACAACAACCTCCTCATGCTGTTTACACAAAACTGCTAGACGCTCCATGAAAAGAACAGGACAGGAAAAAACATTCACAAACTGTGAATATGTATAGAATATATAATTCTCATTTTCTGTGGTGCATAATTAAAAATAGAAAACTTTGAGTCTGTGAATGTAACTGGATTTCTCCTCCACTCTGAAAGCAGGCTTCAGCATTGGCAAAGATTGTAGAATTCATAAGGATTATGAATTCATAACACTTTAGAATTCATAAGGATTAATACATTTTCACCACAGAGGGTGATGAATTTGAGCCCCATGGCAGGCAACTTTACACACCCTAGTCAGACTATTGTAAAATACACACTACATTTTTCTCAGGACACTCATCACTTTAGTAATTGAATGAAATGGGATCAGCATTGTTTACAGAGAGGTCTGCAGAGAAGCCAGTCTCAAACAAGTAAGTTGCTGCAAAGGAAATGCCAGCAAAAATAAAACTTAACTAAATACAGATTATAATGTTCTGATCTAAATTATTGAAATAATAACTTGATAAAGTTTCATCAGATATTCGGTTTGGTGTTCAGTATTTACGGTGTGGTGCTGGGAAGCCTCAGAGACTTGATTAAAAAGTAATGACACATTCTGTGAACTCTTTAGAAAGGTTTTAATTCAGATTTTGTGTACATGCAACCTTTATTAAGGTCTTTCTCTTTTTTTTTTTGTTTTGTTTTTTTTTTTTTATTATTATTTTAAACCAGATTTCCAGCACTACCAGTTTAGAACACACAAGTATACTAACAAATATCCTGACCAATATTAGACCATGCTTTTGGAGGAAGGTGATATGGTCTTACATCATGGTTAAATGACAATACTATTAGCATTTTCATCATTTATCATTAAAGCAAAGTATTTTTATTAAGCTGTTTGAATTAAATCACATTAGTATCAATTTGGCTAAGAGAATGTGAAAAGAACAAGAAGCATATTCAGCTCTTTGGAAGGATATTTATTTGAAGTACTTAATTCACGATGTAAGTGCTTGAGTGCTTAAGATTTAGTTTGAATGCAAATGTACTTGTAATTATTGCAGCTTTAGATTAGTAGTTTTAAGCAATAACTTTTTTTTGCACCAACATGATTTCATGTGCAATATTAGACCTGTTGGAATAAACTCTCAAATCCATCACATTATAAGTGCCTTGAGAGCATGTAGTGCAGAAACATGACAGCAATGAGAGAGAAATTAAAATGTTTTAACAGACATGAAGAGTCATAGTGCCCAGGAGAGTCATGAATTTGCAATCATTTTTGCATGTGTATTGCAAATAGTGCTTTGGCCTAAACCCATTCAAGTTCTGCTGTATTAGCATTCAGGAGCAACGAGCAAGAGAGTGGAAACTAAAAGCACCTCCAATGTAGGCACACAGCTGTCCTTGATCTTTTTGTACCAAGGCAAGCGTTGGAACACACACTGAATCATCTTTGTCCAGTGGCTCAAGATCACTATATATAGGAGGTACATCTCAGCACAAGCAACATTGGCATTCTTGCTGAGATGAATAGCCTCAGCTTTGACTACATATTTGACATTATGCTACTAGGAATCTTTTTGAAGTGATTAAGAAAATGTTATTTTATCTTCACTGCATTTCAAAGGAATGTGTCATTATTCCAAGCATGCTAAGATGATACAGAGTCACCTCCATACTAATGTGCCACAATGACATTTAACTTTAATCTGAATTTCAGGAAAGCTGTAGAAGTGTCTGTTATTTTTTTCATGGAGCTTTTAATCTCTTGAGTTTAAAGCTACTTAATATCAAAGACTTCCAGCTTTACTATTCAGAACAAGTGAATCTTTTTGGTCGCTGCTTTGTGAGGTTAATTATTGTGCTGTGCAGCTGTACATTAGGGAAAATAGTAGTTCAAGGATTCAGACACAACAGTAGGGATGGATCATGAAAAAAGGACAGTATTGTTTTTTTTCCCAAGTACCTCATTACTCTCTTTTGATTTGTTTTGATGTCACCTTTTTTCTAGGTTAAAGTGATTTGTAGTATTGCCTAATAACTGACGTATTTCAAGAGCATCCCTTGTGCTGCAGTCCCAACAATAGCACTTTACATGGTTCCTGAGATATCGGCTCTTTATTATATATTTGCTTTATACATGTATTATAGGTTTTCTGTGGGCATTAGCTGGTGAAATTCGGAACCCAGTTCATGGTCCCCACTTTCTTTTAGAAAACACTTTTATGTAATATCTGTGAGGTGGGGTTACCTAAGTGCTGCCCAACCAACCGTAATGTAATACACACTACTTCCTGTTGCCGCACTGACCAGGAAATAATGATTGAAATTATTTTGTTTGCTGCAGAAAGATCTTGGGTTCCTAAAAAAAAAATTTGTCTATAGACAGACACACATTTTTGCCACATCTTTATCAACATGCACAATATGCATATTGTTAATGTGAATCCAATTTTGACACAAAAGTCAATTTATATGACTATTAGATATGACATTTACATTTGGGGCATTTAGCAGACGCTCTTATCCAGAGCGATTGGACTACTGTTGGCCGAAGAAGAATTAGAGGAGAGTGGAAGTGAGGGTAGGGGCTTTGAATGTTGGCAGCATTACTGGTAAAGGTAGATAATTAGCTGATATGATGGAGAGAAGGAAGGTTGACATTTTGTGTGTGCAAGAGACTAGATGGAAGGGTAGTAAGGCCAGGTGTATTGGAGGAGGGTTTAAATTGTTTTACCCTGGTGTGGATAGAAGGAGGAATGGGGGAGGTGTTATCCTGAAGGAAGAGTATGTGAAGAGTGTTTTGGAGATGAAGAGGGTGTCAGGGAGGGTGAGGAGTTTGAAGCTGGTTATGAATGTTGTTAGTGCTTATGTTCCACAAGTTCGTTGTGAGATGGAAGAGAAGTAAAAATTCTAGAGTGAGTTAGATGAAGTGATAGAGAGTGTACCCAGGGGAGAGAAAGTGATGATAGGTGCAGATTTTAATGGTCATGTTGGTGAAGGGAACAGAGGTGATGAGGAGGTGATGGGTAGGCATGGTGTCAAGGAGAGGAATGCTGAAGGTCAGATGGTTGTAGATTTTGTAAAAAGGATGGAAATGGCTGTAAGTAATACTTATTTTAAGAAGAGGGAGGAGCACAGGGTGACGTATAAGAGTGGAGGAAGATGCTCACAGGTGGATTATATTCTTTGCAGGAGGGTCAGTCTGAAAGAGATTGGAGACTGCAAAGTAGTGACAGGGGAGAGTGTAGCTAAACAGCATAGGATGGTGGACTGTAGGATGACCTTGGAGGTCAAGAAGAAGAGGAAAGTGAGGACAGAGTCGAGGATCAAGTGGTGGAAGCTGAAGGAGGAGGACTGCAAGGTGGCATTCAGGCAGGAGTTAACACAGGCACTGGGAGGTGTTGAACAGCTACCGAATTGCTGGGAAACTACTGCAGAAGTGATGAGGCAGACGGCCAGAAATGTACTTGGTGTGACATCTGGAAGGAAGAAGGCGGAAAAGGAAACCTGGTGGTGGAACCAAGAAGTTCAGGAGTGTATACAGAAGAAGAGGGAGGCAAAGAAGACATGGGACAATCAGAGAGATGAAGAAAGTAGACAGGTGTACAAGGAGATGAACTGCAGGGCGAAGAAAGCAGTGGCGAAGGCCAAAGATAAGGTGTTTGGTGAATTATATGAGAGGTTGGACAGTAAAGAGGGAGAAAAGGACCTTTACCGATTGGCTAGACAGAGAGACAGATCTGGGATATGCAGCAGGTCAGGATGATTAAAGATAGAAATGGAAACATACTCACAGGTGAACAGAGCGTGTTGAGCAGATGGAAGGAATACTTAGAGGGGCTGCTGAATGAAGAAAATGAAAGAGAGAGAAGATGGGATGATGTGAGGAGAGTGAACCAGGAAGTGCAGCAAATAAACAAGATGGAAGTAAGGGCAGCAATGAAGAGGATGAAGAATGGAAAGGCTGTTGATCAAGTTGATCAGCCACAGCCTGAAGCTATGGGAAAGAGTCGTGGAAACTAGGTTAAGAAAAGAGGTGAGGATTAGTGAACAGCAGTATGGTTTTATGCCGAGAAAGAGCACTACAGATGCAATGTTTGCTCTGAGGGTGTTTGATGGAGAAGTACAGAGAAGGTCAGAAGGTGCTGCATTGTGCCTTTGTGGACTTGGAGAAAACATATGACTGGGTGCCTAGAGAGGAGTTACTGTTTTGTATGAGGAAGTCTGGTGTTACAGAGAAGTATGTGAGAGTAGTTCAGGATATGTATGATGGCAGTGTAACAGTGGTGAGATCTGCAGTGGGAGTGACAGATGCATTTAAGGTAGAGGTTGGATTACATCAAGGATCAGCACTGAGCCCATTCTTGTTTGCAATAGTAATGGACAGGTTGACGGAAGAGGTTAGACAGGAGTCTCTATGGACGATGATGTTTGCTGATGATATTGTGATCTGCAGTGAGAGTAGGGAGCGGCTTGAGGAGAACCTGGAGAGATGGAGATCTGCTCTAGAGAGGAGAGGAATGAAAGTGAGTACGGCAAAGACAGAATACATGAGTGTGAATGAAAGGGAGGAAAGTGGAGTGGTTAGGATGCAGGGAGTGGAGGTAACAAAGGTGGAGAAGTTTAAATACCTAGGATCAACAGTTCAGTGTAACGGCGAGTGTGGAAGAGAGGTGAAGAAGAGAGTGCAGGCAGGTTGGAATGGGTGGAGAAGAGTGGCTGGAGTGATTTGTGACAGACGCGTACCAGCTGGAGTAAAAGGGAAGGTTTACAGGACAGTAGAGAGACCAGCTATGCACAGTCAACTATTTGGACTTGTGACCCAAAGCAGAGTGGCACAAGGAAAGAAAGTCCAAAAGTTTGTCCCTATAGTAACACTCATGCACTAAAAGATATTGAATATCACATAACAGTTCTGTGAAAAGCTGTGTTTTATAATTAATCTTTTGTACAGCCAAGCTATATATCAAATATTTTTGCCAAGGCCTGTTTTCATGTATAGTAATTTGCAGTACCATTGAACATGTCTGGGAGTTAATTAAGTTTTTAGGGTCTAAATAAAATGCTTAGGATTCAGATTAAGCTCATAATTTAGCACTATGAGAGAATATTTTTGATGTAATAAAAAATACTTTTATATGCTTCCTGTAGCAACACTATGTTAATTTAACATAAAACTGAATGCTGTCCTTAATTTCCTATAATTTCCTTGTAACTTTACCGTGTGGGGTAAATTAATAATCCATTTAAGGCCCCACTTAAAATTACAGAGGTCTTATGTTAAAAAAAAACAAAAAAACTTATGAACAGGGCTTACAAATATAATTATAAATTTCATGGGTAATATCTACTAGCATTGACTTTGTTTTGTATGAGTATGAAAAAGACATCTAACACTTCCAAACTACACCAACCAGCCTTAACATGAAAACATAAAGGTGTACTGTGGTATCTGGCACCAACACATTAGTGACACATACTTGTAGTTCTATAAATTGTTAGTCAGAATAAGATCTGGGTAATTTAAAGCCATAATCAATAGTTTGTTCCTCAAACTATTTGACGTGCCCAGTGTTGTTGTTGGGTAGTGGACATGGGGGAGCTTGGGTGCTCTGATCTGTGGCTACACCCTACAATGTACTTTTCTGACACTTTGCTATCATAGCCAGCATTACAAATTTCATTCATTTACTCCAGATAGTGTAGCGATCACTACCCATATGCATTAGTTAGTCTTTGCTTCTAGTGACTTGTTCACTGCTTGTCCTTCCTTGAACTGCTTATGGCAAATACTAACCACTGCATACCAGCAACAAGTATTATTATTATTGTTATTATTAGTATTATCCTCACTTCAAGAAGCCTTACTCAGATTTTAAAAATTTCAGATTAAAATCTTAGTAGAAAAAAGTTATCATTCTTTTTCTCCCTACTGCTGTCTTGTCCTGCTTATCTAGCAGAATGAAATCTAGCAGAATGAAAATGCGAAGTTCCAGTTCTTGCTGGAAAAAATAACCTGGACCTGTTAAATGCAACCTGCTTTTGCAAGGGCTTCACAGTATTTTTTCTTTGTCTGTGGTACACATTCTATTATCCTTATGGCAGTAACAGCATGTTATTCACATCTCACCGCTCTCACTCTCTCTCTCTCTCTCTCTCTCTCTCTCTCTCTCTCTGCTTATTTTTGCCCATCTATATTTTTATGTATCTTTCCCAACTATATTTATCCCCTATATATCTCTAAGAAGTCAAAAATATCCCCCAGACAATACGATGTTCATTTAAAGCTATATGGCTTGGGGTAAGTTGACAGCAGAAGTGGAAACAAAGTCAGAACTTTTATTTAATGCATGGTTTCTTAGGAGATGGAGTGCTGTCCACAGACTTTGCCACAGGTCTCAGTGAAAATAAAATGACACTAGAGATAAAGGCTGGTGCAATAACCTGTTATTACCTTTATCACTTCTCACCTCAGTTTCAGGAAGAGTCTGACTTGGGTTCAACAAAGTCTAACATCTTGCTATAGGCTATCAGAACTGCAGTTTAAGGTTAGTACAGTATAGAAAGTTTATTCTGACTAAAATATTTGTTTTAAAGCCATTGTTTGTTGAGTAAATTAAAGATGCAAAACATTCATGCTTAATTTTGGACAACTGATTATTTTCTTGTAGCATATTAATATATATTCTGTTGAATAATACTGATCTATCAGGAATAAGTATTGCCACTGCACAGCAATGGACACTATCCTGTCAGGTTATATGATTCCAACCTAAAATCAGATTTGGACAGAAATCTAACTCTGGTTAGTGTTGGACACAAAACCAGTGTCTGCTTTTATAAATTGAGTTATGTGAATAAAATGATAATGTTCTGGTACAGGCCTACTCTTTCACATGTTATTTTTGTAACACCTTATGGTCAGTAACCAACCAAAATCTTGAGACTGGCATAAATATTAATTTTCACAAAGTCTGTTGTCTCAGTTTTTCTGATGGCAATTTGCATAAACTCCAGAATGTTATGAAGAGTGATCAGATGAATTGCAAAAAGAACTTGAAGGAGAGAGGTTCAGTTGCTGTGAAGAAGACTTCAGGGTACCCAAGAAAGTCCAGCAAGGGCCAAGACCGCCTCCTAAAGCTGAGTGAGCTGCGGGATCGGGGCAACACTAATGCAGAGCTTGCACAGGAGTAGCAGCAGGCACAAGTGAAGAATTGGTGTCATGGATGGCCTGGTGTCAAGAAGGTCATCAGAGAAGCCACTTCTCCAAGAAAAACATCAGGGACAGACTGATATTCTGAAAAGGGTACAGGGATGGGACTGCTGAGGACTGGGGTAAAGTCATTTTCTCTGATGAATCCCCTTTCCGATTATATGAGGCATCCGGAAAAAGATTGTGTAGAGAAGATAAGACGAAGGCTACCATCACTCCTGTGTCATGCCAACAGTAAAGTATCCTGAGACCATTCATGTGTGGGGTTGCTTCTCAGCCAAGGAAGTGAACTCACCCACAATTTTGCTGAACAACACTGCCGTGAATAAAGAATGATAACAAAACATCCTTCGAGAGCAACTTCTCACAAGCACCTAAGAACAGTTTGGTGAAGAACAATGTCTTTTCCAGCAGGATGGAGCACCATGCTCGTGGCACAAAACATTTTGTGTCCATGGTCAGAAATATTCCCACACCTTAATCCCATTGAGAGTCCTCAAAACAAAAACCCACAAATTTTGACAAACCCAAAGCATTGATTATGCAAGAATGGGCTCCATCAGCCAGGAGTCAGCGCAGATGTTGATTTACAACATGGTGAATTGCAGAGGTCTTGAATAAATAATGGCATTTGCATAAACTTAGTGTAACTGTCAATAGAAATCTTTGAAACTTATGAAATGCTTGTAATTATACTTCAAAATACCAAAGAAACATCTGACAGAAAGATATAAGCACACTGAAACAGTAAGTGAAAGTGAAAGTGAACATGACAACCCTTGTCATTGCGAGGTCACAGCACAGCAAGCGTGAACCACAACGAAATTGGACCTCTGCTTTTAACCCATGCACACAAACACCGTGCAGCAGTGGGCAGCTATTGAAAGCGCCCGGGGAGCAGTGACGGGGACGGTACCTTGCTCAAGGGTACCTCAGGGAAACCTATTGGGAAGGGGTTCAAACCCCCGATCCTCCGATCATGTGGCCAATGCCCTAACCACTAGGCCACCGCTGGAGTAAACTTTGTGTTAAAAAAAAAAATACATTCTCAAAACTTTTAGCCATAGACTTAAACTTTACATGCAAATATAATTATCATTTTGAAAACATGGATGAATAGCGTCTTCAAATATCAACATTTAGTGACTTTACAATCATTACTTTTATCCACCAGCAATGCCCTGTCACCCAGGATTAATATCTTGTTTTTTTTCCTTTGGGAAGGCTTTAAGTTTTTTCCATGTTGTGTGTGTGTGTGTGTGTACAGTAATATATTAAAGGCATGTCCCTTGCTCTCAAAGTGCTGTGTGACAGAACATGCTTGGCTTTAAACATTCTGAACTATCACTCGCTGGTCATTCATCACTCTTTCCTGCTCTGTGTAGCCAAGTGAACAGCTAAGGTTCTCATACTGCCCTCCAGTAACTACAAGATAACAAACACTTCACTGTAGAGCTGTGCGAGTTGACATGCAAGCCCAATCTCCTCCCGTTGCCCAAGAGTCAGCAGAGCTTTCAGCTTTTATCTTGCTCTCTAGAATGTCAAGAACGAAGAATAGCCAGTTTACCAGGCTGAAGAAAGTAGCTTGGCTCATTGTTGAGCAGAAAAAAATAACTTTTCTGAAAAATAATTCACTGATTTTCACAGGTTAACATCTTGTATTGAATTTCAGACACCAAACCTGATGCTCAGAGAGAAAATTCTCAGCATGAGTTCATGATTGGACTAAAATATCAGGAATGATTCAAGCCATTCTTGTAAAGCAGCCATTGTTGGTAGGAGTCATAAACCATGCTGCTTTCTGAACACTGGGCAGTGGCACTTTACAACACTGAGCTTTTAAAGTTCAAAAGGAAGCAGCTGCTGATTTTATGTTTCTCAAAAAAAATTCACTCTGGAGCTTAAGACAGATCTGTAAAACTGAAAATGAATCTTACAGGTTACAGGTAAAAAATTCAAAAGCAGATCTGCAGAAAGCACAATGTATGTCCAGAACCATCCAAAAGATTTGCAATGCAGGGATGTTTTGTTGTTTGGATGTTTTATTATGTGTTACAAAGCATTAAATACAGCCACTTAGGCTTTGAAGTCATTAGCCTGAAAAGTTCTGATGATGCATCATCAAAGTGATGTAACATTTTCAGACAGTTTTAGTCCTTAGGTGACTACCATTTATCCTGAGTAATTTCTCGGTGATAAGTTTTTGGCTCTGCTCACTCAGGCTCTGGCCATGAAACAAAGTCACAAACTCTTGCTAAGTCATTTGTGGGAGCAGGTGTTGTTTACAATGTAGCGTTATGCAGCCCAAATAAACAGCTGCCATGTAGTACGCTCACACAAAAAAAACAACTTCATCAACATGCCAACCCAAGCCCCAGCTTTTGTTTTGCTTGTGTTAATTCTACCAGGAATATGAGGAATGGCAGAGAGTCTGTGGAAGCACAGCTTTTAGCTGTATGCGCTGGTGAGAGGAGAGGATTAGAGCAACGGTGTGTGTGTGTGTGTGTGTGTGCAGGCGTGTATGTGTGTGTGTCAAGTGTGTATTAGCCCTCACACCTCGAAACTTAGAGTCATCTGTCATGTGTGTGGGAGCATGAGACACTTCTCTAATAGAATGCTCTGCCTAAGTAGCCTAGCCTAGCAATGTGTTGTTGTGACAACCTTAAGCCTTTCAAAATTGCAGACTGAGGGCTTAGGGCTTGATGTACATATGTGGAAAAAGTACAGAGCAAAATGTGACGCTACAGCCACAGAATCTCTCTGTGTAGTGTTTAAAGTGTTTGAACCTGGACTGCTTTTTCAGTAAATAATTAATATTAAAGACAAATAATTAATATTAAAGACATAATATTAAATAACAAAAAAATGTTGGCTAAATGTTGGTTTGTGGAATCATGTTATTTGTCAACCACATCAACATTGGGAGAAATGATAAATCTGCAAATGACAGGGATAATGGTGTTTATATGTTATTCCTTATTTACAGACACCTTAAATCTAGTCAGCATGATTCTCATTGTGAAATTGTTTAAAGAACATTGTAATATTTCTATTTATTTCTAGCTGCTAAATAATGTTAAGATATTTAAAGTGACATTTGTTTGTCATTGCACAGCACAGAGTGAACCACAATGAAATTCAACCTCTGCTTTTTATCCATACCCACCGTGCTTCATTGGGCAGCTATTTAAAGTGCCCGTGGAGCAATGATGGGGAAGGTACCTTGCTCAAGGGTACCTCAGGGCAACCTACTGGTCTGGGATCTGAACCCATGACCTTCTAATCCTGGGGCCTAGTCTCTCAACACTAGACCATCGCTACCCAAATATTGAGATATATTTGTAGCAAGACTGTCCTATTCTATTAGCAAACAATTAGCTTGTTAAACAAATATGTCAAAGTAAGCAAGTTTCCCTACATAAAATGGTATAAAACAAGTGACATATGTTTATAAATTGGTTAAATATATTTGTCAATGGTTTTATTTAATTTAAGTGATTGCACATGCCACAGTACTATTTTATTTCAGTGCAGGAACATTTAACCTTACTGGGAAAAAGTGAAAGTGACTACTGTTGTCATTGTGAAGCACAGCACAATGAAATTCAACCTCTGCGTTTCACCCATACACACACATGCAGCAGGGGGCAGCTATTGAATGCGCCCGGGGAGCAGTGACGGGGACGGTACCTTGCTCAAGGGTACCTCAGGGCAACCTACTGGTGAGGGAATTGAACCCACAATCTTCCGATCTGGGGCAACTCCCTAACCACTAGGCCACCGCTGCCACATGGCTCACAGCATGTAGTGCTGTCAACATGCTGAGAATATTAAAGGAGTGTTCCACAAATGTTTCAAAATGTTTGTAACATGTAAATGTTTGTTAAAGAAAATGAATACTTTGAAAAATACTTCTGCTGCAAGAGTTGTATTACTCTGCATGTGTAGATGTTATCAAGCATTATTCATCATCTCGTAGAAGATTAAACTTAATATTTGTTAGTGAGTCAGCAGTTTGCTTTTTTGGGCAACTTTTTCATGCAGCAGTTAAACAGAGACAACACTGTCTTTGACATTATTAAAGTTTTTTTTTTTTTTTTCCCCTTTTGTACAGTTTTCACCTTATAAACCATAATCACCCAAAGACTCACAACTGTGAACTTGTACAAAGTCAATATCTGACTTCTGCCATGAATATCATTTTGTCTCAGACCCTGGAAAGTAAACAAGACAGCCTCAGGGGAGAATATAGATCGTTTGCCATGACTGTCATGTCCACTACCTGCATGTCCCTCTGCTCTGCCTGCTAGCAGCATACATCTAAAACCTGGATGCTCAACTCTAATTAACGTCACTGTCTCCAGAGAGTTCCATGGCACAATATTGCTACACTCTCAGTTTAGTTGGGTTTAAAATAACTAATTACATTTACGGCATTTAGCAGACGCTCTTATCCACAGCGACTTCCATGCCCTAACTACAGGGACAGTCCCCCTGGAGACACTCAGGGTTAAGGGCCTTGCTCAGGGACCCAGTGGTGGTAGTGCTAGAGGTGGGATTCGAACCTGGGACCTCTTGAGCCATAGGTCTATAGGCAAGTACCCTACCACGCAATATAGTATGTTGTTTAATTTGTCCCTTTTGACTGTATTGCTGATATGGAAGAGGCCGTTAGAGTTTACTACACAGCCAAACAGAACATGACACAGATCCTTCTAATGACTGTAACACAGCATGCAAAATTAAAAGGAGGAAAGTCCAGGATACTTGTCTCTGTGCAAATATAATGAACTACCTCCAAAGACTCCACCATAAAAAAATAGCATTTTCTGTAGGCCGTTTCTGTAAAGTTTATGATAAACTTTTTGTTACACTGAAATGTTTTCTTCTTCCTTCTTTGAAATGGGCTTAATTACAAAAAGGTTTAGGGATCTAGTTATTTTGTTGTTGTTGTTTTGTACTTGGTTCATCTTTTGATCTTTTAATGTAAGACTTTTTTGTGTGATCTGGAAGATTTATGCAGAGAATCTTTTTTTTTATGTAAGCATTATTAGCATTCTTTAGCAAGCCTGTCCAGTTTAAAAGATTTTCATGTAGTTTTAAGTAGTTAATACTGGCAAACATTTACAGTGTTTTTTTGTTTGTTTGTTTTTTTGTTTGTTTTTGTGGGGGGGGGGGGGGTTGAGTAACATATAGTGCTGGCCAGTAGCATTTACCTTTATAGTGTAACATTTTCAGTATGCTGTACTATTAACTCTCATTATTTTATCTATCTCTCTCTTACAGCTCTCTGAAGATGCACCTATCCTTTTAGCTTCTCCAAAAATGCTGCTTCCCACTGGCAGCCAGCTCCCAGCTGGCACACCGCTGTCCATCCACCATCAGCTCCAGCTCCTACAGCAGCAGCTCACACAGCAGCAGCAGCAGACCCAAGTGGCTGTAGCTCAGGTAAAAGACAGACAGCAACACCAACATTGCCCTCTTTTACACCCTTGACTGTATTACTAAAAACTAACTGCTGTTCCTTTCAGTTTCAAGATGACACATACATTCTGTATTAATCTATGAGTCATGGTTTTCCTAGGTGTGTTCCCCATGAAGTAAGGAACACTGTAAGGAGGGCAGATTAGGAATATTGCTCTAATTAACTGGAACGTAATTGTTATTCAACTTTTTAAGTAAGTTCATTGTTTCATTGTAACATGGACGTCTCAGTTCAGATAGCCCCAGAATGTTAAGGCCCAGAAAGCTTATTTAAAGAGCTCATTGAGGACCAGGGCTGAAATTTTATGATTCCACTTTCCACTAGCAACTGCTCCAATCGCAACAGTCCCATTGATCCTTCTCCCTCAAGCTACTGACATAGATGAATCCTTTTCTTTCTTCTACACTCTCCATTCCTCCCCCCTTCTCTCGCACAAACACACCCTCCACTCATCTGTCCCAACTCCCAAGGAGAACTTCATCCCTTGTAATCCAAACATAAGAACTGATTCTGCACTGCTAGGGGCATCAACATCTGAAGGTTTTGTCTGCCTTCAGCATTTTCACCCCTGCCGACAGCAGGCTGATGTAGTAATCTGGCCTTTCAAAAGACTGTGGTGATCTCATTCTGCCATGGTTTCAAGCTCTTGAGAAGGGTAAGTATATCTATAATGTCCATTCTTAAGGTGCAAAGTGGATTTCTCCACCGTTAGTAGAACCTACTTTTTTTTTATTCGTTAGCCCTATTTTGCTGTCTACGCCCAATAGCCTGGCTCTCTGTGGCAGAAAGAGGCCTGTTGCAGATGTTCACAATGGCCTTGTCAGTATTATGATCCACAAACACTCCATCTGCTCAGGGATGGCACTGGTTGCCAAAGAATAATGGCAGACTTTGAAGCCTGCAATAAAACCAGCACAAACTCAACAGCAATTGTTTATTAATTACTTCCTTCCTTTAGAGACAACACAGATGAAAAGATGAGCTTGATTTTTCCAGAGTTCCACACTCACTGTGCACATCAGAAGACAGGGAAGACTCTGAGTGTTTCAGAATGCTTATGATCCTTTTGAAACTCTGGAGGGTTCAGTTAAGATTAGCCCTCACTTATCATACTTTTAATGCTTAATTGCTATTTCCCAGAGCTCTTCAACCTTTCACACTTGATTTCATTAACAGCAAGTTTAAGCAGACTTAGGCCAAATAGTTTGCTTATAATATTCATGCCTGCAAGTAATTTATTGATTGTATTATTTGGGTAGAGTGGCATTGGGCTTCTGCCAGAGACAAATTACAATACTTTCTAATAAGAGTTTCTAGTGGTTAAACAAGCTGCTTACAAAAACAAACTCCTTCATTAATACAGAATTACATTAGAGGATTAGCTACTACTTTTTGTCTTTCGACATGAACTGCTGCCTCAGCTCAAAAACATTCATCCTTGAAGATATCGAAGTATTGATTTCATTGCACCTTAGCGATTTCATTTAATTACACTCACATTTACATTTACATAATTTAGCAGACACTCATATCCAGTGTAGCTTCCATTTCCTAATTACAAGGACAGTCTCGATGGAGATATTTGAGGTTAAAGGTCTTGCTCTGGATCCAAATAGTGGTAGTGCTGGAGGTAGGATTTATGGATGAGAATAAGTTTTAGCTGAATAATATTGAACACATTTAAAATCCGAAATGTGGTTAATAAATTAAGTGCAATCATAAGTGCATTAACTAACTTTCTATTTGTTTTTTTTTTATTTGTTTATTTGTTATTTTAAAAAGATATTGAAGCGTTCATTTAAATGCATTGTAGACATCTCATTCAATCACACCTCATCAGGCATCAAAAATTGATCTTTTTCTCTATGTTAGATTATGGTCGAAGTTAGTCACTATTTCACATTCTCTGATCACTCTTGACACTCTTTAGTACCAGAAGAGGCCCAGTTTAGGACATCAGGTCTGTGTGGTTTTCTGAGATGCAGCAAGAACAACTGAATAGAATGTGCTGCTGTTGAGCGAGTCAGGATGGGTTAAAGTGAACAGCAGTGCAAGAAAGGCTATTTAAGGAGAGCCCTGTTAAGAATCTCATTGCAAAGTTTTTCAAACTTCTAATGTTTTCTAAAAGTCTTTTCGGAAACTGAGAAGCATTTTCTGAAGCATTATCAGTTTTGCAGATAATACAAACAAAAGGAAAAAAAAACATGGAAGTTGTTTTATCACAGAATGGACTTGTTCAGTCTGTGTATAAATGTAATAAGATTCTTTTATTTTACTGGGACATCCTGAAGTTTCTGCTGAAGTTCTTTGGTACTCATTGATCCAGCAAGCTCAAATACGGTTGGTCAGAATTAATCCTTTGATCAGCAGGGTTTAGTTTATTGCAAATCTCAGCATGAAACATTCTTCACACAGTGCCCCCTAATAAGAAGTAAGATGGCCTCGACCCGTTGCCCATATCATTGTTTTACCATCAACTTCCTTTAAAAAAACAATATAAAACATGAAACAAAGAAATTAAATGGAGAAGAACATTACTCAGCACACACTGTCTGCATTTGTTTCTTGGAACATTACTCAGTAAACATTGTCTGCATTTGTCTGATGAGCTGTCTGTATTGATGCTGTTCTCAGACATAGTCAACAAGGTTTTGGCTTCTTAGTTACAATGAGTTGGATGATCTTGGATTTGCTTTCATTGCTGATATTAGAAGTGCTCAATGAATGGAAAGGGAGAAATGAAAAAGAACAGTGCACAGGGAGTCTTTACCTGTTCAAGAGTGCAACTGCCTGGATCCTCAGTGTCTTGGCTAATTGAGGCCATCTGGTGGGACCAAGTAAGGATTGGTTAGACCAATCCTTAAGCATATTAAGCTGCTAAGCAACATTGCAACAAGAATGCACTCTTTTTTTTTCAATTTACTTCAATTTACTTGCCTTGGGTTAAAAATCTTCTGCTCCTTCTTCATCTTCCTCTTAGTGATCTTCTTTAGGCTGGTGTCATTAGGG
Source organism: Hepsetus odoe (assembly GCA_017165825.1). Taxonomy (NCBI): domain Eukaryota; kingdom Metazoa; phylum Chordata; class Actinopteri; order Characiformes; family Hepsetidae; genus Hepsetus; species Hepsetus odoe. The sequence continues at coordinate 20,128,731 of CM029366.1, read as the reverse complement.
TTCACTACAGCAGACCATTAATTTCTATTTCTTTCTGTCTGCAGGGGCTTTGATATTGTAAAATAGGTTATTTATTTTATATTTTTATGTATTTTATGTATTTATGCATATTTCATATACAAATGTTATGTATTCCCCCCCCCTCTTTGTTTTTTGTTTTGTTTTGTTTTGTTTTTGGTATGATCTTTAACTGTTAAAAAAATACAATAACTGCAGTCTTGTGTCAGTTCAAAAATGTATAAAATAGAAAGTACTGAGTAAATAGATAGCACTTTAGTACTATTAGAAGGTAGCCAAGTTTTGCCAATTAATCATATTGTTTATCCTAAACAAATTGAAAAATCAACTCTGTCAAATTAATATTAACATTTTAGACCATGTTTGCCAACTTTACTGTTTTATTACATGCAATCACATGAAAGTGAAAGTGAACTTTTCATACTATTCATTTTCATCATACTATTTGTAATTATTTTTGACACAGTATTATTGTGGCACAACTGTGATAGACAACAGTGTGTTCTTTTTTGTCTATTTCGGGACAAAGTTGAATGATTATTTTTGCATGTGCTTTGTTGAGAGAAAGCTTTCAAAAAGACCAGTGACAGGAAATATGACACCAGTTTGAATATTTATCATGTTTAAACAAAAATATCTTTTTATCACTGTGCAGCAACTGTTATCATACATAACATAAAAAAACAAAATTTTGTTTGGAAAGAGCAACTCTGAAGTTACTAATCTTGCACTATGCTGTTTAACTGCATTTAGAGTGTGTTCATCACGTTGTGTTTTGCCCTCTCTCCATATTAGCCTCCCAATTACTGCCAGCATGTCATCTTTGGCCAGAGAACATATTGTTCTTAAAGGCCAATAGAGTAGAGCATGCACGCTCCAAAAGCTGTATCATAAATCACCAAGGACCCTTGTGTGTTAGGAGGAGACTGCCATGCCCCTTCAACAGCTCATGGCACTCATGGCGTTTGGGATAAGTCTTGACAGGAAATGGATTCAACCAGATATCAGTTTTTTGCATCTTAGGGCGTCTGAAGGACACAGCAAAGCTGCATAGTCAGGCAGGACAACTAGCAAGGTATAAGTCATTATGGATTTACAGTGCAGCAGTACGTTTCTATACATAGATTCTTGGCAGAATGACTAATATGTTTTGTCTTTTTGTCCTTGTAATTTTCTAAAATTTGGGTTCGTTTTCATATATTAGCACATGTACTATCTACTATAAAACTATATTTACTTCTGTAGCCATTTTTTATATATGTTGCATTATATACTTTTTACCTGTTTATTTACCCTATTAGCCCTGTCTTTTGCTCTTAACCATGTCAAACTGTGTCTAGTAGTTTAGAAATTTGGAGTAGCTTGGGTTGCCCTGTCTTGTATAAGATATTTTGAACCTTTGATTTCTAATGCACATTATTCTTATCCCAGTTTTGAATGATTTATTGACTGATGGCACTGCAGGTTGTCTCTAATGGAAATGCAGACTTTCTTTTGTCTGGATCCTCAAAACTCCTGCATTAAATTTCCATAAAGCTCTTCAGTTTACATTAATGTAATGTATCACTGCTGGAACACAATTTTCATTCTTAACTTGTTTAAGATTTCTTTTATTTCTTTTAATGGTGAAGTGCATTGCATAAGCATAATATGAAAAAAAGAATTTTACATATTCATCATTCATTTAAACTCTGAGGTTCTACTTTTGGTTTACTTTATTATGCATTAAGAGTATGAATCAATGAATTTTGATAAGTTTGCAAATTGTAAATCCTGAGATGTGTTTGCTTAAAGGATAAAACATGTCCCTAATTATGAAAGGATATTTTGCATAAAATGTGTATCAAAGTTTAAGGTAGTATTGCTTAGCCCAGTAAACCTGGTCTGTCTTACTTTTTTTTCCATATTAAGCTTTTAAGCTGGAGGTTGTATTTCTGAGCCATTCCTTGAAAGGGCATAAAATATCAGGATATGTGTTGTTCGGACTGCAAATACAATGAAATCACAATTTTATTATTTTCCTCAGCTAAAGTTTTTATGCATAGACATGTTCTGTTTTTGTTAACATGTTCTGAGTGTCAGAGGTTTGGAGACATGTCGCATTCTTTTAAATTGTTTGATTTTCACAGTTACTTGCCCTGAGTGCACATGCATTTTAAGTCAGGCGGTTTACTCAAAGTTGGAACACCATGCAAGCTTCATGTCTTCTTTTACTCAGTACAATACCTATTTCAGTGAAAGAACTGCAAATGTCCTATACATTAAAAAAATGACTGCAAATGTTATTTTGGCCAATAATCAGCTCTTATCACATTGGAAATTTGAGCCTGGCAGTTATACTCAGAAATTCCTTTCTTATCCAAGATAAGAAAATAATACTATATAAATAATTCACCAAAATAATACTGCACATAATATATTTGAAATTTAGTGTTTGTTTTTTTTACATCAAGTGTTGACATCACACTTATCTGGTTACTCTTTATAACAATTTCTTGCAAACTGACAAAGAAAACATTTAGTACAATTCACATTTGTACTAAAATAATTGTGACAAATGTAAAACTTTTTTCTTTTGTTTCAGGTTCATCTGCTAAAGGATCAGCTCTCTGCGGAGGCAGCAGCCAGGATTGAAGCCCAGGCACGTGTACACCAACTGCTGTTGCAGAACAAGGACCTTCTCCAACATATCTCTCTGCTGGTCAAGCAGGTCCAGGAGTTGGAGCTCAAGCTGGCTGGCCACGGCTCAAGTGAGTTTACTTTCAGCTGCTCCATTCTCTTTGAGCTATTCCTCATTCCATCACTACTTCTGTCAGGGAAACTCTCTTTTCATTATCTGCCTCATCCATCTCTGCCATATTCTCTGCCGACCAGATATCTCCAGCATGTCTGTTCTGCCTGTCTGAGACTGCCTATGCTCTGTTCCGTTTCATTTCCTTTAAAGGGGCAGCATGTTTATACCACATGAATTGCCTTTGTCCATTCAAATCAGAGTATTCATTAGGGTAAACAGTTCAGTCCTATTTAGTATTCATTAATATTAGCAAGATATTTAAATGTCAGACTGGTAAAGTACAAGCGTAAATAATGCTCAGCTTCTGTAGACATGGATGAAAAATACCTTTCACGCTATACAGCTTTCTTCTTTTCTTCTCTCTTCTATCCTGTCCCACATACTAGTACTGTATCTTTTCTTTTTATGCTCTTCTGCCTCTGCTCATGTATTTTACTGTCATAAACTCACACACTCTTACTTTTTTTTCTACTTTCCTCATTCCCCTTTAGCATGACACATCAGGCTCCATTTAGCACATTGAAAAGTGCTCAACTCAGCAAGCCAGCATCTCCTGATGCCATGTCCTATACATTAGCAAACACTGAACGAAGTGCATGTATATCCTAGTGTTCAGAGCAGTACCTTTTGCTCCAACTTTAATGTAGAGACACAACAGCCCATTGAACTATGAACTCTTAGACAGCAAGCCGTTTATTTAGAATGTATAGATAATATAAAGTTGAGGGAAAGTAGATTAGTTGTTTGTGTTAACACAGTTCTAATTATAATTGGTTAAATGCTTTTTTAGGATTTTTTCATTGCTCAGGTCATATTTTGTTCAGTGAAATTATTTGTATTTTAAAAATATTAAATCTGTGTTTTTATGTCCAAAATCTGTGATCCTTATTGTATTGATAAAATCTACTGATGTAATATTAAGAACAATAAAATTTTTAGTTAAATAATTTTCTTCTACTATTTTGTATCTCTACAGTGGGATCTCAGGACAGTCTGTTAGAGATCACATTCCGAGCTAACGTCCCTCCGGTCATCTGCGATGCCACAACTCCACGACCTGAGGATGCCATCCTGCCATCGCTGAACGATGGGACACAACTGTCTCTGCCCCTGGGCAGTCCTTTAGGTAGGAACCAGGCCTTGGCTAAGTTTGAGTGTTTTCGGTTTCTTCCGGGACCACCTCAGCAAGAGCAGAGTCCTGACCCATCCTCACAGGAGGTGTCGCCTTCATCCCGGGACGAGATTCTAGGCAGTCTAGAGTTGCTGAAGTTCCGCGAATCAGGTATTGCCTCTGAATATGAGTCCAATACAGATGAGAGTGATGAACGTGACAGCTGGGGGTTGCAAGACGAAAGCACTCTGCGCCTTCTGAACGTGCTCAACAAGCATGGCCCATCTGACTGCCTTGAAGATGAAATAGCAGTTTAGTGCGATCATTTGCTCATGGCTTTAATGTAGTTGTGCTGACTGCTCATCAGTATCGAACAAAACAAGAGTGACAACAACCTCATACTGATCATTTCCAGAACCTGAGTCAGGCATTTAACGTTTTGTGGAGTTTTTGTGCATTACATTATGCGTCATAACTTCATAAATACCATGCTGTCCTGATGCAGTGGTAATTTCTCTACATTGATTAGTCAAGGTTGCAATAGATGGTGATGTGTGAACAATATTAACATGAGAACAAGTTCGATATCACTCTAGTATCCACTTGTTGCTCTCTCACAATCTCTAATAATTAAACAAAACAAAGTGTTCTCATATTTTTGTTTTGCAGAGAAGAATATACAATATATGTACAGGATCATAAAAGTTTATATGTGTTTGTCTGAAACTTGATTGTCAGTTTTTCAACCCCTGTTGTTTTGTTACTGCAGTGAATAATGCATGTGTACAATAGTACATGCTCCGCTTCCATGACTGTGGTCATTTAGCTCCTTTTGAACACCCCGAATGCAATCACAGGATAGCTGGTGGTCAAAGTCAGATATATACAAAATTGTTTAATTCTCCATGACAGACCTGTGTCATCCATTGAGATTTTGGTTTGTATTAGAAAATTGAACTTTAATTGTAGAACAGATGCATATTCAGTTAATTAAGCCCTGAGGGTAACAAGGCATCTAAACTCTTCACATCAGGGAATCCAATTAGTTGTCTGTGTGGAAATATTATAAGCCCTCCTTCCTCATATCTGCTTTGTTCCATTAGTAAACTTATGTTCCATAGCTTCTCTCTTCAATATTTTTCTATCACAGCTTAGTGTGTGGAATTTTGTATGTTTAGCCCCGTTATCTATAATGTACTGTGTTTCAGTGAGAGCAGTGCATCAATGTTACTTCTTTCAGAGCAGGTCCTTATAACCATATGACTACTGAATGGTGCCATTGTACTTGTGTCTGCCCGTGTGCTGTAGTGCCATATAAGTGTATTTGTGCCAGGCAGAATGATAAGTGGGTAATGAATGGCAATCTAAACTAAACTAAACTAAACAAGAACAAGAACGGCAGTTACAATGCATGCAAAAGGTGTTCAGAACCTTTCAAGTTTTTTGGACATTTTTGGACATGAGTTCACACTCAAATTTAAATGGATTCAGTTCATTTGTTTCTCATCCATCACACCATACACCACAATGACAAGTAAAAACAGGGGTACAAAGTGTCTTGTTAATTAATTTAAAAGAAATAGCTGGTTAATTCAGTTTACATAAGTATTCACTTCCAATATCATAACTGAAATTTGAGCTCTGGTGCATCCTTCTGCTATCATTGGCCCTTGGGATGCTTCTCCTACTTGATTGGTGCCCACATGAGAGTAAAATTAAAAAGGTCTCATCTATAAGGTCTGAGTGAAAACCCAAAAAAAAGATACAAGTGGAAGGGGAATAATCGAAAAACATTTTCGCAGGATAAAGATGCACCGAGAGCATTCTATAAATGAGCAAGATTCAGAACCACCAACACTCTTCCTAGATATGGCCAGCCATGTAATTTCAGTAATTGGGAACAAAGGGAACTTGGTTGACAAAGAACAAAGAAACCAAAGTTCACTGAGTAAGATCCAGAATTCCTTTGAGGAGAAGGAAGAATCTTTGAGGAAGAAACCATCACTGCAGAACTCTACCAGTCTGGCCACTAATGTCGATTGCCAGAAAAAAGCCGTTCCTCATATTATAATATGCATATATATATGGGAATTTGCCACTGGGTATTTGACAAAAAGCACCTGAACCCAATGCTGTGAACAGAGAAAACCAGGCAGCTTCATACTGCCAAACATGGAAGTGTTGTCATCACTCTTCCGTGATGACATCACAGAGCTGGTGGATGTTAGAGATCTTGCACTCCTCCACCTTCCTTTTGAGGATGCCAAACAGATGCTAAATAGGGTTTAGGTCTGGAGACATGCTTGGCCAGTCAGTGGTCCAGACAGTGATCATCTTGGAGGTGTGTTTGGGGTCGTTATCATGTTGGAATACTGCCCTACAGCCCAATTTCCAAAGGGAGGGGATCGTGTTCTGCTTCAGTATAAGACTATTCCATGTCCTTAGTCTGCTTGTCTTCAGCAAACTGTTTGCGGGCTTTCTTGTGCATCATCTTTAGAAGAGGCTTCCATCTGGGATGACAGCCATGCAGACCAATTTGATGCAGTGTGTAGACAACCTCTGGATATGACGCTGGGCATGTGCACTCAACTTCTTTGGTCGACCATGGCGAGGCCTGTTCTGAGTGGAATCTGTCCTGTTAAACCGCTGTATGGTCTTGGACCCCGTGATGCAGCTCAGTTTCAGGGTGTTGGCAATCTTCGTATAGCCTAGGCCGCCTTTATGTAGAGCAACAAATATTTTTTTAAGATCCTCAGAGAGTTGCCACTGTTTGCCATGAGGTGCCACTGGTTGAACTTCCAGTGACCGGTATGATGGAGTGTGAGAGTGATAACACCAAATTTAACACACCTGCTCCCCATTCACACCTGAGACCTTGTAACACTAATGAGTCACATGACATCAGGGAGGGAAGATGGTTAATTGGGCACAATGTGGCCATTTTTCACTTAGGGGTGTACTCACTTTGTTGCCAGTGGTTTAGACATTAATGGCTGTGAGTTATTTTGAGGGGACAGCAAATTTACACTGTTCTACAAGCTGTAAACTGACTACTTTGCATTGTATCAAAGTGTCGTATCTTCAGTGTTGTCCCATGAAAGTATCTAATATTTAAAATAATGTGAGGGGTGTACTCACTTTTGTGAGATACTGTAAATATTACTGCATTATTTAATGAATTCTGTGTTCTCGTAGTGGTATATTTCTGGTATGCTTGTCTTGAATTGGGGCAGCGGTGGCCTAGTGTTTAGGGACTAGCCCCAGGATTAGAAGGTTGTGAATTTGAATCCCATACCAGTAGGTTGCCCTGAGGTACCCTTGAATAAAGTACTGTCCCCATCATTGCTCCCCGGGTCCTTTAAATAGCTGACCCCTGCTGCACATGTGTATATGGGTGAAACATAGAGGTTGAATTTTGTTGTGTAGTGCTGTGCTGCATTATACAATGACAAGAAAAGTCACTTTCACTTGTTGTCATGTACACAGTCTGAGTACTCTGGTAAAGATTTTCACTCAGCATTGTTCTGTATTTTTCTGAACCCAACTTCCGTGACAAGTATCCAAGGCTCTGACTAGTCTCCCAGGCACAGTAAAACATACCCACAGCATGATGCTACCACTTCCATGTTTGGCAGTATGAGGCTGCCTTGTTTCCTATGTTCACAGCATTGGGTACAGGTGCTTTTTGTAAAATGTCCAGTGGCAAATTCCCATATATATATGCATATTATAATATTACAATAGACTTTATTTTTTAATTATTCATTTTAGGATGAAAACTGAACTAGGTCTGAAACTGTGTTCCCTGCTCCTCTTCAGATTCACTTTGGCATTCAGGCTTACATTAGCACTACATTAATCCCTTTAAGTCAGTTCAGTACGAAATTTTATTCCCTGGGCCTGCACTAAAGAAATCATAAGCAGTGGTATAGTTTTGTGGTGTGTTCGTTTCTCCTCTCCTTTCAAGATCACATCTTTTAATTTATTACAAAAAGTTAAAAATGTATTTTTCTTGTAGTCCAGAAAGTGAAAAGGGTATTTGTCTTATAAAAAGCCTTATTGCCCAAGTTACTGCCCTTATTAACTCTTCATTTAGAACTTTTTGGATAAATATGTAATTTATGTAATCTTTGCATTATCATTTTCTTAATTTATATAATGGCTGGTTGTGTAGGGAGGATGCAGTGGCTTTGAGTTGAGTTTTGTGGTTTTGTGTGAGAGGCAGTCGCGTTGTTCAGTAGGAGACTCCAGAGGCTGGCGGCACTTTGAATTAGACGTTTTTGGTTATTTAATTACATCTTTTGATAAAATTAAAACCAGTGAGAATCTGATTAAGGGGATTTAATATTTGCCTTTGATATAGATTGCCAAATATAAAAAAAACAAAGCCCTCTGCTTGAACTCATGCTGAGTTAAATGCAATTCACTAAAGTTGTTCATTTATTTGATGTGAACTGATTTAAAGTAATCTGTCTATATTTGCCTGGTTATTTGGTCATTGGCATCTCATCTTGGTTAAAGTCAGCAAATGAAATGTCTCCAAACAATAAAAGTTTGTGTCACTTGCAAGTTTTTTTTTTTCTTCTTGCTGGCAAGAATGCAGTTATTTGCTTTTGTGTTAGCTTATTTAGCTGACCAAGGTGAGCAAACTGCTCTGTGACTAATGGCTGAGATTTGTGCATCGTTATTGGCCTCAGGGAAAGCATAAAGGATATCTTTGCCATTTGTTATTTTCTGATCTACTTCTGTATTTTCTCTGTCTCTTACGGCATAGCTTTATTTCACATGCTGTGTCTGTCCAGTCATTTTGAAACAGGTTTTGATTATAGACTTGACAGTTGTCATGACAACTGAAAGATGATAATGCATTGGTGTAATGGAGTTTTGGATTATTAATTGTGATTTATACATAGCACAGCACTGTTCACAGTGCAGAACCACCTACGATTTCTCATGATGTCCCCAGGTTGTTAAGCGGAGCATCTGTGACTGGTCAGTGCATACAGTGAACAGTCCAGTGATTCATTAGGCAGCTCTATTGATGTGTAATGCTTTTTGTGAAAAAATTATTGTAATGCAGCAAGCATATTTACTAACATAATTCATTCATTGTTTTTCTTCATTTAAGTTCTTAATTGCGGCGCCAGAAACTCTGATTTCAATTAATATAATTGTGTTGGAAGTAATATTTCTAAACCTTCATGCCTTAGACAGCGAATCAGATTCCTTTTTGTTGTTGTTTTTTTTTTTTTGTTTTTTTTTTTTGTTAGTAAACTCTACTGCTAATCAGTGTGGGAGAGAATGAAAAATCAATATGAAAAGAGAATGAGAAAAAGATTGGACTGACAACTTTTAATTTCCTATTTTTTTTTTTTTTTTCTTAAGCATGCTTAAATCAAGACTCCAACTGAAAAGCCATATGTTTATTACTGTGAATGCTGTAAATGATTGATGTTTTGTAGGATGCTTGGGGGCATTTTAAAGATACAGTAAGTAGGTTAGAAAGTAATTAAAGGAAGCGTGGACTTTTCTTCACAGACTTTCTCTCATTAGTAATAACTCACCTTAGTCATACTGTGCTTCGGAGAATCCCTGCAGAGAAAGCCTTGTTACATCAGGGGCTGTGTTCACTGCTATTAGCATAGCTGTTTTATAAAAGCAAGAACAGCACCAATAAATCATAAATGCTTCTGAAAATGTTATCATCTATAGATCTAGAGGTTTTTCCTGTTTAGTTTCAAGGAGGCACTGGAGAATCATGGTTTGACAAGGGCAGCCTGCTATTGGCCCTGGACACGCAAATTGGAATTGAAATACAGTAAGAATGTGCCACCTTGTTTTAGAACAACTGCCTTTCCTTGGAGATAAGAGGTTGTGTTCTCTGAATAGAAGCTCACATCACGTACACATTATAAAAATAAAACCTCTTTAAAGCTCTTAAAGTACTTTTCAGATGGTTTAGATCTACTGTAGTTTGAAGAGGCATTTTTGGAGTAATTTTGAGAGTCTGTTTCAAAAGAAAATAAAAACATTTTTGTCAAAAAAATGTTTTAAATCATGTGCTGTGATTGTCAGCCATCTGTGTCTGATTTAAACAAATATTGTGCATGAAATACATATGCAGAAAAGCCCTCGCGTGCACCATAAAGGAGCACAGAATGACATGGATGGGGTCATTTAATGAAAAATTGATTTGAAGTCAGATGAAATTGGAGGTGCATGTCTGCCATGTCTGGCAAGCTGCTGTCCCCTGTGGTTTTTGCCAGTGCTGAGCTAACGTGGTGTTTATTCTCTGCACTTGACCAAGGTTTGCCTTTGCCTAGTATGGATTATTTGAAACACATTGCATCATGCATATCAAAGCATTTCTATATGTTTACACAGATGTAAAAAAGGCGTCAGATTGAAAGTGTATTTTGAGATTTCTGCAGTAGTTTTTCAAAGTACTTTTTAAAGTTGTTTTTCAGTGCCCTTTCACTAATGAGCTGGTACTCCAGATAGCTCTTCAGCTATAAATCGTGCAAGGGAGAAGCTTCACCAAAACCCCTTATCCATAATCTCATTATAACCTGCTAATGGACTTCCCACACTGACCTTTCAACCCTTAGAGCCCAGACCTATCTGCATTTCATCAAATGTCATAAAGCAATTTCAGCCCCCATCCCCCAACCAGAAGACATGTGAATTAAAAATGCATATCCAGAAAGAAGGTCAGAGTTAAATATTGATACCTGTCCCAGCTTTATCTAACCTCTACATCTATTGGGCCATTCATGACAGAGAATGGTTTAGCCTTTTGTTTGGCTTTCCTATTTCTAGATTTGTTGATTTATTGCAAGTTGGACTTTGTTGTACCTCAGTGCTCAAAGGTCTGAAGGAAATGATTCAGAGCATGAATGAAATGTTGGGTGTAAGAATGCAGAAAGAACTGTTTACACACTATAATGGGGTACTTATTTTATAAATGTAATGAAGAAGGATACATTATGCCCTCTTTGCAATGATACATGAGTGTTCAAGTACCAACTTTATCCACATTATGCTCTTAAATGCACATTCTGAACCTTTAGGGCTTCATTTTACCATACCTTTACATTTTCTTTTCATATTGCCAAGCTTTACGTTTTTGATCTTTCAAAACATTATTTTAAATTTGATTGAACAGAATAATTAATGTTTTAAAAATTAGGCAGTTTAATCGCCACCTTCGGTTTCATGCAGCACAGTGCATTATACTCTTACTATCAGAAACCCTCACTTAAGTCTAGTGAATGCACAACTAGGAACTGGAAATACCAGAACTCTGCTAATATTTCTGTTGACTGGCATATGTGGTGTGGTTATTTGGAGGATAGGAGAGATTTGTCACTTTTAAACTCATGTTGAGAATTTCTAGTTTCTCCCTCCCTTAATAATGTCATTTAGTTTTGTAATAAACCTAACTGTATTCATCAGCATGGGTTGTTGAATATAGATTGTTCAAAGGGGGCATATGAAGTTAAATGGATGAAGATCTTTGAGAAAATCTTCAGATTTTCCAAAGAAAATATGAACACTGTGTAAACTAGAAAAACAGTATTTACAGTGCTTTAAACTCCTGACCTTTTGTATAACGGGGTGTCTGAGTGGCCATTAGACCGTAGCCCAGTGTGCTTGTAAAATCAGCAGGAAGGCTGTATAATGGGATCATCTTGTGGTATTTTAGAGCCATGAGCTCAGTGAGTATCTGCATCTGTATCGTGTATGATCACATGATCTTTCTGTGCAAAGTATGTTTCAGAAAGTTTTACACTGCACATCAACTAAATGATAAACAGTAGAAAGGGAGTGGAAGTGCACTTATTTTGTCCATTGTCTCTGACCTTGCTTTGCCTCAATAAAACCTTTTTTCCTTCCTTATCATCTTCTTCCGTTCTTCTCTCACCTTTTTACTGTTTACGTGTTCCTTATATTAAAAAAATATTATGTTATGTTAATGTGAGCACCAAAAATCAAGGCTTTTACACTAACTAAAAATATCTAAAACTGTCAGGCAAAAATTGCTGAAGGGCACACATTGTTCCCTGCAGACATTGTAAAAGTGGCAGCAACTTCTGAACCTACTGAACATTTGTAATCTACCCATATGCTACCAGTATGGGTTAGACGTTTATTTTCTAAATGTTGTTCATTCTATGTCTTTTCTTCAATGACCATGCATCTGCCACAAACAGTGACCCTGTGAGAGTAGAGCATGCCCAGTCCAGCTGCAGTTTGTTCCAGACATTTCCCACCCACTGGGAGAGATCAGGAACAGCCAGCAGCATGCAAATAATCCCAAAACAGGCCCTGTCAGACATACTACTGGCCTTGACTACTATGTTGGAGCCTCTGCTTGATATTTTGAACTGTAGCCCAGAGCTGCATGTTTGTTATGATGCCAGTGAGCCCTGTGGAGGAGGACTGCCATTGCTGAACATTGCTCTGCTGCTATAATTGGAGCTTGACAACATGATACACATTCATTCTCGCCCTGTCTCACTGCCAATGTTTATCTGTCTTTCTCTGTCTTTCTCTGTCTTTCTCTCTTTCTCCACTTCCCGACTGCTTGATCAGTCTTTAAAAAGCACTTTTTAAAAGTGCTAGTTCAGATAAAAAAGTACTGTACAGTATTTTATTCTCCTGTCAAATGTACTAGATTGTCCAAGACATGCTTGGTGTCTAAAGTTTGTTTTTGTAGTTTTTTCACACCGGTCCAAGGCTAATGTAGCTAACAAGGAAGCATGTAGTTGATCTACCAGTATCTGACTGTCATTCGTAATACATCCTGATGGATTATTCTGGTGGTGTTCTGAATGAAAAAAAATCAGTATTCTGGACTGAAGCGATTCAATCAATACCATAAAAATATTCAATTTTGATACCAAGGACTAATCTCATCATATGCTCCATGCTGTATTTTATGCTGAAGCAGCTTCAACTGGCAGTACACTTTATCAGGAGTTTTTAGATCTAGGCCTGTCTGCAGGCAGAGGCGTATTTGACAATTATACATACAGTAAACATGAAGTGTATATATTTTGAATAACTATTATGTTGTGCAGTGTGTGTGTATTATTACCTACACAGCATTGCTACAGAAAATCTGCACATGCATACAGTACTGTGATACCATCAATCATGATGAAAGGTACAGTAACCGCTGTGATATATATTTTGTTATCTTTTGTTATATATAAACACATGCCAAGCTTACAGCGATGGACTGTGGACCTGTTCAGGGTACTTCTCTGCTCTTTGCCCTGTGAGCACTGGGATAGGCTCCAGCCCCACCCAGTTGTATCAGCTGTATGCTTTATTCTCAGATAGACTTATTTGTTTATTGGTTTTGAAAACAGAATGGCAACATTTAAGATCAGTATTCAAGGTTCAAGACAATAGCAATAAGAGCAATTTAGTTAGAAGTTAGAAAGAAACCCCTTTGTGGTATGTTTACCTCTATCTCAGCAGTCAGTTTGTTTTTAAAAATGTTTAAATTAGTATTTGAAGATAATTAGGAAAAAAAAAAGAATAAAATGCAAATGTAACAGAACCAGGCAATTCAAAAGAAAGCTGGTAAAGTGTTGTTGGATAGTATTCAGCTCAGTGCTTCAGCATGACATCATGAGTTTCTGGTGAAGAATACATAAACATGGGCTTTTGTTTCGCACTCTTGGTGTGGAGGACCCTCTTTCTGGCTTTTGTTACTTAACTGGAACACATCTCAGTACATCAGCATTGAGGTGTATTGTTAACCTATAATTTCTTCTGATTGTTTGTGGGTTAGATAAAGATTCAGTCCATTTTTTCATTTGGTTGTTTTTGTGGAATTCTCTAATTCCTGATTTACATGAAAGTTTTTATATTGTATTTTCGTATTCGTATTGTATTTTATGAAGGTAATTTTTTGTGGTTGCTCTTATTAGAATTGTTTGCTGTTGAGATCCAGCTTTTATGGTGCAAATGTTTTTCTAAGACTGCCTTGTCTACCAAGCCAAATATTTTTCCAGCAGTTCAGTAATATGTCAGTCATCTGCAAAGCCTATTGGACCTATGGTCTAAGTGTGCAGTCCTGCTGGAAAAATGCCATCAGAAACATTTATAACAAAGTCTTGTTATTGGTCATAGACTTAAGATAAAGAGTTAAGATAATGGCAGTACTGCTTCCTCTTTCATCCTTCAGCAAATTCATAGAAAACCTCTCAGGGTAACAAGCTGAAAATGGCCTGCGTATATTAGAGCCACACTAATATCTGCTGCCTGGCTTCCTAAATGACTCCTTACAAGCTGAATTGTAGTAGAAATAGGATGTCAAGTTCATTTTTTTCAGGTACTCACATTGCTAGGCACATTTATTTTCTTCTGTTTTATGCTTCCAATATATGGCCATATGGGAGGCACCAGTGGCAGCTTTGGGAAGGTAACGGTTTTTCATTGTGAATGACCTTGTTCTAAAAGGGTGTCTTTTTCGGTGAACTATGTCTGTATAGAACTATTTTAGCATGTTTTGTTTGTATTCACGATAATTAAGACATCTCCTCTATGTCTCACTCAAATGCTTTCCGAGAAATAATGTTCTGAGGTAAGAATGCATCAGACATGACTTTATCTGCATAGGTGTTCATTTCCCCTTTTGCTGTATCATTGTGGCTGAATATTGTTGACTTTAAATTTGCATGTTTGGTTCCTTTTTTTAATTTCCTTGTTTACTGTATCATACGGTTTATGATACTTTACTGTTGCTGTGCCATTTTTCATATAGCATTTGTACGAATGTTACCAGTGGAATTTTCCTTTCCCATGCTGGATATTTTTATTCTTTCCCATTGCTTTTCAATGTTTTGACCCCTTAAGGCTTTGGAAGCCTTTCATGAGTACCACACATATGTTACAAATTCATTGTATTATTTACTGAAAAAAGCACTTTTGTTGACCAGGTATTCTCTTTCTTCTATCTGCAGTTGACCAAAGCATGTTTGAGAATTCCAATGCAGCTGAGCAGCCGAAGCAAAGCTTTAGACTGGGCGCCATCTCCTCCAGTCCAGCAGGACAAAAGAGTGGTGGCAGCAGCAGTAGCAGCAGCCAGCACCTAAAGAACCTAGGCAAGGCTGTTGGAGCCAAGGTCAATGACTTGCTGCGCCGCAAAGACCCCAGCAGCCTGGGAGACATTGGGGTCACAGAGGTTAACAAGAATGTGGAGGCAGTATGGGCCAGCCTGGCTGAGATGGGCCATGGCACAACCGCTAACAGGTAATACTGCTTACAGTCAGTCTAGCGAAGGGGTTTTACTGGGATTTTGATGGATGAACGCTGCTTCATTCATAAGTACCAGTTGTTTAGGAACATGATCTTGAACATGACCTTGTGACATGCCAATATTCCTGTTACAATTTAACAGAATTACCTGCACGTGTTAGGGATGATTGCAATTATTCTCCACATTGATTAGATTTCACATAAATATTATCACAAAAGAGCGTGCATTAAGTACATTTCCATTTGTTGTAATAACATATATAAATATAAGAAAGAAAGCAAGAAACATGGATTCAGGATTCAGTGTAACAATGGATCTTTGTGTGTGCAAAGTGGATTAAAATATTCTGAGTTACAATATTGTGTTGTGTCAGTAAATTTAGCTAGTAATCAGACTCTAATTTGGTAATTTGATGATCATTTAAGCAGAAAAGATTCCATGACTGGAAAGGCTTAGAAATGCCCATTGATGTATTATATTACATTATGTATATTATATTAATATATGTATCATATCATAACTATTTTATATTCTAACTGCTGCTGTATTTTTACAACACAAGCTTAATATTTTGACATAAGGTCAAAACAAAAAAAAAAATAGCTTCTTAAGGTTATTGTGTATGCTCAACCTCTGACTTTTCATTGTTGGTTTTGTAGAGACTCCTGTAGGGTTTTGCTCTGCCAGTTTCATATTTTTTTGCTTACTGCTTTACTTTGGAGATCTATTGTGTTTCAAAGTAACAGAGAAACGCAGCAGCACCAAGCTGCACTGCTGCATTGATTGGTTTGGTAGTGTCCCATGGAGGGTCATTCATTTTGCCTGGTTTTATTTCTCACTGGTGCATCACATCATCTGTTTGTGGAGTAAAGGTGAAAGCGCGAATATGGAATGTGCAATCTGAGCAAGTCTTGCATCACTGGGAAGTGATTGACAATTCTTTGAGTGGAAAAAGCCTCTCAGTCAGAAAATGTTTCAGGCAGGCGTTTGCAGTATCCCTGAGTGAAGTCTCTTGCCATCATTATAAACACTCCACAAGGGAGTGTGTGTGTGTGTGTGTGGTGGGGTGTTCTTTCTAGCTTGCAGACTTTAACAATAATGACTTAATTGGCTGGCAAACAATTATATATTTGTGCTGTCTAATGAGCATGAATATATCATTTGTGTGCTTCAAGTCCACTTGTAGATTTGCATAGTGTGTGGTGATGTTAACTAGAAATTCAACAACAGAAATGGTCTTATAAGCCCATAGATTTCCCAGTTTTTATTGTATGTCTCTTTGCATAACCATTACTTATGAGCAATTGAGCATGCTGGCAGCCTGCTGCTTCATTGATGTTATTAAAATGTATATCCGTATCAGGCCACACTTTCATAAGCACATAAATGAAATTGTTGTAATTAGAATAATACAACTCATCACAACCTCTTCAAGGCTCATTATTGTAGTGGCTTTTGAAAGGTTTGAAAAGTGTTGGTTAGTTCTTAATTCAAGTTATTCTACACTTGAATAATAGTTTATACCTTTCCTCTTCTCCAAATAATCTTGATGTGCCTGAGCTGCTACTGCTCTTCACAAAGACCTCGTAGCAAATTTTTTATCAAGAAAAATTAAATAGATATACAGTCCTGTGCAAAGGTTTTAGGCAGGTGTGAAAAAATGCTGTACACAAAGAATGCTTTCAAAAATGGAAGTGTTAATCATTTATTTCCATCAATCAACAAAATGCAGTGAATGAACAAAAGAGAAATCTAAATCAAATCAATATTTGGTGTGACCACCCTTTGCCTTCAAAACAGCATCAGTTCTTCTAGGTACACTTGCACAGTTTCTGAAGGAACTCGGCTGGTAGGTTGTTCCAAACATGACTGTGTTTCAACCTCCGTGTGACATTGATGATCATCAGCACCTGTTTGGTAAAACTGGTTGATCATACACCGACTATAATCCTACAAAATCCCTGACTGTGTGCAAGTGTACCTAGAAGAACTGATGCTGGTTTGAAGGTAAAAGGTAGTAACACAAAATACTGATTTGATTTAGATTTTTCTTTTGTTTGTTCACTTTGCATTTTGTAAATTGATCAAAATAAACAAGCATTATTTATATTTCTAAAAGCGTTCTTTGTTTACAGCATTTTTTCACACCTGCTTAAAACTTTTGCACAGTACTGTATATGTAAGCATATGGTCATTTAGGAGTAGTAATTTGTCTACAGATAATCATATTTAATACACTATATGACTAAAAGTAGTTTTAACCTGAGTTCAGGTTTTTCAACCATTTATAGTTTACAGACGGATAAAATCAAACACATAGCAATACAATATCAACAGACAGCCACTGGCAGAAGAATATGTTGTATTGAGGAGCTTATTTTAAATGTGGCACTGGAAAGGATGGGTCTCTGCAACAAGTCAGTTCATGAAATTGCCCAGTCTAATGTAAGTGCAGCTATCGTGAAATGGAAGGGTCTGGGATCAACAACAGCTTAGTCATGAAGCAGTAAACCATACAAATTTACAGAGTGGGGAGTACTGTGGTGCTTTTGGTTTCAGTGTGACAGAGTGCCTAGCCTATCAGAATTAAGAAAAAAATGTGACCAGCTTTGTGTATTAAAGTTGTCTGCTCCTAAATAAGGGTTTAGTTAAATCTGTAAATTTAGTTCTATATTGTAAAATAAGCTTCTAAATCTCAATTACTGATCGACACAGGACCCTTAGCAGTTGTTTAGGTGCAGCCTTCCTCATTTTCATTTTCTCCTCTTTTTTCTACCAGCCACATTTCCTTGGACTCATTCCCTCGTCTTGACCCGCCACCTCCGACCAGCAAGAAACGCCTTCCTCGGGCTTTGAAAACCACTCAGGATATGATGATTTCCTCTGACCCCGTGGTAGCCTCTCCAGAAGTCTCTGACTGCTCCCTTCTATCCTCCCCAGATAAGAACCTTCTGATTTCCACAGGCAAACCCCTGGAACAACCCCAAGCTTGCCTTGAAGATGCTGGTCAAGAGCCAGAGAAACCATCAGGAGCCAGCGCCACTCTGGAGACCCAGATTAGGGAGAGTAGATCAGAGGTGAAAGGGAAACCCACTGAGACCAGTGCAATCCAGATGTCAGATGGGCTGAAGGAACCTGATGCCATGAATGAAGACCAGTCTCCGCTGCGGCGCTCTGTTCCTGACCTTATTCATAAAGACAACCTGGAGCTCAAGCAAAAACTTACCAGCTTGGAGGCCAGAATGGCTTCCACGCCCTGCCCAGGAAAAGGAGGCTGTCGCATCAGCCTGAGCGAGGAAGAGCTCCTACAAAACGGTTCAGTAGATTACAAAACTTTCAAGAGAAGCTCCAGCATGGAAACTGAGGAACCACATCCAGATCTGCTTTCATTTGAGTAAAAATCTCTTACCTTGCTGGAGAACTTTGTCAGGAGTTCATTCTCAAGCAAAAGCTCAGTGTTTAACCATGTGTTCTAAATGAATGGCTTACCTGGAGATGAATAACGAAGAGATATTTGTTTTACTTGGCCTGATGATCATCTATTTTACAGGTTGTGTGCCTTTATGGAACCAAGGAAAGTGGCTTTGTCTTTCAAATCACTTTGTATGTTCTATGTACGCACTATAATGCATTTACTATGCCCAATTTAATAGCATATCACAACAGATGTATAATTTACAATTCTAGTTTCTTAAGAGCTAAAAATGACAAATGTACATGTTTAGTGATTTTCTGTACGTGTCAGAGCTTTTAGCCATTTTTAGATATTATATTAGTTTTATGTTCTTTTACTTACAGATTACAATGACAGGCTCATCTGTAGAAACCAAAGTGAGTACAATTAATGCTGTAATACCTCTAAAGCTGTTCATGCACTCTATATGTATATGTATAAGCAGCTTTTTTATATTTTGTGATGCCTTGTTTCACTCTAAAATCAGTCAGTTTGCTTCCATCAGTACTAACCAGCACAGAAGCTCAGCTTCTCCCAGAAACCCTAATCAGCCTGCAAAAACTGGCTGAGCATGAAATAGCTGATGGTAGCGCTCTACTTTGTTTTGGCTATTTAATTTGACAGGGACCTATGCATTTGCAGACAGGCAGATAATGCTGCAGGCTTGGGAAGAACAGATGAGGAATGTAGGGGATGAAAAGCCTAATTCAAGATCTTGGCTTCTAAAAGATTTTAACAACCTGATCAATATACCAATACAGAATATGTACAATATATAATTCTAACTCATGTACAATACGCTGTACTTGGTAGGAATATAAAGTGTGCCTATAGCCTTGTGTAATGACTAGAAAAAATGATTCAGATTGTTTTTCTCTTTTAAAGTTTGTGTTACCAAAGTAGGATCCAACAGAGATCATGAGTAGCAAGCCTGGCCCTTCTGACCATCCAGGATGAAAAATAAAGTGGGACAGAAGGGCACTCTAGTTTGCCAGTGCTGGACATGAAAACTCTGAGCAGGTTTTAGAGCCAGTTAGAACTGGATTTGAATCACAAAGCTTATAGGGTCGTACAGTGGCTGTGGGTTTGTCAGGGCAATAATCATCAAAGTGATGGCAGGCCTGTGGAATGGCATTAATGAGGCGTCTGTCAGCGGAAAGGTATCTGAATCTGTGGAATGTCATAACTCCACACACATCTTGGATGACCTCTCATGTGTGTAGAGTTCCCCTGACCCTCTAACGAGATGTTTTCAGTGTCAGACAAATCTTTCTCTAAGACGAGAAAACACTCACAGACCTTACAATATCCTAACATGTATGAGATGACAACAGTAACCACAGTAAACCAAGCATGGTTTTAGAAGAGATGCAGTAATTAGTCATTACAATCAGGTAACTCATGTACATGTATCAGGTGCTTGTTCAGGAAGAGGAGTTGTGCAATCGCAGCAAGTGTAAAGTGGGTAAACAGAATGTTAGTGAACTGCAAGTTTGATGAAAAGCGCTAACGTAATGTCTGATAGACTGTTTATT
Source organism: Hepsetus odoe (assembly GCA_017165825.1). Taxonomy (NCBI): domain Eukaryota; kingdom Metazoa; phylum Chordata; class Actinopteri; order Characiformes; family Hepsetidae; genus Hepsetus; species Hepsetus odoe. The sequence goes on along the minus strand of CM029366.1, from coordinate 20,108,544 downwards.
TCAAGTATATCACGAATTTCGAAATGTTTTTATAAATGTAAGTATAAGTAGCTTGTCATACATGTGCATTTAATTTTTTTAAGTATGAGGCTCCTTTTGTTTCGTTATGAAAAGAAGCTACAATAAGGGGTAGTTGTTGCAGCTTTCTTTAAGAGCAGTTTTTACTAAAGGAATATAATCACTAGATAATGGCTAAACTAATGCTGGCCATTCCTTGTATGTAGTATTGGGTCATAAAATGTGAAGTAATTAAATGGAATATTTTATGATGCCTTTAAGATTTCTGTGTATATTTGATGTGGGGAAAGAAAATAAGTGAAAAGAAAGCAAGATTTCTATTTTAGTCATAGTTTTAAAGATGGTTTTTATTCTGAGCTGTAATCAATGGGGAATCTTTAGAAAAAAGTAAGTATTGTTTTAATTACGATGATTTACAGTTTGTGTTTATGAACTGCCAGTTATCTGTAGTCTGATCGCTTTCACAGTGTTCTGAAATGAAGGAAGAAATGCTGAAGGAAAGACTCCTGTTTATGAAGGTTTTATGAGCGCACTAAAATGTATTTAGAGGCCTTTAAGTGTTTAAGCTTTTGTATTAAATGTTTTTTTTTCCAACAGATACCCTGTGTGTGTTCATGGTGCAGTTCAGCTAAATTTGCTTCAAAACTGTGTAGAACTTTCAGTGTCAACTGCTTGTCTGCTAGAATGTCTGCCTGTTATTTCTTGTGGTCTTGTTGCTGCATCGACAATTGATGTTTTTTGAGGAAGGCAGCACTTGAATTGCCCATCACTTTGAAGCAGACGGGCGTGACAGTATTCATAAATGTTTAAACACACTCACTCATTTCACGATCACCAGCTCAAGTCTGTCACACAGCATAAAGATTTTTTTAAACAAGAGCCTTTTTCCTTTTTTCCATTTGTTTTGTTTGTCAGATTAATTTCCCTGATTATTTCTGGAGGCATCCGGTGCTAAATTCACCCAAATAGGCTTTGAAACTGTACAGCATTTCAAACAGTCAAGTCAGTCTCTCTCTCTCTCTCTCTCTCTCTCTCTCTCTCTCTCAAGTAGCTTCATGCTTCTCCAAAGGGCTTAAAAAACTTTAGTATTAATGGGACCTCATTTGCTACTAAAAACTTGTTGGATGGGCATAAAAAGTTAATGTTTTTTTTTACAGTAAATCAAGCAGTTAATCAGAAGGTTTCAAATGTCTTCCTTCAATTATTACATAATAATTATTCAATTTTAATTATGGGTGAGTCCAGATGTTTGCTTGGGATGTGCCCAGATTATATGGCAACTGAGTCTGTTTAACTTCTGACATTTAACAGAATAATGACATGTTAATAAAAACATATTTTAACTTTTATCATTTATTATTTTTTAGGCTTTTTCATTTTTGTGGAGTCACATTACTACTAACTAATAATACATCTACTCAAATTACATAGCTTTACTGATACTGTACAGAGAACAAATTTGAATATGACATTACAGCTGAAGATGTTTGAAATAAAAACAATATAAAAACTTGCCATACTTGTTCTAGAGGCCTGGCCTAGTAGTTAGGACTAGGTCCCATAATCTAAAGGTTGTGGGATCAAGTCCCAGACATGGTTAAATGCAGGTCACTTGTGATCATATTCAGCAAATAAATAAAGAGCAGGTACTAGAAAATATACAAAATGTTAACTGATCATTAGCCATGGGTGCCTACTGTAGGAAGTAAGTGTATACTTTGAATTAATAATGTTTTTATTAACGAGTTGGGTCTTTGGTTTTCTATTTATAACAAACTCTAAATACACGATACATGAGCGTAGGAAGGTTGTGTTTGAATTAGCCCTTCAAGTCAAAGAAAGAAGCTGTAATGGAAAGAATGAACAGAAAACTCAATGATGACCACTGTAATTAATGCAGGGTTGGGAGAACTACACTCAAAGGGGATCCTTTGTGAGAGTCCAGCTTTAAATTGGGAAATCCTGTGGCTGAACTTGAGGAAGCAGGAATCAGGAAAGCCCACATTTAAAGAGAAGAAGGACAAGCTCCAGAGCTTTCCCGTAATGAAGTGTAAGTTGCTTCTCAGGCGTGTGGGTATTGACATTTTCAGACAGTGCTGTCTTTGAAACACTTCAAATTAAGCTCTAATGTACACTTGCCTCCAGTAAGAGCTGAAAATGTTAGTCATGTGAATGAATGCTTGAAAATGCATTTTGATGATGAAGCTGGAGTTAGCTGAACATTTATCTTGCATGCTTCCCTTCAGTAACTGGCAGACTCCCTGTCTATTTTAGGGGTTTCCTGTGTTTTACTGTGTCTTTCCCTCATGCACAACGGCCATGGCAGCTTGCGTCCTATTAATCACTGCCAACCAGACATCCTGTTTAGACTGAACAGATTTATGAGGGAGAGTTTTCATCTTGCGAAGTCAAGAAAAGGGAGAGATGTGAAGTTTATCTACAACCCCCGTCCCAGAGACTAGAAATCAAATCTCAAAAAGACTCTTCAATTTTCAAAGGAAAATAAAGTCAACCTTTTTTATAGCTAGGCCCCAATCAAATATTACTGGATGAATATTTACATGAAATCCAAAAGCTAGTAGTAAAAAGTACTTCTCCTCTGCTTGTGGCAGGAATATGTCACTATTTTGAGACAGTGTCTTAAAAAATGTATTTAATATTTTGAAATAATCTGAAAGTATCTGAAAATAATGATCTCATTTCACTTCAGTTCTGCTGAAATATAATCCTGTGTCACAATTACAGAAACGACTGATATTTTTTTCTCTCAGGGCAGCGCTGGCCTAGTGTTTAAGGACCAAGCTCCAGGATTAGAAAGTCATTGGTTCTAATTCCAGATCAGTAGGTTGCCCTGAGCAAGGTACCGTCCCAACACTGATCCCCAGGCACTGGATAGCAGCCCCCTTCTGCATGTGTGTGTATGGGTGAAAAGCAGAGATTGTGTTTCACTTTCACTTCATTTATGACTGATCTTTTATATTCCATTTGAAATGATTAATTCCCAAATGCTATATCTTTAGTTTGGGTTTTAAAACATGTATGTACTTAACATGATTCAACCTAATTCTGTACTTCCTCAGATTTCTCAGAAGGCATTTTAAATGCCAAGGTCCTTCACAAGGTCAGATCATTGTCAGAATTCATTAGTGTTTCCCTCCAAGAATAAGTGCATCGATTGAGTCACCACCATTGTGATCATTTATAATGTTCAGTGATGAGTGCTAATCTATACCAGACTAACTTGGGTGATCCACATATGCATTTTCACATAAAGCATTTACTCCAGGCACAGCAGCAGCTAGTGCTCTGTGTCTTCTATTCTACACTATCCTATGAGCTTTATGGTTGAGTTAAAAATGTAACACTATAAACAGGACACTGCAGTAGAGAAAAAAGGACAGGCTTTGAAGTGAGCGCGATACTGTACATTTCACCCCATCCTACTCCTGAAGTGTAGACGCCAGAAAACTTCAGAAACAGAAAAATCACCTTCAATAAAAGTTGGCTTTCAAAGCCTTACTCCTGCTTACTGAAGTGCATACAGGTGTTAAGCTAAAATTGTAAAAAAAAAAATGATTTCATAACTAAGCTCCATGTCTCCAGGGTGTTGCTATCTAGATAAACTGCCACGATCAGCAAGGCCCTTTAAAACATGAGTGTTTGAGGGGGTTAAGTCCTTACGGCATTTTATATCATACGTTCAAAAAGAGGATGAGAACCGTGTTAATCACTCTTTCAGAGAAAGGCAGCGATAACGGGTTTTTTGTGCATTTTTAATGCAGCTTCAAAAGGTTCTGATTCCAGCGGCCCACGTCATTTATGTTTTATTCTTCTTCTCCCATGATTAGATGGGAAACTGCATGTGTCTTCATGAAAGCTACCTTCATTTCATAAACACATGGATCGAGACTTGAGGGCAGTCAAGCAAGGTGTTCATTTTCTAGTACCTGAACATACAAATCCTCTTACCAAGACAATTCAAATTGATATCGTTCCTCCAGGAATGCGTAAAGGAATCGGCAGCGGCTTCTTAAACCACTATTCCTGTCCTGATGCTTTTCTGAATCAAAGCACAAGACGTCTGTGCCTTTTCTATTTATACTGTCACCAATTTCGATTTCTTGACATGACCTGACAGCCAAAACTTTTACTTCACACTGTAGATAAACTCAAAATACCTTGAGGTTTTTATGATTAACTGATTATGCTGAAAATCTCAAAGTCCAGAAGTGTGGCTCCAGTCTGTGAAGCTGTTGTTGTGGAGACACTAGCAGTATGTTTATGCAGAGTCATTCTCAGTCCATCTTTTTCACACACCTAAATAAGACCTCTGCTGCTCCTCTAGCAATCTTTTCTGTGCCCCAGCTCATAATTCAGCATGGGATTTTGTAGGCATGGGACAATCATTCTGCAGTCCACTGCACTGCTGATAAATATTCACTGATGTCTCACACTTTCCAGCATCAGCTCTTTTTCAGGGCAAGAATGTTAAAAAAAAAAAAAAAAAAAAAAAAAGATGAGGGACTCCGAATGTTTTAACTACACTTCTGTTAAATTAAGTAGGTGGTTTTATTCAGGGTACCACATTGTTTTATCTACATCTTTATTACATCCCAGCTAATTCAGTAGGCCTAAAGATGACCTCAAGCTAAGACACTGCCAGAAACAGAAATCAGTGCAAATTTCATAGCTGCACATTTTTCATATTCTAGCTTGATTTTTATTCATTAAAATATTTTCTAAAGAGTCTCTTTAGTCTGAAGTTGCAGAAATTTCCACCACCTGGTTCTTTGCACAGAACAGTCTTTGGGTCTTGAGGGGTGGTGGTTCATATTTGAGACCTGAAGGGCATACAGCATGACCACCGCCATCATGTAGCATGACATTGGTCTATTTTTGGCTTTGTAGAAAGATCCAAATTTAATTTAAAGCAGGCAGCTACAATAAGATGGTGGATGGGAAGCAGAAGTAGAATGACATGAGTGAACCTCGGAAGATTCAAGACAAGTTTTGCAGCTGCATCCTGGATTAGCCGCAAAGGGCAAATTGTACAACAGCAGCAATAATTAAGTCTTCGGATGACAAGGGACTCAACAAGCACCTGGTTGACCTACATGGAGACAGAGGATCAGAAATTGTTTCGTATGGGGTGCAGAAGATACCTGTAAGACTGAGTCAGGTTTGCAACAGAAAGAAACAATACACTGAGGCTTTTTGCAGTTTTGGATGGAGTGATCAGTGAAACTTCAAAGGAGTCAAACAGCTTACAGAGATGACATGCATAACCAGGGCTGTCCATCAAGTGGGATTTTTAGATGATGAGTTTTAGATGATGAGGTGCCACCCATTATAGATTTCAGCCTGTCGAGTATGTGAAGGAGAGGATGAGCTGAGTGTCAGCCTGTTACCACCCCTGATGGAAATATTCCTCCTGTGTGCCTGCTGCTACTATTTTGTGTGTTTTTTTTTTCTTTTGTATGCCTTTGTTACAGTATGTGGAGTCATTGATTTGAACATTTTACAGGTTCCTACTATTACCTTCTGGTTAAATTCTGGTTAAAACGACACTGTTGAGTCCACATTAAAGTTCTAGCATAACAACACAATTTGGGATTATATATGCTGTTAGAGAGCAACCCTCTGCATGCTAAAATGAGGATTGTTGGAACTGTTGGACTGTTGGAATGGAAGTGATCCATTTCAGAATAGTCTTTAGTTTGTTAAACCTGTTTGAGACTTTGTGGAAATAGGAGGTAATTTTCTTATTCCTTTCAGTATCTTTTCACCTGTTTACTGAGTTTCAAACCAATTAGTAATTTTGGCTGTTTTGAGAAACACTTGTCTCTAGATTTATATTTACATTTGCAGCAGTTAGCAAACGCTCTTATCCAGAGCGACTTCCATGTCCTAATTACAGGGACAGTCCCCCCTGGAGCAATTCAGGGTTAAGGGTCTTGCTCAGGGACCCAATGGTGGTAGTGCCAGATTCGAACCTGGGACCTCTTGAGTCATAGGTCCGTAGGTAAGTACCCTACCACTAGACCACCGCCACTTTATTTAAGATTTAAGGCCAGAACAGAAAATAATGATGCCAACTACATCATATCACAGCCCTGTGATAATTCATATGAAGTGTTTACCAAAAGAGAAGAGGACCAAGCAGTGAGCTTTGTGGGACACCAGCAAAGAGGCTTCATGGTGTCAGTGTGGATCCTCTCCATGGCACAGACTCTTCTGATAGGTCACAAACCCGTCAGTCCGTGAATTGGAAGCCCGCAAGGATAGACAGGAGGATATTATGGTTGATAGTGTCAAAGGCTGCAGTGTGGTTGAGGAAGAAAAATAATTACTCATGACAGTGTAGCTTCCAGTAAGATCAAGAGGTTAACAATGCAGAATGTTCAAGATGTAAAAATAGTACATTAACATTATATTAATACTCCATGCCATTGCATATTTTGATGGCATGTTACCAAGACCATCCATATGTTATTTAATCTGCTTAGTTGGCCAAAAACAGATGGATTCTTTACTGGAGATGCAGGAAAGGACATGCATCAGCTTCATCAGAGACTATCATGATCAGGCCGAGTCGTTTACTGGTCTTACTTTCCTGAAATGCAGACTGAAGGACTAGCCAGTAGGACAAGATAAAGAAACAGATAAGGTGGCAGAGCTGATCTGATAAGCAGCAAAACCCAACCTGAGACCAGCTTTGTGCACAGCAGATAGACAGTCACATTTTGTTCTTGCATCTTATAATAATCAATGCCAGAGAAGCCTGACCCTAAAACAGATTCCCATCAGCGATATTGCAACCTCTCCAAGCTCCAGTAGAGGAAGACAGCAAGGAGGGAGGAGTACTGTTCCACAGAGCTACAGTTTCATCAGTCTTATTGATCAGGCATTTGTGTTCATCGTTGTAGATAAGGCCAGTGCTCAATAGAGAACCGTTTCCCAGCAGACCCTGAAACTCATAATGGAGCTCCTCTGCAGAGGGACAGCATGATAATGCGACTGTGCAAGTCTCAGAGCTCAAATGATGTGATGTTTTTGAGGACTGCAGAAGAAATGCACAAGTCCTGGCTCTATTTTTACCTTTCACCGTATAAACAAAACAATGGAAAACAAAGATATAGGAGACCATAAAAACCAGCAGTAAAACTAATTGGTTCCTCAGGTGCTAGAAATATGGCTCAGCCTCTTTGCTAAAAGTCCTCCACTACTTTTGTTCTAATCCTCACGTTAGCTTAAGTTTTTGCTCCGGCTTAGTCATTGACCATTTACAGTGTGTTTGTATGACTGAACAGTGATTTGCAAAACCTAAAAAGTCCTTTCACAGCACCTTTACAGTATGTATGTAGTGGATCCTAAATCAGCATAAAAAATAAATAAATCCGCAATTTATTTTAGTGCTTATGTCAAGTTTATGTCACTGTCTGAGAATAGGACGTCCGAGTAATGACCCACACTAGGCATATTTCTTACTCCTGATTCAGCTCCTTGGGCAGATTCATAAAGTGCAGAAAAATACAAATCTGAGGAGCATGGGGTCGACAGGACTGGGAACTGTAAATGATGAAGCCCACACAGCTTATGCTGAAAACACTGCTCAGGAACTGTCCACCCGTAGCCATGGTGATGACAGATTCCCACTTTTGCTGGGAGAGTGGCAAGGGCGTCCCACAGTGACCCATATATTTATGCCCTTGCTTGTAATTAGACATGCCTTACACAGCCATGCATTAACTTCATACAGACTGACACTCTCTAATGAGGGCTATTTTTTTAATCTTCACAGAGAGCACTTAGGTATAAACTATGCATGAGCTTAGCTTGCTAATATGTTGGTATCTGGAACTTCCAGCTGCTTTAAACACATGCAAGTTATTGGAATTGTAAAATAGATTGAACATTTTTTTTCCAATAATTGTAAATTGACTTTCTGTATTTCTGCAGATCTTTTGGTCCATGTTGTCAAGGAAAACAGCCATAGAAAGATAATTTTTTTTTTTATTATTATTACTTTATTTAACCAGATGTTGCTATTGGTAGGCAGAGTTGGGGAAAGGTAAAATGGCTTGAAATAAAAAGAATGATCCAAAACTAAGCCAGAATGCTGTAAAATGTTTGTCACAGCAATGATCCCTTGATTTTGCTTATAATAATTTGACTATTAATACAATTTTTCATAAACACACAGATAAATATTAATACTCTCTTTCCCTTTGCTATGGATATGTTTTGAGAGATGTGGATCTGTCAAAAAGAAAAAAAAAAAGACTTACTGAAATCATCCATCAATATTTTGCTCTGTCTTGGCTCTTTAAACTCTGACACTGTGCATCTATGGCAACTGCTTGCTTGCCAGAAATCCATGTAATCTCAAAGAAAACAACTTTAGAAAATGGAGAGAATGACGTGTGAGAGAATGTTTGTTCCAGCTTTAAGATTTAACGGAGGCAAGTGTTTGTACAGACGTGTGATAATCCTCCGATGTGGTCACTGAAACTACTGGCCAGGTGCAGAGCAGGACATTGGGAGTGAAGAGATGCTCAAATAACCAACAGGAAACAACTGACCCAAAAAGAATCCAGCATTCCACCCTCTCACTGCCATTTCTGCTTGTGTACACAACTGAGTGCACAGACAAGTTTGTGCAGTCATCCTGAGTTTGGAGGAAGAACAGAAGATTGTCAGATACTGTTTGTGCAATTCTCTCCTCAATTCTGTACATGCCCAAGTCATTTCAACCAACACACACATGTATTTGAAACACAGGGTTTTGCTTTGGTGACAATGCAGATTTAATGAGTGACTGTTCACTCACAAACCAAACGCTCGTCTTGAGCTTCTTGTGTTAGGCTTGCTGTAAAGTGTGAAGCCCGTAACCAGGCATACATGGGGCGTAACAGACAACAAGGCAGCCAGCAACAAAGGCTCTCTACAGGGGAGTGTCTGGACTACATTCATGGACAGCAATGAACCTGCAAAACATCCCAGCAGACCGGAGTTTTCTGCTTTTAGAGAGAGAGAGACGAATTCAGTGCAGCCAATCAAACACGGATCTCATTTATATATCAGGATTATGTCAAACTCACAAGACTTGTCTTGTCACCATGAAGTATGTGTACATGACTTTAAACCAACTCACACTACCTCAGTGCTGTCACTGGATTATTCTGGCAAAAAAAGAAAAACTCTTTCTCTCCAATTAAACAGCAAAGCGCTGTTTTTTTTCCCTATGAAATTGAATTCACTTTCATTTTCATTTTTAACCATTATTCTTTTCAGAATTATCATGACAGTAGCATCTATACACTGTTATCACAGCACAAGAAATACTCCCCATCTATTATGGTTATAACATGTTGGTAGATTAGGATTTTAAATTGATTTGTGTGAATTGGCAGGAACTCTATGGATTTTATTTTTAAAATAAAAAATAAACACACTACTAGAACTGTAAGCTTAACTATGGCCAATGAGGGAACATGCTTCAGAAATGCATTTTGATGTGAATCACCCTTTAGAGACACAAAAAACAGTTGGTTTAATTGTAGAAAATACAAAAGGGATGGAAATGAAGACACTTAATTTGGTACAAAACTCACTAATGCTGTGTGGACAGTAAAAGAACTGTATAGAACACTGGTCAGTCATGTCATTGACTATTATGATGCATAATTTAATGTCATTACTCGTAAATATAGCCCATTATTTAAGATATGATCCACACCACTGTTAGGTCCATTTAACTTTCACCTTCTGAATGCATGTGCTGCCCCCAAATGTCAAAAAGAAGACACTACACTTTGGTTAGTGGACATGCTTGCGGTTGAATTATTCACCATTGTGAATAACTAGGCACTTCTATTCCCTACAAAACACTTTATCACTGACACAAAAATTATAAGCAATATCCCGTTGCTACATTTGTGTAATTAACTGCCTTTAAACTTGCTTTCTGAATTGTATTGTGGCTTCAAGGTTGAAGCTAAGAGTGTTGAAAGAGTATTGAAAGAAAAAAAAAAAGTGTTTTAGGTAGGTAATAATACTCTTCCTGTCCTAGCAGAATACAATTATTATTGTATTATTATTATTATAATTATTATTATTAAACATGAAGGGAGAAAGTTTTGCTGTAAAGAGGAGTTAAGCGCCAGCCTAGTGTTCAGGGACTAGGACCCATAATCGGAAGGTCATGGGTTCGAATCCCAGACCAGTAGGTTGCCCTGAGGTACCCTTGAGCAAGGTATTATCCCCACCACTGTTCCCCAGGTGCTTGAAATAGCTGCCCCCTGCTGCACGTGTGTAAATGTAGAGGCTGTATTTCGTTGTGGTTCGCTGTGTGTTGTGCTCTTTCCCGTTAAAATCACCAAGTGAATAAAAAAAGCCAATGGGGTAGTATTGATATTTTATTTTGAGGAGGGGGACAAACAAAAAAAAACATCACTCATTCATCAGAGAGTTGCGCAGGACAAAAACATGGGTCATTCCCAGCCTACAGTGCACATACAATCTGCTGTTTCCCCACATGCTCTCCAGCTCTCAGCATAAAACACAAGAGCAAACGACACTGAAGACTAATGAACAGCTATGGAAGAAGAATTTCTCTCAGTAAATTTGACCTTATGGTTAGTCTTTTGGGGGAAGTCAATACAGTTCAGGTCAAAACAAAAAATGTAAAAAAGCACATGCTCAAATCTGCATGTCTCATTTGGTTAGCGGTCTACTCTGTGACAAGTGTTCTGCCCATACAGCGCTCTATGTGGACTATAAAGCAGAATGCAGATCAGAACAGTCTTACACAATCCCTCCCACAACAGTCAGCAGTGCACTGGAACAGACAGGATATACAAAAAGGAAGGCAATGATGGAGCTGGTGATTGTCAGAGTTCACAGAAACTAAAGGAATTGAAAAAAGCAGTTTACAGGATTTATAGCAGTACTAATGTACAGCAAACACCACAAAGACAAGCTTGCACTGCATTTTTGTCACTGTGCTTCATGGTGGACCGTCTGTGAAAACTGCAATTAAATCTCATTTCAGATTGGTCTCAAATTGCTCTCTTAATTGACAGGCTGTGCAAGTCAATCAGGCAGTGTCCCCAGTGGCTGACTATTCCCCACTGCACTATGCAGGAATTAAAATATTAGCTCCGGCACCCAAATTGAGAATAATATGTCTAGTGAATAACCATTTGGGATTCATGCATATGTGCGCGATTACATGCTGGTTGCACGGTTGTGCAGTTTTTAATTGTAGGAGTCAGAATTTCATCATTATTATTACTTCATCATTATCTGCATTACAGAGAGAGCAGGGAGCCATTTGAGATTCAGCATTATTATATATTAGTCTTGTGGCAAACATACATCCATGAAGCTCTATAAAAAAAAATAATTAAAAAAAAATGTAAAAATGTAAATGGTTACTTCTTTGAATTGAAAAAATGTTTTTGAACTGTAAGACTATCAGAATGCCTATATATTCCTACGTGTGATGAAACAGATGGATGATTTTCATACATGCTTGATGAACAAAAATACAACGCTTGTCACATTACAGCAAACATTTGTGAATTAGATACAGTTTTCTAAAAAGGTATACATGTTTTACAAATGGCATGTTTTATTGAAATGGTAAGTAAAAATAGCATAACATGGGGAAACCAATTTAAGTATATAACTTTCTATAATGCAGAATTTCCATTTAATGACTTTATTGTAGTTTAATGCATTTTTAAACATGCCATAACATTTGCACAGGCCTCATTAATTGAATGCATATTTTATTTAGCCCAACATGTTACATTCAGTAAACAGTAATTGTGTATTAAAATGTACAAAAGTGTGTTTTTTTTCCTCGTTAAATCAGCAAAACAATTTGCCTACAGATGTATATTTACCTTTGTTCAGTTCTCACACTGCTGTGCACTGCCTGATCATCCACTGAAAACTGAACCCCTAGTCAGACCATTCTGATTTAATCACATCCAGCCAAAGCCCAAACATGATTAAACCACATCTCTTCAACACGCCAGTATGTAAAGCTGTCTAGGCGATACAATCACAAGCCCATACAATCCAGAAAAACTATCCAATTGTTAAACAGAAAAGAAATCCTAGATGAATAGCCTCAATCTTTGCTCTCTATATCAGTTTTTCACAGCACCTAGGAGCTCCCTGCCAAGATATAATCACACCTGAATTTCCTGAGCAGGTCAGCCTGACCATCGCTAGCAGTGTGAGATACAATAAGCTAAACTGCAAATGTAACATTTTTTGAAATGTAGAGATAAGCCCAGATAAACTAGTCCCTGAATTATCCCTGGAGTTTGCAGTAGAAACTATCACACTTCAGCAAATGCAGAAGGGGGGGGGTGTGTGTCAAGTGGCTACTGCCAAGCCAAAAATTCATTTGAGCTGGCAGCTTTGTTCAGCAACCTTTCTGAGGAGATCAATGCAGTAAAGGGCATTCTGCTCCCACGGCTGGGTGCATGTCCACACCCTGTGGCTTTCCCTCAAGACAACTCTTGCGCAAGACGTTACTCAAAGTCCGGGACAACATCTGCCTCTCCCCACTCAGGTTGACAGCCAGACATTTTTAGTATTCCACAATTAAAGCAGCTGCATCTGAAGCTCAGTGGGCATCTCTTTGAGCAAATACAAAAACGGCGCAAATAAAGGTGTGCATACTTCTACTGTGCAATTTTCTCAGCAGCCTTGGGTCATTTTTGCCGTTGACGCAGTTCTCTTTGGCAATTTTTTTACATTTTTTTTATATAGTTCACAATTTTATAACGAGGTGTAACCATTTCTTCTGGCTCACATTTGTGCTTTTTCCATCCTGAAAGCCCCCAGACACAGGCAGTAGAAGAAAATGAGAGAACCCTTCAAAGAGAATCATTTTCAATGCTCCGCTGGGATAAAACAAGGGTCCTTTGTAATCTGCTCTGCATACTTTCTACACAATCAAGTCAGTGTTTTAAAACTAGTTTAAAAGAGTTCTGTGGTGAATCTCACAAGTGGCAGAACAGCAGAGGAGAGAGGTTTGCCTCACTGACCAACAGAGAGCACAATATACTAATAATTGAAAAGAATTAAACCTCCGCTTTGGTATCAAAAAGAAGACTGTCATCATTCGACTCCAGTATGATCTAAAGCAGGTGGAATGGAGAAGCTTTAACGGGGTGAGCCTGCCTGACCTGACTGACGACATTACATCCTATCCAGCCTTTCCCCAAATTACCTCTCTCATGAGCAAAACATGCTAATTGGAAAAGAATTTGACAAAGGCATGAAACTCCAGAGAGCTACACAGGTAGAAATAATTCAACAGCAAGATATTTAAGTTGAACACTATACCTGCAATTACAGCACTGTGCTTTTCTATTCATCCTAGTAAATGGAGAGTATTTTTCACATAATTTTGTAAAGAAACAGGATCTGATAACTGCACTTGGAAAAAGGTGAAACTCATTTAAACACCCACTTTAGTATATTCCTTGTCAATTACTCAGAAGTCTTAGGGAGTCTGGTATAACCACTCATAAATATTTGTGCATTAGTCCCTGCATCACAAGCAGTGCTCAGCCTTAAATCACTTTCTAGACTTAAGCTGTAGTCAGAGAATGTGAGGCGAGTTGGAGAAATGTCCCATCCTTGATCAAAGCATTCTGGAATCACTGCCCTCCACCTCCACCGTACATCTATTTCCCACCCTCCTTTCACAACCTGCAGAAACCAATGTACGAATAATTTAACGCTGAATAATTTTTTTTTTTATTTATATATGTTCCATGTATGGATTGGACACTGCACACCTAATTACAAGAATTACGTAAAATCATGGCTATGTATTTCACATCCATGTGAAAGGATGTTTCACTAGCGGTGATAGTACAAATGCTGCAATGTCACAGAGAGGTAACGTGTGAATGATTTAAAAAAGGCTTGTGGGTATAATATGCATATATAAGCATATAATGTGCTCTACCCACGTACTCAGTCAGTCACATACCCTTCCAAGATCACGTCACGCTGCAAAAAATGATTTGTGGACTATCACAGTTTTCAGCTTGCTATAACTTGAGGTATGGTTGTCTAAACAAATATATAACTTTTGACTTTTTTCTTTGTGTGCTTTCTATAAATGTCACTTGAATGGAAGTCCTTGGACACCAGGAAGAAGAAAAACTAAAATCTTCCTGTGCTGTTTGTTGCAGCAATAACAAAAAAACAGATTTTGAATTAAACTGCAAATAAATTACAGTTTTTTTTTTTTCGGTTTTAACTTACGCTGGAGTTAATGCTAATTTCCTCAGAATTTTTACTTTGTATGAAAATAAATTACAATTTGTAGTTAGTGTTCTCTTCCAGGCATGTTTAAATGTCAAGTGCTAATCATATACATGCAAAGAACAACTAAATCGAGGAGAATTTTATTCACTCAAAATGACAGGAACTAGTATTTTGAGATGTCACATTATTTAGGAAAAAGTTAGTCACATAAGTAATTATTAGACAATATTTTGGAAAATTAAGTCATTATTTTTCTATACTAGCGTATTTTGAGAAAATGTATCATTCTGATAAAAAGATATATTGCCAAATTGCTGTTAGAAACAGAAAAGGATGAGAGAAAAAGGGAATGCTTGTACGTGCTCACTTAAAAAGGAAGCATAATAGAAAGAATTGAGCTTTCTTTGTACTTAAGATTCATAGTTTTTCAGTCCATTTTCTGTAGGCCACTTAGGGGAGGGGTGGGTGGGTCATTTGGTACAATCATTGTATTTGGTCTAACGTGGGCTTTCTCTTTTCATGTGAAAAGCTCGACCCGATGGCCAATAATCTAATAATCTGGTGCTGACAATCAAGCTGGCTCAAGATAATTATTATAACAGTAAAAACAGTCTCACTCCTGATAATCAGCTCTATTTTAAATCCTTATTTAAAGGGGTATTTAAGGCATGATAATCCTGACCTGAACTAGAAGACGATATAAGTCTGCAGAGAATGGCTTTAAACAGCATGTGGGAAAAAAAAAAACAGCAAATTAAGATTTATGCTTCACCTTCCATCAAAGGTTTCAGTACCATCCAAGATCAGGATCAGAACATTGATAGAGTGCAGCACTGGCATTCAATGCGTACAGATGTCACACACTGCCACTAAAGCTTAAAGCCTCCTAAGCAAATGTCCTTTCAAAGAGGATCTGAAGCACTACTCTGTGCAATCAAACTACATCAAGAGTTTAAGTCAGTAGTAATGTGCAAAACTTAACCCACAACACTCGTAAAACATTTGAATCTAGAAAGACTGCTTTAAACCCATTTCTTTTCTCACAATGTCCGATGCACTTACAAACATTTCTGCACTGTGAAAATAGCCCGAGCAGGGAACAGCCTTGCATCTTGTATGATGGCTTTGGATCATCAAGGGCTCGGAAGATTTGAAGGGAAAAAAAAAGCTCAGTCTTAAGCAGAAAGTGCCTGTAAACACTAATTATCAAATTCAACTGCATATGCCTACTGACTGGAGCTTGAGTATATACTCGTTAAAGTTTCTAAAATATAAAATTTGCATGCAACTTATAACACAGTTACTGCACAGCAAAAGTCACAATCAGGAATTTTTTACTTCAGTATTTTTTTCCAATAAAATTCATAGTATATAAAACTAGACCCTTTTCCACTTTCCTCTTCCTACAGAACCTTTATCCATTATGCACTAAATAGTTCTGTTCTCCATTAATAAAAAGCCAAATACACAAATATCACTCTTTTCTCATTGATTCATTTTTCCTTTATCCAGTGCAGAGTCTAAGAACTTCCCAGATCCCTGATTGTGGCTTCAACACCATTAGACTATTGTTGATGCTAATTCAAGTACCATAACTATTTCATGTGGAATAACACACTGCTGTATAGCACAAAAACCTTCATTTGTAAAACAGCCTACAAAGCAAAGGCTATTTTACAAATGAAACCAAAAGGTTTTATAGCAATGCCATGGAAATTATTTTGGTTCCCACTAGGTCAGGGGTGTCAAACTCCAGTCCTGGAGGACCGGAGTCCAGCAAATCACAGAAATTTGGCCCTCCAGGACTGGAGTTCAAAACCCCTTCTCTAGAACCTTTCAAAATATATTTTTAAAAGAATGTAAAATAATATGAAGAACTTTCACATTATGTAAACATTCCAAGAAAGACCCTTAAACGGAAAGATCCTTTACATTATGTGAAGGTTCTTTACATATAGAGCACTGAGCAAAAGTTTTAGGCAGGTGTGAACAAATGCTGTAAACAAAGAATGCGTTCAGAAATATAAATAATGATTGTTTATTTTTATCAATTTACAAAATGCAAAGTGAGCGAACAAAAGAAAAATCTAAATCTAATCAATATTTGGTGTCACTACCTTTTGCCTTCAAACCAGCATCAGTTCTTCTAGGTACACTTGCACAAAGTCAGGGATTCTGTAGGATTATAGTCGGTGTATGATCAACCAATTTTACCAAACAGGTGCTGATGATCATCAATGTCACACGGAGGTTGAAACACAGTCATGTCTGGAACAACCTTCCAGCCGAGTAGGTTCAAAAGGTCCCTTTAAAACTGTGTGCAAGTGCACCTAGGAGAATTGATGCGGTTTTGAAGGCAAAGGGTGGTGACACCAAATATTGATTTGATTTAGATTTCTCTTTTGTTCATTTCACTGCATTTTGTTGATTGATGAAAATAAATGATTAACACTTCCATTTCTGAAAGCATTCTTTGTTTACAGCATTTTTTCCACACCTGCCTAAAACATTTGCACAGTACTAATTATATATATGAATAAAAGGTTTATTAGGGAACTTAAATGGTTCTTCAATGGCACTGCCCTCTTGTTTTTAAGTGAGTATATTCAAACTGAAAAACAATATACAGACATTTATGGCATTAAGGCGGTTAATAATTTTAAAAAACAAGACTTGTGCTCCATTTGATAAAATTGATTATAAATACAGCAGAATACACAATGTGCCTCAGGTTTAGAGCGCAAAACTGGCAAGCTCGTATAAAGGCAGCATAATAAATCCATGAGTCAAGGTAGTAGGCTATTCACAGTTGCAGTGTAGTCAACACAAAAGTCAAACTTATCTATTCATCTATTGGTCACAACACATGCTATCAAAGTATATGGAATCTCAAATTGCAAAAATTGTGTTGTTAATAGTGGAAAAAAAAACTGAAAGAAGGGGTAGTTTCATTGAAATGCATTAAGCCTAGCCCTAAACTGCAATGACGAGGGTGTTTTAACATTTAAGCATATTTGAAAATCCCATTTAATCTAGACTTAGGCTTAATGTTGTACTGAGAAACTGGCCCCAAACGTCTGAGCCAAAAAGAGCTCAAAATAATTTAGAACAAATCAGCATTCAAAGTGATACGATAAATTGGAAATTCAAGTTCTGCAGAAAATAATGCTTTTTAGGATTTAAAACATACTGTAGTTTTTGCACTTTGCAAAAGTTGTCAAAACCCATTTTTTAAAGAAAAAAATGCATAAACTACCTTATACTTTTAAAATGTTTTTGTGCTCAGAGTCTGTTTTTAATCTAGTAATTTTAAAAGTTCTTAAGGAGATCTGCAACCACAGTGCAAGTAAAGCAATGCATTTTACCAGTAATTCATAAATATGAATATGTGCAGACTGGAAAGACTTAAGAATTTAACCTTTAGGACTGAGTAAACATTGTGTAAAGTGATAGTTTTCAAAGACTTAAGCTGTAAATTAACATGCTTAACAGAATATGTAAACTAAGGTCTGTACTGTGTTTCACACCATATGAAAGCATGACTATTATTGCATGATGCAAACAAGCCTCCGGGAAATCTTTAAAGTATAACAGAATCAGGTACCAGTCCTCATGCTACATACACATTGTCCTGTGCCTTTTATAATGCTGTATATTTTAAAAGGTAAATGTTTCATGTAGTACAAACAATGATCTAGGCAGACACAAAATGGGCCTCACAGCTGCTAAGCAACAGTCATACTGGAATAAGTTGCACGAATGCATGTTGTTGTTGTGTGTAGCCCCTTACTGTACTATTTGATACAGATAACCTCTCTTATAGGCACTCAGTGGATAGAAGGTAGCCACCACAAACTTGCCATCAAAAGTCCGGCCTGTTAGCAGCCTCTGGGCTTCTTTGGAGTCTCCAGCATTTGCATACTCTACAAAGACCTGCAATCAGACAGTGATCCATTACCACATTCTTAAATACCAAACCATCAAAATAAATAAAACCGCAGAGATGTCTCTCAGAGATGACAAGCTTTACCTGGCCTTTCCCAGGATTTTCTTTTGGAATCAGCAGGGATATGACTGAGCCATATTTCTGGCATTCTTCCCTCATGTCCTCAATAATTTCTGGGGGAGAAAAAAAACTGCAGTCATATCTTACTACAAGGCTATAAATTACTAAAAAACACAGGCAAAACACATTTCTATTAGATTCTCTCATGCACTAGTGATCTCGTAAATATGTCATTATAAATATCATTACTTTCATCTCAAAGGCTTAACAAAACAGCTGACAAAGGCACTAACCTTCATATTCATCATCATTCCGTAAATGACAGTCATCAATTACATTGAGCAGTCTAAGGACGGGTGTTGGGAGCAGGACTAAATCTTCAATGTGAGGTGCTGAGAACAAAACATTTTCTTATTAACATAACAGCAGGTATTCATGGATCTCTGTGACACACTTGTGTGACTTTAAACACTCATACCAAAAGGAATACTGAAGAAGGGACTGATCAGTGCAGCTTCAGCTGTGCTCCTGCAAGTAGGGTCATTATGAAGCATGCTGAGGAAAAAAGACACAAACGTTGGTCATATAAAAACCTACATGAAGTTTATAGGCATAAGTTTATCATTCAATGTCATTCACCTTTTTATAAGGTCTCTCAGATGATAAACAGGAATAGCAGGGTAGACCACAGAATTGCTTGAAAAGATGTGATCTACAATTGCAGCACTGTTTTCCTGCAAAAGAAAAATGTGTGCCCTTTCACCACTTGGGTTGAGATTTATATATTTATTTATATATAAGACAAAGAATACAGTTCTTACATGAATCTTAAAATGATCTTTTTTCATGCACGATGTTTCATGATTATGCACATGAATCTTACATATACAAACAAACAAGGTTAAAAAGACAGCAAAATACAACAATTGTATATATGGTAAGAAGCTAATGCTACATCGTTATGCTATGCTATGCTTGCAGAAAAAGCGTTTTTGGCCCCAAAAAAATTTAGCCTCCATAAAAGAACATAGGTAGAGCCACTAACCAACCCTTATATAATGATAGCTAGGAAATAAGGTAGTTAATCACTTGTGTTCTGCTGCATCAGGCTTGTTGTAATAGTTGCATAAAAACCAAAAAAAATACTGTTATTCACAATAGTATTCATATGGGAGTTAATCATCTGGTAAAATTGACTGATTTAAAATGACTAATTGACCAACATACTCAAATATAAATATATATGAATATAAATATATATATTCACATTCACAAATTACTAACAATGTGTAGCCTTCACTCACAAGATGCATAAAAAGCAAAAGATAAACAAACAATCTCTACCTTCCATTCCTGAGACTTCACAGTTGCTTTCAGTTTGATTCCTGAGAACATTTCCAGCAGAATAATGCCCAAGCTCCAAAGATCCACAGCGGTTGTGCAGCCCGTCTCTCCCTCTAGCCCTGCCTGGGCAAGCGAGTTCTGCAGCTCTGCCTCAGGTGCCCGGTACCCATCTGTCTGTATGTACTTCACATCCTACAAAAACCAAAGATTTCTCACCATGAAGATATTATGAGTGGCAAGCAAAAAACAAGCATTAGTGGAAGACATATTAAGAGCAATGGAAACAGTACCCTTTCTAGATTTGCCTTTTATGTTCATTCTTTCATTAAAACAACTGATTCGCAGTT
Organism: Hepsetus odoe; assembly: GCA_017165825.1. Taxonomy (NCBI): domain Eukaryota; kingdom Metazoa; phylum Chordata; class Actinopteri; order Characiformes; family Hepsetidae; genus Hepsetus; species Hepsetus odoe. The sequence goes on along the minus strand of CM029366.1, from coordinate 20,088,522 downwards.
CAGATCAGCCTCTCACCTGGTGTCCTTCTTTGAAGCTGAGTCCAAAGTCTATGAGCTTAAAGCACTCGTCATCAGGGCTCCAGAGGATGTTGCGGGGCTTAAGGTCAGCATGCACATAGCCCTCTCGATGCAGAAAGCACAAGGCCTCCAAGACGTCACGGGCACAGTGCTGAATCAACCACATCGAGTGACCCTGGTTGTTTCCCCTGACCAACAATTCTGACACGCTCACATCGAGAAGTTCCAGTAGTAAGCAGCGAGTGGCTATCCCCAGTGGATTATGGTGGGTGAATACTCCATACAGGGTCACTACAGATGAAGAGCAGAGCGGCCTGCATCACTGAATCTGCTGCAATCAGAGGATGGTTGTCCTCATATCCTGTACAGTAATGTTTTAAGCCATACAGCAGTCTAGCTCAGATGTTCTAGAGTACCACTGTTCTGCACATTTTGAAAGTTTCCTTGCTTCATTTAGTTATCAAATTATAGAACATTATCTTAGCTGACACTTAGATCAGAGACGGCTTTCCTGGGGACTAATTGTTGTGAACGGTTTCCACTATTCTCTGCCCTAAACACTTAATCCAACTTTGGGACAATGGTGGTCTAGTGGTTAGGGAGTTGGTCCCAGGATCAGAAGATTGTGGGTTTAAATCCCAGGCCAGTAGGTTGCCCCGCAGTACCCTTGAGCAAGGTACTGTCCACGTCACTTTTCCCCAGGCACTTTCAATAGGTGCCCCCTGCTGCATGTGTTTGTGTGTGGGTTAAATGCAGAGGTGTAATTTCAATGTGTTTTTTTTTTTTTTTTTTCTTTAAAACTTGTGCAAACCCTTCTTTAGCTGGGACAGGCATGTAGGCATGTAAAAGGGGTACCCAGGTATTTAAGCCTGTTTCTAATTGCAAGAAGCTCTATTGTTTTAAGAACTTGGGATCTCATTTTGAGAAACTTTCCTGTTATGACTTTGTACCATTATCATGAGAAACTCCTCATTCTTGTAACTTGGTGCACCATATTAATAACAAAGACTTTTTCAAACAAAACAATAAGCTAGACAGAATGATAGCTAGATCATTAAAACCGGTTTAGCCAACCTAAGTGGACAGAGAGTCATAGAGAGAAAGTTTCTCATTCGAATGGGTTGTTAAGTCATCATCACGATATCGAGTTTCTCATTCTTGAGACTGTATTTGTTCTTCATGTGGAGGAAACAGGCTTCCACATCCAGGACGCCTGATACAACAGCCTGACTGGTGGTACTCCAGAATCAGGAATGGGAATATTGTACATCTACAATTCTCCGAAAATAAACCTAGTAACGCCCCAGTTGCAAACCAACGGCCCTACCGATGTTTTTGTGGCCCTGGATGTCCTCTAGCACGGCTCTCTCTTTCTGGTACCCGTAATCCCCGCCCTGTGCGTCCACCTGGAACTCCTTCACGGCGGCCGAGCTGGCTCTGCCAGAACTGACCCGGTACACCGAAGCCGAGCCCCCCTGACCCAGACGGGCCTGGACCTTCCACATCTCGCCGAAGATCTCGAAGAGGACCGGCTTCATGCCTCCGTCCGGTGCCATGTTCCCAGGGCTGGATCCAGAACTACAGGCCATGACGGAGCGGCTGGGGGGTCATTTCAGTGAAGCTGTCCTCAAACTTTACAGCATCTGAACCAGCTCGCTCATATTACCGACATTTCGATTAGCATGTGTGAAGACGACTTTTTTTTCATGTGGAGGTTTGAAAGTAGGCGATCAGAGACTCTGTCTTGACACTGGCTAAGCTAACGAACCAGCTAAGCTAAAGCGCCCCAGAAAGAGTTTAAACAGCTCGGCCGCTGCATGTAGTCTCACTACTCACACCATACCAGCCCTGGAAACTCCCCAAGACCTGAAGAGAGTGTCGGGCTTAAAATTAAGTGGAAAACCGCCGAATAAACTTGTTTTTCTGGACTGTAAAGTGGACCAGTCCTGCCATTGTTTTGGCGGCCATTGGGGCGGAAATGACGACACAGCTTAACCAACCAACTTCCGAATAGTTCTCTGTGTAAGAGGTTAAAGCGGTCAAGCTGTTGATACATCGTTAGAACATTAGTGCACTGATGCAGCTTCTCTGCTGAATAATATTATGGCGGATGTAAAGTCATGTAGCTTTAATAACACCGCGTTTCCTGCACAATACTGTTCCTTTGCACGGCCATAAAGCTGACCAGTGTAAAAGGGGAACATTGTACAGAATTCTAATTTTCACTAGCAACTTAATTGTAAAAACAATAAATAATTAATTTATTAAATAAAAGAAAATATATGTATCCTTTTATTTGCATTGTAGTTGTTATTGTATGATATATTGTGTATTTTTGTAATCCTTGCCTACTGGTATTTAAGTTTCCCCAGGGATCAATGAAGAAATGTATTTATTATTATTATTATTGTTATTATTATTATTATTATCATTATTATATACGTATTCCTGTAGTATAAGTCGCACCCCTGATTTGGCATTGAAATTTGGTCCAAAATGTATTTTGTGTGTTATCTTGACATATGAGGTTTTGAATTACTTGTAGGCAAAATGCTAATGTGTGTACAGTGACTGCAGACCATTTCCTGACATTTTTAGGAAACTGCCATTGGCAGCAGCATTGGGAATTATAACTCTATAACGTGGTTAATTTGGGAAATATGTTGGTTGCAAAATTTTATAATAATGTTTATTTTCAAAAGACCTACATTCATTTCATAGTGTTGCTGTCCGTAATGCTTTGCTTTGAATGATAATATCAAAATGTGCCAATAGAAGACATTGGACATTGACTCTCTATATCACATACCTCAGAAATACTGGGATGTACGGTCAAGTGTATTGACTTGCTACGTACGTGGTAACCAGTTTATGTATTCAAGATGGCGGCATGTGATTTTCCTGGATTGAAATTTGTAAAATGAACGTGATTTTTTGTGGGTTATGTTAAATGATACTTTCAGATTTTTACAGGTAAATGTAGTACTATGTATTTTACTTGATAGGAAGCACCAAAAACGTGTATTCAGTAATAATTTAGAGGATAATTGCCTGGAAATGTGAACATTCATTGGTCTCTATCTAATATAATATAAATCTATATAATTCCCCGTGTATAAGACTTATATATGAGAAAATACGGTATCTATTTATCTCCCGCCTCATGAGGAATGACCAAAACCTCTCAATGGGATTAAGGTCTGGGGAGTTTCCTGACCTGGGAATTTTGATGTTTTGTTGCTACTTGGTCATCACTCCTGTCTTATGGCACAGTGCTCCATCATTCTGGAAGAAGCATTGTTCTTCACAACACTGTTCTCAGCTTGTGAGAAGCTGCTCTGAAAGGATGTTTTGGTACTATTATTTATTCATGGCAGTGTTGTTCAGCAAATCTGTGGGTGAGCCCACTCCACACGTGGATGGTGTCAAAATGCTTTACTGTTGACATGACACAGGAGTGATGGTAGTGCTCGCCTTTTCTTCCCCAAACAATCAGAAAGGGGATTCATCAAAGAAAAAAATGACTTTACCCCAGTCCTCAGCAGTGCAGTCCCTGTACCTTTTGCAGAATTCAGTCTGTCCCTGATGTTTTTCTTGGAGAGAAGTTGTTTCTTTGTTGCTCTTCTTGATACCAGGCCATCCTCCAAACGTCTTCACCTCACTGTGCGTGCAGATGCACTTATACCTGCTGCCATTCTTGTGCAAGCTCTGCACGGGTGGTGCCCTGATCCCGCAGCTGAACTTTAAGATGCAGTTCTGGAAATTGCTGGACTTTCTTAGGTGCCCTGAAGCCTTTTCAAAAAATCAAACCTTTCCTTGAAGTCCCTGATGATCTGATACATGGATCATTAAGGTGCAATCTTACCAGCAGCGATATCCTTGCCTGTGAAGCCCTTTTTATGCAAAGCAGTGATGAGTACCACCCTCTGCGGTGGCCTAGCGGTTAGGGAGTTGAAAGTGAATTGGTGAAAGTGAAAGTGAGTTGGCCCCGGATCGGAAGATTGTGGGTTCGATTCCCTCCCCAGTGGGTTGCCCTGAGGTACCTTGAACAAGGTACCGTCACTGCTCCCCGGGCACTTTCAATAGCTGCCCACTGCTGCATGGGTTAAATGCAGAGGTCCAATTTTGTTGTGGTTCGCTGTGTGCTGTGCTGTGACCTCGCAATGACAAGGGTTGTCACTTTCACTTTTAAAGCATCCAGTCTGCTATTCTAACTCAATCAGCATAACAGCGTGATCTCCAGCCTTGTACCCCTCAACACTCTCACCTGTATTAATGAGAGGATCGCTCAGATTATGTCAGCAGGTCCTTTAGTGGCGATGCTGAAATGCAGTGGAAATGTTGGATTTTTTGGGGGGGATTAAGTTCTTTTTCATGGCAAAGAGGGACTTATGTACATTGTTATGTACAATGCCAAAACTGAGGCAGCAAATCTGGGAAATTCATATTTATGCCTTTCTTTGGCCATAGCTATAATCAAGGATTCCACTCATTTTCCAAAACATCTGCATGATCATAAGGTAAGACACTCAGAGCAGTTTTATGTTTGAAATGTGCCGTTTTTGGAGAACCTTCCTTACCTAGTGCAGCTGGTAGGACTGCAGATGTCGGCTTTCTTGAAAAGCTCCACCGCAGAGAGTTCAACGTAAAATGAGAATGCAAACATGGGAGAGACTAAAGAGGATCTTCTTTGCACAGGCCATCTCCAGTCAGAGGAGCACATAGTTCATCTGAACATGAAGAGGAATGATTTACAGTGATCTACATACACCATGTATATGTTCTCCAATAAACCAGTCCAACATTGTCCAAACAGATTGTACAGATATGTATTAATCCTCATGGTTTTGATTATTTAATAACGTAATTTAATTACTAATTTCATTGTTATTTAATAACATTCCTACAGCATTCTGTGATTCATACAGCATCCTGAATACCTAATGTCTGAGTCAGTGCTTTATCATTTATGCAGAAAGGTTTTGACCCAACACCACCACATTCCTGCATAATTTTGAATTGTACATGAGCTATTTTACATAAAAAGACACGCATAGGTTTCCTTGTCATAGTGACAGTAAATGAAATAGCCATATTAGCACAGTAGGCACTACAACCCAAACTCAATCTCTACATTTCACATCAAACCACTTCAATAATTTATTAACTCATGAATTAAATCCTATAGGGAATTAAAATGAAACAAATCAAAGGCATCTGCCACTGCATCAATTGACACTGCATCAAAGTTATGCAGTTATTCAGCCTGTAGGGAGGAAATTGGAAATCCATAACTAAAAGATAGCGTCAGCTTTACGTGCCTGTTGAGGAGTGTGGGCGCGCTCCAATCCGCGTTCTTGTGCCCTAAGTAGAACGCTTAGCGGGGGCTTGGAATGCTTCTCGCGCACTGACACCGCCGCGTCCTCGCGAGAGCGCAGGGAGGCTAAATGGAGCGCCGCCCTGGTAAGACGTTGGGCGGGCGTGTCCACGCGCTTTCGGTGCCACGTCAAATGACGGAAGCGGGAGGCGGATTCTCTCGTAGTAGATAATGTAACCGAGTGGGTTTCAGCAGAAGGGAAAGAGAAGGAGTCAAAGCCCCGAAACTGTCTTCTCAACTGAAGGTAAGAACAACATCAGCAAACCGCTGCTTTAGCGAGGGTGGAGGTTTGGTTCTGTGAGAGAGCACATGCCTCAGTCCAGCTCAGACACAGACAGACTCACCTTACAGTCCAGCTGTTGACTAAAGCCTGAGGCTTCATCACCATCACCATCAGGTTAGACAGCGCATTTCTGGTTTCACACCAGCAGCACAGCCTGCTTTGGTTCGTGTAGGTGCTGAAATGTACAACAGACTGCTTTGGGCTCAGTGGAGACTGCGAGTCTGCGAAACTAGTCAACTAGTGTCTTTAATGGATCCCTGTTTCTCATTAGACAGCTCTCTGCTCACTCTTAGCAGCCACGACCATCAGCCCTAGACTTCTTCACCAGATCAACCCCTGAATCCTGCTCTGTGTGTACATCTGCTTGTTTTAATCCTCCTGAATGAAACACTTCCTGGAGTGCTACTGTTTGGACCTCAGTTTGAAAGACATGTGGTTGTAGTTTTAGAAAGATGTGCCTGCCATTGCTGGATCATTTATAGCTGTGCTTGATTTTACCCTCCAGATCCAACGCTGTGAGAATGGACATTGGCAGACAGACACAGACACTGGCCGACGCTGGGCAGTCCCACCTCCTGCAGTTCTGGGACCAGCTCAACCCGGAGGAGCAAGCTGAGCTGGCCTTGGAGCTGGAGGCCATGAACTTTACAGAGATCAACCGCTACTTCATTAAGGCCATGGAGGCTTCTGGGCAGAGTAAACAAGAAAAGGTGGACAGCAGGATGGAGCCAGTGCCACGGGAGGTCCTGGGCAGCGTAACCCGTGATCGAGAGTGCCTCAAAGACTGGGAGGAGGAAGGTTAGATTAGGAGTTTTTTTTTCTTAATAACAGATAATATTAACAGATATGGTATTTCATAATCCTGTTGTAGACAAGAATCATTTATTTGGGCGTAGGAAAGACCGTTAGTCATAATGTATGAATGTGCCATAGCCTGGATAAATGAAGCAGCTTAAAGAAAGGACCAACTCCTCACTAGTGCCATTTCGAAATCTCCATCTAACTAGTCCAGCATGTTATAACGGGCTTGGACCCACAATGGGGGCTGGAGACATCTGGTTCTATTTAGGACTGACGTAAGTGGGGTCCTCTGTGTGTGTTTATGAGGTCATTTAGCATTGTGTCAAGACTTAATCACTGCCTGTTTTATGAAGACATCCAAGGTCTAGAACAGGTCTCATAGATTCCAGATCCCACCCAGAATTCACCTAATTTGTACGTGTGGGCCGATGTATGTGTACTTGTGTGTGTCCTTAAAAGAAGGTTAGTTCGTGTTCGGGTTCAGTAGGACTAGGTGATGATAAACTTAACTGCAGTTTATGTTAGATAAGTATGTGCCATATTTTCGAGGTGTGTCAACCTATATGTTCCTAAAGTTCAGGAATATATGGCTCATGAATGTCAGTGGTTTATGATTTAAGTGGACTAAAATCCTTTTTTTGTTGTTTTTTAGGATTTCTCTCTCTCATTGTGTATATCACTGCACAAAATACATTGATATATAATCATGTACATTTTACATGTACATATATAATCATGTAAGAAAAGTTCAGAAACATAAAACTAATTTCTTAGATGGTGTTATTCTCCTTATGACCATATCTTATTCCTTCTACTGTGTGATGCTGTAGTTGTCCAAACCAGTGACTTCTCTTTCATGTATTTGTTATATAATAATGATGCAGGAACATTGTGTTCTCCACATGAACTCTATTAGTGACCCAACCTCTCGTCCATCTGCATAGGTCTGCGCTGTATTTCGGAGAACAAGGTAGCAGTTCTACTGCTAGCTGGAGGTCAGGGAACCCGACTAGGAGTGTCATACCCCAAAGGCATGTACGACGTGGGCCTGCCATCCCACAAAACACTCTTTCAGATCCAGGCCGAGCGCATCCTAAAACTGGAGAAGCTAGCCGAGGAGCATCATGCAGTTAAGTGCTGCATTCCATGGTGAGACATCAATCTTAAGACAACTGCTTGAATCAAAAACATACTGTTGTTCCCATGCCCAAAATATTGTCAATCCACTCATCTCATGCAACTGAAGCTGAAATCCCAACAACTGGCATAAAATCATCAAACTCTCAAACTGTGCTGCATTATCAGGGATCTCAAAAGGAGCTGCTGATGTGGTTTCCGACCCTGTATGACACACTGCCACCTATGAGGAAGGATGAATGTATGCTGAAGTGTGTTGCAATGATCATTTATTTAAACAAACCAAAAAATACTGCTAAAAACAGCTTAACCATAGCCATGAGGTAGCTTGAATTTTGTCTGTATTTTTATTCTTTGGACTGACAGGAGAGCTAGGTTGGGTCCAGAAGTGTGTGCCAGACTTTCCTCCCTCATTTTCGATCATCACAGTTCAACCTTATCACCAGACATATACTTGCACTTTTATCACATCATTCTGCTCGTGGTTATGATTGCCATAAGGAAGTAGAACAGTCGTAACACATTGCATGGAAATTCCCTGCATTTATTAACAATTCAAATCAGCTTTTTGAAATGTCTAATGGAATGTATAATGTATGCATTTTTTGTGCCTTCCATTTTATTAGTCATAATTCATTAGAAGGCTATATTTACAGTGCATCGAATGTCATTGTTAACACCGGTGTTGTTATGAAAGGAATTCCATCATAACTATGCTTGGTTCCGTATTTAGGTACATCATGACAAGTGGCAGGACAATGGATTCCACCAAAGAATTCTTCTCAAAGCACAATTACTTTGGGCTTGAAGAAGACAATGTCATATTCTTCCAACAAGGCATGCTTCCAGCCATGGACTACAATGGAAAGATTATTCTTGAAGGCAAGGGCAAACTGGCCATGGCACCAGGTAAAGTTTATATAGAAAGAATTCTGATCCTAGTCAGGAGGGTTAGGTCAGGGCATCAAAGTGCTCTGTGGAATCTCTGTTAATTTAATCCACCTGATTAAACTCTGAGCTGATTCTTATAGTACTTTGAACAAGGAAAATCACCGTTGTTGCATAATCAACTAGTTAAAGTCAAGTTTAACAGCCAGAAGGTTCTTTTTTGTGTGTGATTAGTTTGCAGTTTATGCACATTTCTAGGAAGGCTTTAAATGGAGAGAAGCTGATACATAATAAATACAACGTCTTCAAGATTCCACTTGCCAAAATGGAACATTTCTATGGCTCTTTAATTCTGCATTTTTGATTTTTAGTTTAGGGTTTAAACCCTACAGCACTTTACTTTGTAAATGATCATGGTGATATGTAGCAAATATTTATTTTGCTTGTGCTTCTTAGGTTTTGGAATGTTTAATGCAATAATACTCCTATAACTGTGACTGATTCGAGGGCTAAATCTACTTTAATGTTAGAGCTTCCCTCAGCAGGTCAACCACCAGGTGTATTAAACTCCAGTTCCTACAAATTGTTTAAGCTTAAGAATGCATACTTTATTTATATTTAAAACCATTCTTTTGTGGAAATTGTTTTCTCCATACAGTATAGTCATTTTTTTTTGTGCACACTTCTCATTTAAAGGCATGAATGCATGTAAGAATGTAGCTAATTATATCACTGCAATGTGAGCACCTGTGTAACAAAAGATTCTGAAACTTTTTCATTGGACCCAGATGGCAATGGAGGCCTATACAAAGCACTGGGAGCAAACAAGATTGTTGAGGACATGGAGACGAGAGGAATCGCTTACGTTCATGTCTACTGTGTGGATAATATCCTGGTGAAAGTGGCAGACCCCGCCTTTATTGGTTTCTGTGTGCATAAGGGAGCAGATTGTGGTGCGAAGGTCAGTAGTTTTCTAGCTCTGCCAATGAAGGAAAAATAGTTTTAAAGAAGTGAGTTTCCACAAAGGATAAGTTCATACTAGGAATAAAATAATATATCTGTGCTGTCTTAATCTCATCATACACTGATATCACACATCTGTCCCTGAACTGCCTCCTCGAGCAGGAAGGACGTTTTTCAGTGTTTATCATTTCACTCAGTCTGATCTAACAAACTGGAATAACTTCTAAATTGTAAACACATGTGAAGAATGACGCTTCAGGCATCATTAAAATCGCATTTACTGGATCTAAATGTAAAAATTTAGACAGAGCTGTTAAAAATGGACTCCAATATCCTTCAGTAGTTTGGGTTCGTTTAAAAAGGAAAGAAAGAAACATGCACTGTCCTGTAGTAGTCACTAGGTGGGGCAGTTTCTCTCTTGTAATAGGATTTTTAGGATCCAGTAGAAAAAGTTTGAACGAAGGATTCTGTTAAAACTCCTTTTATTCTTTTTGCTAACTCTCCAACACAACTGCATTAGTTCACCACAGACTAATCAAATACAGCACTCAAAAAAAAATAAAAAATATTAGATTTCTAAAAACAATATATCATTCATATGTCGAAGCCTATTTTCCAATTTTGGGATTGTAAGGCCTACATCCCTAACAATGGGTTGTGCTTGTGTTGCAAGTCTACTTCACATGGTGCTGTGGTTGTACAGGAAACTGAAATAGGAGATTAATAGCCTTTATATAAACAGCATGGATATCCTTTAAAGCCGTTAAAAATCCTTGACCACTTTTATTAGATGTGGTGTTAGCCTTGGTGTAGAATATTAAGCTGTGGACCAATGGGTTATGGGTTCGAGACTGTCTCTTCTTTCTCAGCACTTGCACTGATTAAGCACCTGAGCAAGCACTACCCAGGTAGACTTTCTCCTATCACTGGGCAATGTACATCACTCTGGATAAGAGCATCTGAAAAATACTGTACATCAGTAACAAGGCCTTGAACATGTCAAAACTCATTGAAGTACCAGACATCTTGGCTTTCTGTAGTAGCAAGTGTTGGGCTTTGCCTCAAGCAATCCATAAACTGCCAGTTATCTATGTTATTTCATCACAAATGACAAAACAGAGATTAGACATCTGGAAGAAAAATGCAAACGCTGTAGATTTTCCCCAGTTTTGAATGCTGTGGTTATCTGAGGTGATTGAAGTGTTTCTCTGATTGCTCATAAAGATAAAGAGTGCTTTTCTTAGTGTCACTGAAGTACAGATTAAGCTTCAGTCTGACTGTTCTGGCCAGAACTAATGTGATTATGCTTACTTAATGGTCATTAGTGTCAATGTCCTCATCTTCTTACATTCCCTTTCACCATGTCTCTCATCATTTATTCTGGGCCCTCTCTTTTGAACATGAAGTTGCCACATCATTTTACAGTGTTTCAAGAATCTTGGCAAACCTTTGGCTCAGAGAGAAAGAAACTCATTCCTTATTTTGTTTCCTTGTGGTCAACACAGATGTTTCTAGGTCATTCTTGTATATTGGTTTTATTGGAGCAGAAAGGCAGGCGAGGAAAATGTCCCCACTGGTTTAAAATGTCAGTCTCCTTATGATCTGCTCTACCCTGTTGGATGTGTAGGAAACACTTCTCTAAGATTTGCCAGTGTTTCCAGTTGATTTTTCAATTTTTCAAGTGGAGTAAAGTGAATTGAGGGTAAAATCTGTCAGTTACGGATCATACTGGAAAAAATGGAAATGTCCAAAGTGTCCCATCATTCAGTGTCAGACAGTTTACCGTTTTCAATGCATCTAGCAAACAATTGCTTGATAAACATGGCTGTAGGAATTATCAACGTTCAGCTTAGAATTTATGATGTCTGAAAGCATTTGGCTTTGATTATATGCACTGCTTCATATGCTTCTCAGTTTAGTTTAAAATGCAGATGACTCCTAGGAGCTGGATTCCACTAGTAATTAAACAGTCCCTTCATGTGAGAGGCAAGTTGAACCCACCCACCCCTCATAAATTGCAAAGCATGCAGTTAATGTGGCTTTAGCTCAGTGCCTCCTCCCCATCCTAACCCATCATCAACTTAGAACTTTGTAATTTGTTACTTGCAGATGGATGGAGGATTTTTTTTTTTTTTTTTTTTTTTTCTCTCCTTCTGCCATCGCTTTAATTTAATGCAGACACCAGGCATGGAGAAAGCTAGATGGAGTGTGTGGTGTTCTTTGCTCATGTCTGGAACTGCTCGGAATAAGGCTAAGGAGTAATATGTTGTATGGGAACCATACTTTTACTTTTCACATGAAGTATGCATAAATATATATCTTTTTTTTTTTTTTTTTTTTTTTTTTTTTTTTTTTTTTTTTTTTCTTGCTCATATTAAATATTTTAGTAAAATTCTTAGTCGTAGCTTGTATTTGGTAGGATGGCTTTAAAATATCTGAATGTTCTTGTTTAAACTGAAACCGCATTGCTTATCACAGTGTTTCTAAATCTGATTACGATTAGAGCTGTAACAATTGGATACGAGTTGTTATGCAATCAGATCAAACTGAAGGTTTTATTTAATAAAGTTATTTTTCATAAATTCAGAAATTTTTTAGCAGGTCTTGCTGTGGCTTCAATCATTTGCAGGTTGTGGAGAAAACCAATCCGACTGAGGCAGTGGGTGTGGTCTGTAAGGTGGATGGACGTTATCAAGTGGTGGAGTACAGCGAAATAACCCTTGCAACGGCTGAAAAACGGGGCAGCGACGGTCGACTGATGTTTAACGCCGGCAATGTTGCTAATCATTTCTTCTCTTTTTCTTTTCTCAAAGACGTAGTCAAGTAAGTCGGTTATCAGTCACCACATTACATGACAACACGTGTTTAGAATGGTATGCGTATATCTGTGTTATACTATTCATTATTTCATGTTTTTCAGTAAATGAAATGGAAAATCACATTCACTCTTTAACCACTTTTGATTAAATTAAGGCTGAGGGTATTTTGTTGCTAGCTAAAATCTCATTAACAGTTATTTCTCTGAGCCGTTTCCCAAGAGCTTTGCCATCTTGTAAATACTGGCAGAATATAACAGACTTTAATGTGCACGGAGAATATGAAGTGAAGAAAGGAACATCTGCACTTTTTTGTGTGTCTGGTATTTTAAACACATGATGACTTTTCCAGACCTGTTCTCTTATTGTAGTTTTTATGATATTTTAATAGAAAGAACATGTTTCACTTTTCTTGTCTCTTTTTTGCCTGCCTGTCTGTCTGTCTGTCTGTCAGTACGCATGAACCACAGTTGCAGCACCATGTGGCACAGAAGAAAATCCCTTATGTGGACACACAAGGACAGCTAATCAAACCCAGCAAACCCAATGGAATTAAGATGGAAAAATTCGTTTTTGACATTTTTCAATTTGCCAAGTTAGTGATTTTATTCCCTTTTCTTGTCTCCTGTAACCTGTTTGGGGAGGGGGTAAAAGAGGGAGCTGGCTCATTGGTAGCATCTTTTTTCTTTCCTTTTTTCTTTTCTTTTACTAATTTCTACCGCTTGTAATAACTAAACTCTTAAAGGCTTATATGTAGTAATTAACATTTGTTTGCTCTTTGAACAGCAGTACATGTTAATGAGAATAGAAGAAGAATTAGGCCCTATGAGTTTCTGCAGTACAGACTAAGCTTTATGCAGGACACTATTTCTAAGAGATATTTTAAAAGAATTATTGTACTAATGCCAGTGGCTTCATTAAAACACTCCGGCGGACTTTTCATTGTTCCATTGTCTCTGTAGATGATTAAAGTAGCTGCTCCTGATTAGCTTGTACGAATTAGTGGTGTGTGTGTGTGTTTCAGGATGTTTGTGGTGTATGAGGTGCTCAGGGAGGATGAATTTTCTCCTCTGAAGAATGCAGACAGTCAGGACGGGAAAGATAACCCTACCACTGCTCGCCACTCCCTCATGTCCCTGCACCACCGCTGGATCCTTAATGCAGGTGGACATTTCATTGACGAAAATGGAACCCGTGTGCCTGCTATACCAAGGTGAGCTGTTAGAACATGTACATGCACACAGATTCACACATTCAGCATCAACATTTAATTCTAGACACAATTACAAACTCTTATCCTGTTTCTCTCTCTCTCTCTCTCACCAATGCTCACTTACCCTGTTATTTTCCATAAATTATAGTTTCTCTCCCTTTTTCTCACTTACACACAAATACACAAATTAACAATAAATAAATTAAAAATAATCTCACAAACTGTTTGCACAATGTTCTGCACAGCAGGACACTGTAAAAACATTCTGTTCTGAACAAGTAGTATTACAGAAGTTTATGTAGAAGGGAGGTTAAGGCACTTTTAACATCACTTAGGAACTACTGTTTATGCTATAAATCACATTTCCCTTCACAGTTTTCACCAAATGTCCTCAGTATTTGCAACTCGGTCCACCCTTTTCACACATTATTTCCTGTGTAACATTTCTAGACATGGACCAGCAGGGACACTCACACCTGATGGCAACCAGAAGTAATTATTTCCACCGTTGTATGTAGTGCATGGTGATGGGTCTTCCGCTTCTCCTTACTCAGACTAGTAGGCCGTAGAGAATGCAGCTCGCAGGGGAGTTTCTGCTCTCCCATTAAGGGTAAAGGTTGGGGTTTTCACCTTGTTACCCTTGACCCATTGTCAGCCCAGACATTAGGTACTAACAGCAGAATGGCGCATGCTGGGGGAAGGTCACTGCTTGCTATGCTCTCAGCAATGGCACTGTTCATCATTTGTTAGTAACTGTAAGGTCTTCTTGGTGCTTCCTTGCTCATAATCAAGTTTTTCTTCATAATCTTTTAACTCCTTATTGACAGCAAATGGAATAAAAAACATCTGTTTGCAGTTGGCTGTATCAGTGGGTGCTGGATTTTGCATAATTGGGATGATGTAAAATCAGTTTCTGCTGTTACTCTCTTTCGATTCTTGTCAACAACTACTGTATTTCCTCGGCCATGAGTGGAATGGGTTTCCAGATGACTCCAGAGAATCTTCCTCTGCATAGTATACTCATACGTTTGATTTTTCTGTTTTTCTTCCCTTCCATTCTTTATGAACTGATACGAGTCATACTGTACAGATTAAATGATTTTCTCTGTCACCCTGCAGTCTAAAAGATGGGACTGACCTGCCAATCAAATGTGAGATCTCTCCGCTTGTGTCCTATGGAGGAGAGGTAAGATCAGTCTTTGGTCAGTTTCAGGTTTTGGGTAGCAGTCATATAGAATGGTAACTAGTCATTGCTTTAAAAAAGCTTAGAAAAGATAACTTTGTAGGAGAGCATATAGAAAACTACATATAGAAAACTTTCATTACCATAAAGTAATGTTAGTAAAATTGTTAGAAACCTGCTAGAAAGTAACTCTGCACCACTTTTGTCTGATAGGGACTGGAGAAACTTGTGAAGAACAAAGAATTCCACGCTACTCTGGTCATTGATGAGAATGGCATCCATGAGCTTGTAAAAAATGGGCTGTGATCTGTAATGATCATCATCGAAACGATTTTTATCTCCTTCATCTCTCTTCTTACCAGGCTGGGAGAAACTGAGACATTCTGGTGCAATAAAATGAAGGATAAAGGCCTCTAGGGGCCTGACGTTATCAAGTTTAGACTATTTATTTTGCTAAAACTTATTTTTATATAAATATTTTTTTTTCCTAGAATGGGAATATGCATCGTAGATATTAATTTATATGTATGTGTAAACCCTATGAAGGAATGAAATGAAAAGTATGGTACGTGGATTGTTCTCTTACTACTTTTGCAGCACAGCTCAGACTGTAGGCTGCTCTGATTGGCTACTGCTCAGCATCAGGGCATTGATACCCAGTCTGCATCTTAATGGAAATTGTTAATGTGTTCCATGGCAGCGATGAAATTCAAAGACAAATCTCTCTCTCTCTGTAACTGATGATTCTTAATGTACTTTATGGAAGGTATATTAGGTCTATGTGTCATCAAGTAGCAAATCTGATCAAATGAAACTTGTACTGAAAAAAAATTCCTTCGTACAAGCTGCTGTAAAATTCAGCACGATCAGTTTTTTTACAATATAAAAAAAAGTAAATAAACTTTAGGAAAAAATATTTTTGGTCTTTTTTTTTCATGAGTGCATGTTTGACAGGTATGTTTTTTGCATCTGAGGCTCAAGCTAGACTGAAATGAATCAGATTTTCCAGCACAGCATTTATGAGGTAGGTTATGATTGGCCAGTGGATACACAGCCACCACACGCTAGTCATTTAAAACTCTCTTGCTCTCTCTCTCTCTCTCTCTCTCTCTCTCTTTTCCCCCTTCTCTTCCTCCCTTTCCTGCTCCCCATCCCACTCTCTTTGTAATGCCTTCTCTTTTGGATTCTCTTGCAATTACTCTTGCTGTTATTAGTATATTGTTTATATTCTGGATGATTATAGGATTTATTCCTTCACAGCTGGACTTTCATGATTCTTTTAGGATGTGAAAGGCTTCTCAATCATTCCAAAAATGCCGGATAGCAAATATTATGTACTTGTATTAAAAGCATGTCCTGATTCAGGGTGAAGTTGTTAGTAAAACAGATAAATAACCAATACAATTCACATTATGTGAAATGGCAGGGGATGGGGTGGGGGGGTTCTGGGAAATTGGAGGGCATTCACATTTAAATTCCAAAATAAAATTAAAAAATTGCTGGAAAATATCAGTGCTGTCTTTGTTACCTTGTTTTTATTAAAACTGGCCTGTCATGGAAAATTCATTCATCATGCTTATGAATACATTGCTTAAAAGCAGTAGACATTATTGAAGTTTCAAAGCTTGTGCTCACGCCCCAGTCCCTGCGGCCGAAAAAGCTCCGAAAACCTTTTTGGTTGTGCCACCAAAAAAAAAAGTAGTATGTCCCACCCCATTCAAGCTGAAGTTATAAACAGTGTTTCAAATGGGACTGCATTTTGAAGGAGGAACAATATAACCAATCACAACAGTCTGTTTAACTCCTTTTCACAAAGGTCATGAAATGTATTAATGCTTTGAACAATTGTTTAGGAGGTTTATAAGATCAACCCTGAAATTTGACATTTTTATGTTTTCATTCGAAAAAATATTTTAAATGAATTTGAATGGTTACAGAAGTAGGATATGGGCTCTTTAAACAACCGTTACAGTGCCATAGAGTTGAACACTCATCAAGCACCATCAGCAGGGCCTTGAACACGGCTTTTTCACCAGGCTGCAGTGTGTTTTGTGCACAGTTCACCAAAACACACTATTTACGGGGATCTTTCCTGATCACTGCTTTTGCGTAATTCAGTCAAGAACTTTGAACTTCAAAGTGATTCCTTTTCTTGTATTAGCACTTTACTGAACTGGACCCATCTGTTATTTAATGCTGGTGGAAGTTTTACTAACCTGCTGCAGGAAAAAGAGACAGCAGGGATTCGAATTGCATTGATAAATATTGGTGCACTCCATAAAAAAGGAGCACTATGAATGATGATCTTTTCAGTATTCCCTTAGGCTGTCAAAAATACATTCAAAGGGGGGGAAAAAAAACCTTCTCTGATTGGTCACTGAAGTCTGAGTTAATTGAAACCTTCTGTAAGGCATGTGGAATTCTGGGACTTTGGCATGTACCCAAGAATCCCCAGTATGTTAGTCTCTCTCTCTCTCTCTCTCTCTCTCTCTCTCTCTCTCTCTCTCTCTCTCTCTCGCTCTCTCGCTCTCCCCTGTTTTTTTCCTTCAGAGTTGTCTTACATCAGCTCAGTGTGACTGGATATGAGGGCTGAGAGAGGATAGAGAGAAAGGAACTTCTTTGGATTTTTACCTTTGTTCTTTTTTTCCTTCGCTGACTGGAATTAAGAGCTCATTGTGCAAATGGTTTGAGAAAAGCAAAATACTAACAGTAAGTTTTCTTTCAGTCTACACAACTGTTGATATATTTCCTTAGTATAGTTGAAGGTCAGGGTTTTCACTTGCATGTGATAAGGAGAATGAAAGAAGTATGTGTCTCTTTGTTTATAAAAGAACTTTTTAAAAATTATTTATGCAATGGTTTGCCCCAGGTTTTTCTTCTTTGTGCAAAAAAGTTTTTCTGGAAGAGCTACTGTTTGCATGGCAGTCTAAAATAGTGGATGGCAGAGCAAACTGAAACTTGATCCTCCACTGCAGTGTGGATCCATGCAAACCCAGCTGTTTTGGACAACTTTGTGCAAGAATATTTTACACTTTTAAAAGATGTGGTGTTTCCTAAACATTTGAAAACAAAGAAAACTTCATGCACTTTCCCTTCTACATCTGTTTTCCCCTTCTTCTCAATCTCATCAACTCATACATACTTCAGTAATGTTGCTGCTGGTTCAACGTGCATCACTCTCTAGGTTATAGTAGTAACATTCTTGGAGGAACAAGGCTTTTAGAGTGAATCATTTTTTGACGATGGATATTGAAATCATTTACAGTGAAATAAAACAAATTAACTTGAACATAAAGACATTTGCATTTAACATCTATGCTCTGCTACCTCAAAAGATAGTAAATCTCATGCTTTGTCCAAAATTTTCTTTTGGTCACACTTTATGTGGATATCTCTTGAAGGCTGTTTACAAACTTAAATGGGTGAGGATTAAATGTAGAATTAGGGTTGAGTTGAAATTAAGATCAGGCCTATGTTTGGGGATAGATTTAACTTTCATTTTACTGTTTAATAGACACTTTGCTCAATGTTCTTCTTCAAAACACCATCAAATGAATGTGCTTTCTTGTGAAATTATTGTGTCATTCATACATTTCTTTTAGCCTATGTAATTTAAAGTCTATGTAATTAACATTTACATAGACTGGGGACACCAGTGTGTCATGGCATGCTTTGCATCTGATGTGGGTCATGACCTGCTGGAAACAGTCAGCAATATCCTCTCGATGGCCTTTACACGTTTAAGTTTTGCAGAACAACTTTAAGATATAGCATTTTATATTTTTACACCATACAGCAGACATGCAGAACATGTTGGATTATAAAAACTGTTCATTACCATAAATGATTCTGACAGCTCTCGAACTTCTTTTAGTTATCAGTGATGTACTGGTTCTTAACCAAAACCGAAATCCGTGGTTCAGTGGTGTTTGGTTCGGCTTACAGAAACATGATGTGAGCCACAGACTTTTTGCCACGCTGGTGTTCAGGAAATGTAAGTCCATAGCTATGGAACTGCTTAAAATTGTAGATCCTGATAATTACTAAAATGTGCTCGAGCCAAGGAATTCTGACTGAGATTATATGTGCTTGAGCCAAAGAATTGCTTATGCCTTGTTGTTTGACGATACATCGAAACTGCTTCTTGAATTTCAAATGAGAGAGTATTGAGTTAAATTAGCAGCACACTGCATCACTGACACATAAAATCATTTTAAAAAATCTCCAACCAACTTGAAATTTAAGTGAGTAATCTGAGACATTATATTTGCTCCAAGAATAACCAGAATTCAGACTGGACTTAGAAACCAAGATCTAAATCATGAAAAAAAATAAATTGCCTGACCTTAGGTTCTGCAATTAGGAACTGACATTGAACCACATTGAAGCTGCTAAGATTTACATCTCTAATACTCATGTTAGTGCGGTAAATCTGAAATACATTTTTCCCAACCTACATCTCTTACTTTAAAACCTGGAAGTTCCTGAAGCTTATCTGAAGTTGGTGAAAGATGCCTGAGTTGTCATCATCTTTAATCATGGACATGCTGATTAGATTATTGATGCAGACCTCTTTGGCAAGAGCACAGAAAGGAGTGACAGGCAGGACGTCAGTAATATCCGGCATAATGATATACTCCGGTTTGATGTCTAATTTGGATTTAAGTTTCAAAACAGCTGAGGCACCCAACTCTAACTCTCCACAGTTCTGCTGCTGCACAACATCTGACAAATCCATTTGCTGAATGTGGAAAGTAGACATGTATTCCCCATCTTAACAACAACTTGTTCGGTGCATACAAACAGCAACAACTTGAATGCATTGCTGAAGAAAATATCAGGTTTGAGCTCTACATAAGCCTCAACCCAGCTTCAACAAGCACAACATCTGTACCAGAAGAGGCTTCACCAAATATTTAGACTGTTTAATAGTAGACATTATTACAGTTTTAGACTGAAATGCTGCTTGGAACAAGTGTCTGATGTGATTTCACTATTACCAGCTGCTGTTGTTGGCCCAACTTCATTGGGCTGCTTTGGCGTGGGACCCAATTAAATATCAGCATGAGATGAATCGCCTTCTGCTATGGATTTATAAAGAGGTCACAGAAGTGTCAGTGAAGTAGCAGAAGGTTAAATGTGATATGAGCTAAAAGCAAGTTTATATCTAAGATCAGCTTAGTAAGTTTATGTCTGCTGATTAGTATGATTACAATTAGTGTGATACATTATTCCAGGGGACAAACCTTAGTTCTCTAACGACTAAAGTAAACGAAATGGGAAAAACTCTCTAAAACTCTAAAACCTTCACATAATAGAAAGATTTTTTACCATTTTGTAGAGGTTCAGCACAGCACTGCTTGATGGTTCCTTTCATCAAACACAATCTAAGATTAAAGCTTGTATTTAACAGGTGAGTCTTTGAGCAGAGACATCAGAATCGGAGCAACCCTGCTTTATTGGGCAACCCTGCTTTGTGGACGTCATTAAGACTTTTCATATTTGCACTTATTTAAATATTATCATATTTTTAAGTCCTTTATAAAAATGGTTCTCTAAAGTACATCTCATTGAAATGTTCTTTAGGAAACCAAAACAGTTCTTCTGCAGTATCACAGATTTACGAATTAAAGCAGCTTTTTAAGGAGTGTTCAGTAAGTGATATGAGCGAAATATGAAGAACTCTATTTTCAGCACTGCAAATGATGGATGCTTAACAATAAGCTGATTTTTCAGTGCAGTCAGTTTTATTGTCCAGGCATGAAATAGGTTATTTATACACTGTTCTTAAACAAATGTTACCTAGTCGGCTCAAGATTCCTACTGAGGCTGTGAACACCTGTTATTTTAAGAAATTGTGAATTGAAGGTGTAATTAAAAGGCATTGACAGCTTTTACCATGTCTCAGTCACACATCATTCATGCAGCACTGTGTGAAGTGAGTGTTGCTTTTATGGAAGGAAATGGAACAAGAGTTCTTGGCCAGGATGCCTTTTTCCACAAGGCAAGGTTGCTGGGTTTAATGTAGCCCTAAAACTCCAGGGAAAATTGATTATCCCTTAAGGTCTGCTTTCTGCAGGTGCAAATGCAGAACTACTAGCACTCCCTTTAGGAGCTAGCTGTGGCTCGCAGGGTCTTAACTCAAGTGTGTATTTTTACCAAACAGCTGGATCTGGTCAAAATAGGGATCTGACACTAGTTTTTCATTAAAGAATATTGACAGTTGCAGTTGATCAGAACTGTCCAATCTGATCAATATCTGTTCATTAGTATATTGCTCATCCAGTAACTAATCAGTAGGTTAACCTGGCTGATTTCCTTTTAATTACCTTTTTATTTTAATATTTAGTTAAAGCCAAAAGCTACCAATTGGTCAGGTGTCCATCCTATCAAGCTACATGATCAAGCTAGAAGTTGAAGGCTGGCACATGCTTCCTCCAAGACACTTGCCATGTCTTTTATCTGCCCATACCTCAGTTTTTTGGATGGCTTGCTGTACTTTCTGGACAGCACTGACCCGTTCTGTTAGCTAACAGACAGCCTTTTTGGCAAGCATTGTTTCACACTCTGAATGTCTATGGCAGGGGTGTCTAAACATTTCCACAAAAGGACAGTTTGGTGTGGTTGTAGTGCAGAGTTTTAATAGCAAACATGGGGAGCCCACCCAATTCCACTTGTTTAATCTGTTGGTCTCAGTCTTTAAACACTTGATCAGCAGTGTTCCTACTTTATTCAAATGGACCTGCAGCCACACCAGCCCTTTCTGAACTGAAAAGCCCTGATCTATTTAATATAACACACAGTAGACATCTGGGGCAGTTTCCACTAAATGATTCGCATACTTGTGAAAATGCATGCAAGTTAATTACTGTAAATGTTGAGGTTTGTCCATCAGTTTTTGTAATGTGTTTTATTTGACTGATGTTCTTTTCCTTGCTATCACCTGGATCCACTTTAGCTGGAACTGCCATTTGATTTGGATTTCATGCATTCCCATAAAAATAAAATATCTAAAATACTATGCCCATTGCCTTAGGGGGGAAATGAAAGAGGTTTCAAATGAAAAGCACATGTTCCCTTCACGGTTAAGTGTATGGGTGTGTGAATGTCAGCTCAAGTATGAGGCGTTCTCTCCAACACTATGTTGCCGCTCCAATAAAATGCATTGTTCTGGTCTGTGTTAACTCAAATGTTGCCTTTTTATAAGCTAAAATAAAGAGAAATATTTATGTGGCACAGGAGTGTTTAGAAGGCACCATGTTTCAGCAAAAACAGACCTCTTTGCTGTTTTAACAGTTTCAACCTATGCCTTTACAGGAGCTAAAGACTAGAAAGCCTAGAACCATTTTTATTATGAAAATGAATTCAGATGTATTTATGCACAAGCACACATAGCAATGATGCCCTTAGGCATCTGCCATGCTGCCTTCATGTGGTTTGTTGTTTCTACTTCATTTCATGTCTAGGTGTTTAGCTTAAAAATACAAGTTTCTTCAGCTACCGTGGTAATTCCAGTGCTCATATAACTCTTACATTTTAAAGGAATTATTTATTTGTCATCTGTAATGAGCACAAATGAGCTGTGGAAGTCTGTGTAGCCAAGTAGAAAAATGCCTGAAGAGGTGGTGTTTGAAGGGCCCTCACTGTCATTTTCGGCTCAATTATTACAATTACAGCACAAAGTCCGGGCTCCCCAGCACTCCCAGCCAGGGCCACTAATTGCAAACAGACTTTGACACTGAACTGTGCTGGGAGTTAATTGAAGGCTTTAGATAATAGCTATGTGGAAAACACAGAAGGTTTCAAAAGCTTTTAACACTCACAGAATATCTCCCATGTTTATTTGCATATTAATGCTCTCATTAACTGATTATTTTCTATACTTTTTTATTTTTATTTTATATACCTTTTCTATACTTATTTACAGGATTCATATAATGGTTGGTTTATTCCAGTCAAGCTATTATACATTTTCTTTATTAAGTAAAGAAAGTAATTAGAAAATAAGAAAAATTAAATGACAAGGTGACTAAAGACTTTTACCCCACTGGCCAAAATGTTTCCTTAACCTTTTTCTTAAAAGCATGAGCATTCTTTTAAATGCATTTTTACTGTGAAATGAGGGGTTCTAAATTATGATACACTGTAAAAAGGAAATAAAAAATAAAAAGCCTTCATTGGCCATTGAGTGACTCCAGTATGTGGTTAATACAAGCACACAAAACTCTCCCGCTTTTGTGCCAGCATTTGCATCTTATGAGCCCAAAACCAAAGCAAAACACATTTTTATTAGGGACTATGTTGCAAGTTTGCACATTTTTTAATGTTTTGAGTAATGTTGTCTCTCTATATGTACTTAGATACACTCATAACTACGTATAAAATGTAGTATCGTTTTCTACTTTCATCCTTCTCAGGCACAAGAACAAGCTGACAGAGCCAGGAACCTATAGCTCATGACAGTAGGTTAATAATGACGTCATGGTAAAGGTTTAATGAAAATTTTAATAATTAGTTCAAATACTTATTTACAAAATACCCAGTGACCCAAAAAAACAACTGAAATCACAGAATTTTTTTTTCTGAGAAAAAGCAAGAGTATTCCTCTGCTTGTGGGTAATTTAAGCGTCCTTACTTGAAATGTTAACTTGATGATTTACAGATAAATGCAGAGCAGCATTGCAAAAAAGAAGAGGTCCAGGTGAAAGTATGTCTCTCTCTGCATATGTGATGTCATGCATCTGAATTATCCAATGTATAATTTTTTCCATTTCTCGTGACCTATCCATGACCGGGCTTAAACGTGAAGAAAATATGCTCAGAGGGCGCTTTCTTCTCCTCGCTAAAAATAGCAAATACATATATCCATGCATATTTTCAGGTACATCTAATGTGGATGGGTGAAAAAGGACACCCCAAACACATCTATCTTGTTCTGCTCCACAAACTCAGACTCCCTCCACAGTAAACCCTGTGAAATAGTGCTTGGTTGTGTTATACTTTTGAGCCATTTTATTCATAAAACAAACCAGGCCTTCAACTCTCATTGAGCAAATGTGTATGATATTGATCAACTGCATTCAAAAAATATAACTTTTTTTGTTGTTGCAATGTCTTTTTCTGACATCTGAGGCAACACTTGGCAGTAGGCTCAACTACTGTGCCATGTTTAAAGGGAAATCAATTATGGGATCCTTCCTCCTTTCCTTCCACAAAGGACTGACTCATGTGCATCCTTCTAAACAAATAACCACAGAGACATGACAAGGCAGGACTTGTTAATGTAACCATCTCTCAGTTTGTCAGTGAAACTGTATAAAAATCACTGCCTCATGATGATTGTGCGACAGTTGCCTTCCCTGCTGCAGATCATTGTTCACCTTTTGACTCTGTATGTATTCCATAGGCTTTTTTTTTTTTAATCAGAGGCCGCACTATTGCTTATTTAATTTCTTGTCAAAATGGTCATGCATTTTTTTTGTTAAAACTCTATTTAAAAGAACATTTCACAAAAGCTTCCAAAATGTTTTATAATATCAAATTTATCCCTATTTCATTTATTTTTTATTTGTTTTATGCACCTAAATCTATTTCTCATGTGTATCTGAAAAGGGTTTTCTGAGAAGATTGGAAAGAAGATTAATTTGTAGAAGGGAAGTGGAAATGAAAGAATATGACTCTTAACCAGGAGAATATAAAGCTTTTATGTTAGAAAGAGTGGAGAAAATCAAGCTCCACTCTTGCTTCAAGTCTGAAATAAATCATAGGTTTCCATTTTCCACTGTGAGAGGGGAACTCAGCACTGGGTTTAAAAGCATGTGAATTTGTCAATAAGCTGTTACTGAGAAAAAGAAAACATCCAATGAACATTGAAACTAGGCATCAGGTTTTTAGACTATTGGTCTAAATTTTATAATTGTGAGAAGCAGTAAAGCAGCAGGATGGACATAATTTTCACATCCTAATTTGCTATGATGTCTGGCTAGTAAGCGTCTTTGTAATTAACAGTTAAAATGTTTTGTGCTTTTTTTTCTGGTGCAAAAAAATGTTTATTCTTTGTATATTCTTTGTATAAAACTAGTATGCTTGACAAGTAATTTGCAATTTTTTTTTTAAGAATGATGAATGAAGATTTTTTATTCATCAGTTATACATTTCCATGAGCCATTCTGGATATATCTTATATATCTGGATATATATATTCTGGATCAATGTTTCTTACATGTGCAGGAAGGACAGTGAGAACATTAGCTGCTGGTCTTCACCTTAGAGTCAACATTTTTCAGACGTCATCGTAATCTAGTTGCAGCCTCTCCCTCTTCTCTTTGCTAAACCAGATTTAGAAGCCCATGGCTTGCTTGGCTTATCCCTATATTTTAGTGCTGCTTTTGTAGGCGCAGTTGCTGAAGTTTCTCCCCACACTTCTCCTCATCACCACTCGCATGAGAGCCATGTTGATCGAGGTGGCCGCACAGAGGGAATGAACTGTATACTTGTTCTCCTCTGTTTGTGGCACTCTGGGGGCTGTATTACGTTTTGGAATCAAGTAAATCCTCCTCGGCTGACATTACAGGGTTTCTTAGAAAGAAGGGTCTCATTCTGAACTCTTGCCATCTGTTTGTCAAGGTGTTGTGTTAAAGAGGCATTTCTTCAAAGAGCTGATTGTTTCCACCCCAACACTTTTCCTTCTTGCTCTTCAGTAACGATAGTTTTAGTCATATTCTAGTTTATCAGTAGTCGCAGTAGTTTTGGAGAAGACCAGACTGGTGTGAGCTCTCCAGAAGTCTTCAAGTTGTTCTGCCAGTACAGAGTGGTATAAATAACGAGGCTGACTTTGTGCACAGACTTTAATTTCTTTCTATAAGATTACAGGTAAATGTTAAAGGCTGTAATGTTGTCACATTTTTTCTGCAGAGGAAAAGCAGACATTTTAAACCCATCAAACAAAAACGTATGAAAAAATCATCCTTTGGAGGAATTTCCCTTTCTGGGAGAGTCAGTTTGGCAAGCATGAGAAATTTTTCAAAGGTGAGCTTTTCGATGACACTGATCTCTGTGTGAACATCACTAATGAATCAAAAAGCCCAAAATGATCTGGTATTAAATTTTATTGCCTTAGATATAGATCGCTTCTTCCCCTCAAAAGTGCCCATTTTAGAGATAATAGGCTTCATTATATACACATTTACAGCTCAGTGATGTGCAGTTAATAGTAATAAAGTCTTACTGTTAGATGAGTAAATGTGCACAAAGTACGTTTTTGTGTTCACTTTCAAGTTTATTCAGGACAGCTTCCTGCTGAACTGCTCACAAATCTTTCCCTCTTTCTCCAAAGCTTTTGACACTGTTGCTCTTTCTTTCTCTTCTTACTGCTCCTGATGAGCCCTGTTTTGGTTGATCTGCCATTTTGTGGAGAAACGCACCATGTTATAGGCTGGTACAAATTTGTCAAGCTGTTTAAACAAATAAACAAACAAACAAATAAATTAAATCTTTGAAAGACTGAATCTTTTGCCATTTATGATTTGCATGACTGTAGTGGGTGTTCTACTGCGCTCTCTCTCTCTCTCTCTCTCTCTCTCTCTCTCTCTCTCTCACTGGATGTTTTTCACTGTGGGAATATGAAGCAAGTCTATGCAGAGTGACTGTGCTTTACAGAAATACCTGTGAGAAATGCCTCAGTGTGTACTTAACCCTCAGAGCAGCTGTCAGGATGGTGAATGACTCAGGCACTTATACAGACCAGTCCAGGGCTGAGGTCGGGGTCACACTGGCCGGTATACAATATAAACATATTTAACACTTGAACCAATGAAAGAAGACCATTTTCTGACAAATGCATAAAAACCGCCACTGAACTGAAACGTCAAAAATTGTTTAAGATTGTAAAAGCTTGTCTGCTCATTTAGGTGTTCCGTTACTTTTCCTTTGCTGAACAAAAAAAGAGAAAAGCCTTAAACTCCCAGAAAAGGAAGGCAGATCTAATATATTTCAGCAAATGGAAAAATTAACTGCAGAAAAGTGCCAGATTTAGGTGTGTTGCCTTTAGAGGATGTGGTGTACTTATTTTCCCTTAGAAACACAACAAAGCATGTCACCACACAAGGCTGGATCAGATTGTTGTCTTTTGCTGAATGTGAAGGAGTGAAACCCTTTAACAACATATGGATGGGGACTGTGAACCTAGGTGTGCAAAATCACACTGGTTTATTCCAGATGAAATTCGGGGATGAACACCTTCTTAACCTGAATATACATTATATGTAACAAAAACATATATTTTTTTCCCAGCAGTTTTGGATTATTTGACCATAATGAAATGTGTACGTGTGTGCTTAATATGTAATATGACATAAACAAATACAAAATAAAAAAATGATGTATTAAACCCTTTCGATTATAGTTATATTACTGACCACACAAACGTTTCCCAAACCAATGAGATTTCAAATCGTTTAAAATCCTCACTCATGTCTGTAAAGGATTTGAAGTAATTGGTAACTTTAAACTGAGCTGGGCCAGATTTTTATGTTAGTTCTGTGCCATTGTTACCATGGAAACAGGTATAGCAAAGACAGATGGTTCTGTGCCTTTACAGTAACAGAGGTAAATGTGAATTCCATTCACAGTCCATCAGCCTTCATTTTATGTATTACTGTGGAGCTCTAAGGTACATATTCATGCACAATCTGCTCCTGCAAAGGTTTACAGACAAATTAATACACTTTGTTAGCAAAACAGACATTATACATTGCCTTTGCAAGTTGTGTGTATTTGCTTATTTCTTGCCATTTACACCAGAAATGCATTGATTTAATGAGTTCCAACAACTGTATCATTAATGTGCTTTGAGTCTCATGAGTGATAGTGACAGTAAAGTGATGTGACAGGAGCCCAAACTTCAGTGCCAAACTCTCAAAATTACAAAATGTGCAACTGTGTGCTAAATTACATATAAGTGCACATACTTATCAGTGAAAAAACTTAATATGGCAATATAAAATGGAGCAAAACCCCATTTTGCTTTCTGTTGCTTTCCAGTATGTTGGTTTGAGTATGAGCAGTAATTGGCCATTATAATGTGCAGATATTTGTTCTCTTTAGAGGATATACACATATTTGAAAATCAATATGTACCTTTTGGAAATGACTGCTTCTATATTGCAGTAGGACTATACATAATGCTGTATTTTTTAGTCGCAACTGCATTTAATTCTAAAAACTGCATATAAGACTTGTGCAAACTTAGAATGCACAGTGTGCATGAACATTTATCAGTCTTATTTAAACTTAGTTTCACAAAACAAGCTCTAATAGTCATTTAAGTCATGATGATTGTTGTAAGATTAGAAGAGTTTTGAATGTTATTAAAGTTGCCTGTTTTCAAGGACTTGGAGACACATTGAAAAATGTTGAAATAAGCTTCAAGAATAATATCAAGCATGTCATTTAAGTGGGTAAAAAAGTATCTCTGAATCACAAGTCTGTGTGAAAATCCTTGTATGAGAGTGTAAGCATTCCTTTGTGAGGCTGTGGGAACTGCTGATAAAACAGCATAAAGAAGAACCTTCTACCCACTGTGCTGTAACCCCAACATCCACCACACCGAGTAATTGAGGGTCCCTTATAACCCAGGTCATGGCTGCTGCTCTCTGTGTGGTTTGGCCTATGCTGGTGAGTTGACATAAGTTAACACGAGGTCACTGGTGTTATTGGAGGAATAAAGCATGTTTATTATAGGATGAGTCTACAAAGGGCTATAGGGAGCTGAAGTGCTGTGGAGTATGTAGGCAGGAAGAGGAATGTGTTCTTATGTTTGGGCATTGGATTCCTTTTTGTGTGAAAATGCAATCTCACCGCATAAACCTTAAACAGTGCTTTTGTCATCTCTTGACAATGAAACTAATAGAAATATTCAGGACTACAGACTCAGAGCTGTTTACAGAATGTAAATGAAGGCCTAATTCATTGTTAGATGGTGTAATGAAGTGCATGATGACAAAATTTTGTTTGAGCAGTACAGCAAAACTAAGAGGTTCTGAGATTTCTTAATAAAACATCATCAAAATTCTTCACGTTTTTAGTTGTGCAACACACACACATTTCCATCTGTGTTCTGTTATTACCAGGCAGATAATTATAGTGCTTACTGAATAATTTATAGTGTTTACTGAATAGATCAGAGTAGTTGGAGTAGGAGTACTTACTGAATAATTAGATAATTAAAAATTCATAGCAGCTACTGAAAAATGAATCATAATTTCTCTTTAGTATATAAAGTTTTTAAAAGATCTGAAAAACTAGAAGGTCTTGAAAACATTCTGGACCAGTGTAAGCAGAAAACAGTCTGATCCCACCATGTTCATATGGGCCACTCCTACACAGGCCTGTGAGAAGACTTGGCTGATGATTTCAAGGAGGAAAAAACTCTTCTGAGCTATCCAGCAGAGATGTTTGTGTCTGGATTTAAATAACGCTTATAAACACACTGCTGGGCTTTTTGTTAGCAGTGCTAACTAGCCCTTTTGGCAAGTAATTTAAGAATAAATGTCAGCTTGTTCATATGGTGGCTGATGGAGTTTGGAGGACTTCTTTTTACATAATTTGAAAATGAATTTTTTTTTTTTCTTGTACAAGTTAGATGTCAATAAAACGTCACACAAAACATCAGAAGTAACTGCACAGTTCATGCCTGTATTTTGTCCCATTTGGTGTGTAGTTCTGTCTTACATAAGCCACTGTGAACAACATGTCCACACCACAAATGTTAAGCATGTAAAACTGCACCAACAAACAGCACAGTGTTTGTTTATAATCCTGTTTACCATCTGTTTCTCCTAATTTTCACATTGGAGACTTGTTGCATGGAGACTTTGAATAATTTCGCAATACATAGGTTTTATATATACTGTCCCCCGAACCCCCGATCATGCAGCCAACGCCCTAACCACTAGGCCACCGCTGCCCCAATACATGCATATATATATTAAATACAGTACTGTGCAAAAACAAAGAATGCTTTCAAAAATGGAAGTGTTAATCATTTATTTTCATCAATCAACAAAATGCAGTGAATGAACAAAAGAGAAATCTAAATCAAATCAATATCTGATGTGACCACCCTTTGCCATCAAAACAGCATCAGTTCTTCTAGGTACACTTGCACACAGTTTCTGAAGGAACTCGGCTGGTAGGTTGTTCCAAACATGAATGTTTCAACCTCCGTGCGACATTGATGATCATCAGCACCTGTTTGGTAAAACTGGTTGATCACACACCGACTATAATCCTACAAAATCCCTGACTGTGTGCAAATGTACCTAGAAGAACTGATGTAGCTCTGTAGCTCTGTCTTACTTTTAAACTCTGGGAATACCACTACAAACTTAGTTTCACTTACCATAGTATTGTTGTTTCTACAGAAGGTATCAGGCCTTCAAATGACTCTATGGGCAGAAGGGTTTTAAATGTTTCTTTTCAATGAAAACAACGAGTCGGTGTAAACAGTTTGTGAGTTTATGGAGATGCATCCATCATTTGGTTAATTTGGCAAGGCTGCTGGACTCTGTGACCCGTTGGCTGAAATGGTTCCTCATATTGGCACAGTGAACAGTGTCCAGCTGAGGTAATGTCTGAGTCACTGTCAGGCGCCTTGCTCTGTGTCCCCTGCTTAGTTTGTTTTGATTTTTATTGCCAAGCGCTTTTAGCCAATGCATTTGTAACGCAACATTAAAAATGTCATTTACATCAGTGTCTTCACAAGGTACACTGATTTAAGGGCTTGTAGTACTGTGTATAGCTACTTTATTTCCTACACCCAGCTACATCTCTCACTATGTTTTGGAGCCCAACACTGGTTCTGTGATTGTTGATGAATCTATGAAAGTCAGTAAATCTAAACATCCTGTAAATGGCTCTCTGGACTGAGGTAATTAATCAGTTTGGTCCATAATGCTGACAATTAAAACATTCCCACCATTTTGTTCTGAGCCCACATGGCTGCGGTGTGATTAATGAATGGAAACTCCATCAGCCTCTGCAGGCAATTAATACCTCTTTATTGCCCTCATTAAAATCTTGTTTTCAGTTAAAGCATTTGTTTTGCCATGAATTTTATCTCATACATCTTATTCTTACATTGAAAACCAAGTGCATATACACTGCAGAATAATACAGTTTGGAGTTTGATCGTTTATAGTGTTCTTTAATTTTCCTTCATCATTATGTTGGAGATTATTTGATTATTTATGTTGGAGATTAAGTTTGGTGTTTTCTTTCCTACTTCAG
The DNA here is from genome assembly GCA_017165825.1 of Hepsetus odoe. Taxonomy (NCBI): domain Eukaryota; kingdom Metazoa; phylum Chordata; class Actinopteri; order Characiformes; family Hepsetidae; genus Hepsetus; species Hepsetus odoe. Next base: position 20,057,556 of record CM029366.1, on the reverse strand, counting down.
GAATGAAGGTCTGGTTTCTACTGGGGATGAACCACCTTTGGAAGATGCTCTTTGCGTTTCTCCTCTACCTGTCAGGGACTGCAAGGTCCCAAGTTAATCCACGTAAGAGTTTTTACTTCTACATTGTAAAATATAAATATAAAATGTAACTGTGTTAACAAATCCATGTCATGCATTGTCAAGAAATCTTTATTATTTGCAATTATTTTTCGTTGGTAATATATTAATTTTTTCTGATTTGCATAAAGGACACAGTTCTTTAAGGGTTTTTTTTTAAAGGTGCAGGTTGTGACCAAACAAGAATAATTTAAGTATGATTTTTGTCAGGTTAAACAGGTTTTATGTACATCATAAAGGTTCTTTGAAACCCCATTTCACTCTTTTTTTTCTTCTTTTTTTTTCTTTTTAGTAAAACTGTCAGAAGTACCATTTTTGTATTTGCAGGTAGACAGGAGAAGGTGATATTGTTAAATGTGTATTTGTTATGGTTACAGGTTTTTTCAGTTTTGTGGAAAGAAAAATAATTCGTTCCATTTATTTTATGTATTTATTATAATTTATCATTTATTATCATTTATTAAAAAAGGACAATCAAATTAAAATGGAATTAAATAGAAATGTGTATGTAATTACATTACTCAGGAAATAAAGTTCCTATAAAGTTCCTTTTCTTATAAAAGGGATTTCTACAAATTGGACTTGGTGTTGTCAAGTGACTTGAATCCATCATTTAAAATTTTAAATCCCTCATGCAAATGAGACTTCACAAAATTTAGTTGATGTATCATTAATTTTTTCTTCAGAAATTTAAATAAAACCACAACTAAACAACCCTTCTCAGGGCTGTACTCACACCTTTGAGGTTTGCTCTAGCACTCACTCTGACTCCAGAAGTTCTATTCTGGCTTGTATGTAACTTTTTTCTACGAAGCTTTGATCTGTGCCTTTTTACTCCAGCTCGTTCTCTCCAGCATGGGTGGTTTGCGGGGAGGAAAGTGTGATGTCAATGTGAGGTTCAATTATATTTTACAAGGAAACCAGAGGCTGGTGACATGGTAAGCTAGGAAACTGCAGGGGCAAAGGAAGGAGATCAGGAGAACGTGAGCTCCTCAAGCAATCTTGTGCAGTTATGGTATATCAGTATAAACTTTTTATTAGATTTACAAAATAGTATATATAATGTAGTAATTTATGTAGTTGGTGAGGTTTTAGAGGAGGTATCCAGTGTGCATGGACTGTAACGATGCCCAGTTCTTCATGCAGATTAACTGGAGAGTTTAATTGTTGCCTTGTTTGGTGCTACCAGGAGCTGCTTGGTATGTTTATAGGTTTATAGAAGAATGCATGTAAATGAGGAGGAACTTCTGTCACCATGGATGGTGGTCAGAAGAGCTGAGGTTGTTTTAATGGCTTTATGGCTTTCCATGTTCATGAAAAGCTTTGAACACAGATGTTCCTCTGCAACTGAAGGCTATTTTCTCAAACTGGGAGTTTTTTTTTAAACTTACTGTACAACAAGCTCTACAAAATCACAAACTTCTGAAGAATTTTTGAGAATTCTGGAGTTTAGAGAACACTCACAAAACCCTCACAAGGCAGATCTGAATAGCTGTATCTAAGTTCTGACCTCTGTGCACTTTTTCTGCTCACTGATCCCAGAGGTGTCCAAAGAATTCAAACAAAAGAACAAAAGAAACCAGCTCTCAACTCTCTGTGGTTTTATGACACTGTGTCATTTCGGGCTGTATCTTTCCAGTCGCTGTGCTCTAATTGTATTGCAAAAGCAGGCCCTGGATCCTCATGTACTCTTCTTTCCTGTTGGAGGCCACTGTGGGGACATGGCCTGCCAGACATAGCCTTCTTACTTGTTTTATTTAAATCATTAGATATGCTCAATCATATATCCAAATCAAATTAAACCGTTTTACCTAAACATATATTCAGATATATTTGTGCAGTTAGCATTTAAGAGATACATTTTTTACACTGTGATGAAATGGTTTTATGTGGTATTTATGTCTTAAGATATAAAATCAAGATTTATTTTTTCATTTTTACTCTGCCTTGTCAGCTCATACTGTGTATATTTTGTTTCACTTTAGTTTTATGGAATTTATTACAATATTCAAGCTGAAAATCACTCCAGACCATGCCACCAAAACTGAATTCAAGTACTAAACTGGTTGTTGCACTCAGAGCTTGGCCAATTTGCTTTTTAAGGAAACATCTAACTGGCTATGAAAGGTTTGCTCTTTTCAAAAGACTTTTAAAACAATCATGTTTATTTTTCCTTGTTGCTTTGAGGGAAACGATGCCAGAGCTCATATTCCTGCACTATGCTCGGCTCTTCATTAAACAATAGTGAAGTTATTATTTTAAAAAGACTGCGCTACATATCAAATATATCTTGATGAACATAAAAAAGAGAGTTGCAGAATATATAAGAATATAAGTTTACCTTCACATCCAAAAGTTGTTTTTTTTTAATCTTTTTTATATATATATATATTTTAATATTAAATGAAAATATATGAAATATTAAATATTGTCTGGAATAATAAGACCATAATTACCACAAGCAGCTATGAAATTGATAGAGAGAGTGTAACATTTTGATATTGTAGCTTGAACATAGATGAACAGCCAGGAGTCTCATGCTCAAATTTATTGGACATAAACAGAACCCAGGAACTACTTGTACAAAGGAATTAAGGTGAACAACAACCTATGCTCTGCTCTGCCTCATTGGAGCTTATAAACCCTTCCCCCAATGAGGCACACCTTTCTGAATGAGCCCAGGTGTGCATAGTCAGAGCAGAGCGCCACCTACCGTGAGAGAGAGAGAGAGATTTTGTTCACAATATGTTAAGCAAATCAAATAAATAGAAATAATTTTGTGTTTATGATTTGCACTCAGAAAATGTATAAAATGTGTGATCATAAATATGTTTACCTGCAACTCTTTGCACCTATGCTCCTAAATTTTTGAAAAGTAACTGTGAAAATTATATTACTTTGAAATGAAGCAAGGTGTCCCCCAACCTTTGATGGTTAGGGCACTGCTTGCCGTAGCTTTAGGTTCTTGAGAAGTAGCTAGTGTGTTGATGTGAAGTTCCTGAAGTTCTTAGGCTTAAATGACCACCCACAGTTAAGCTTTTCCTGATGCAAGATATAAATGCACATTGAAGCCACACAAAATGAGCTGTTTAGCTGTTGATGTTGTGAAGGTTATGGATGAATGAGAGTTTGTTCCTGTTAGTGTTTAAAAGAACAGGGGCCACATGGAAAGTCTGGGCTGAAGTGTGAAAAGGTCAGTCTCCATCAGTCAGTACGTCAAATCCATGTTTGGCTGCACCTACAATCCAGGGATCTATTAGAGGATTGTGACCTTCCCTCGAGTTTATTATTGAATGAAGCAAGAGAGCAAGCATGACTGTTTACAGTGGATTCGGCAATCAGGCTGGAGTCTGTGGCTGCTGCATACCAGACATTTTGACAACAGGAAAGTACATTGAATCAGTTTCTCTTTCTTTAATTTTTCCAGAAGCTCTGTACGTTTCCCACATTTTTGTTGCCCAGTTCAGGAGCCACAGAAGCACGGGGTTTCTCACATTCAGAGCTGCAGCTGAAGGAAAGAAAAAGAAAAGAAGAAAGAGAAGTGTTACTCATGATTGGAATACAGTAACGTTGTCTGGGCTTAAACAGTCTCAGTTTTTCACCTTCTGCTCCCCAGGATGGCAAATTTTCATCATTTTTCCACTGCTTTTAAACATACTTTTGATAGAAGGCAGATTCCAGTATGTTGTAATCTCTAGTTGCTCCACCATATTTCCGCTGAAATTAAACTGAAAGGTTTTTTCCAGCGGCCGGAAAAAGTGCCTTGCAGAATTTAGGAGCTATGAGGTGCTCTGGTGCCAATTTTCCCCTGTTTAAAATTCCCAAGCACTGTAGTTATACCATACCATTCTTTTTTAATATTTTCCCTTTGGAGTGATAGAGACACTGTTTTTTTAAATTCTCTTATTGCTGCTGGTAGATTGTAAAGGGGAAACCATGTATACCACCTACCCACAGTCACAGCCCACAAAATTATGTTATTTATTTATTTATTTATTTATTTATTGATTGATTGATTGATTGATTGGCTAATAGCAATGGGTGACAGTATATGTGTATGCATGCACTTTCAAAAGTGATCCGTTGAATAATAACACGGTACTGTAACTGACTGTCATTGGTTTTAACACATTTTGGTAACACATTTTTGTTTTTAAAAAAAGAGGATCAACATCTTGTATCTTTGTGTATTACTTTGTGTGTGTGTGTGTGTCTGTCTGTGTGTGTGTGTGTGTGTGTCTGTGTGTGTGTGTGTGTGTGTGTGTGTGTGTGTGTGTGTGTGTGTGTGTGTGTGTGTGTGTGTGGAGCTTTGGAGCCAGCGGTTAGACAGCAAACATGGTGAAACAAATGTGCCATTCACAAGACCAGGGCATGGAAAAAAGCTGCCTTGGTGAGGGGGCAATTGGATCCGAGCTACTGCACAGCCACACACACACACACACACACACAAACTCCCACTCAGAAAGAGGCTGGAGATAGGTAGGCCAAAGCCTGCCTTCCCCTCCAGACAATATTTTATTTTTCCACCTTTCTGAAGCCCATGATATTTTTAGTTTCTGTCACTAAATGCTAGTATTGCCTGCCTGCTCCTCAAGCTGCATAAAACCACGTGCTTCTCCCATGAGGGTCGGATAGAGAGGGCAAGAAAACATATACTGAGTAAACATCCTGATGATACAGCCTGTAGCTAAGCGAAGTGTTTTCAAGCAAGCTCCTCTGAACAGACAGCATAGAGGTTTGTTTGATATGATTTTTCAAGGTTTTTTTTCCTAATATACAAAATAAAAAATATGTTTTTCGTACAAAAGAGAGCACAGTGTTCTGTCAGTGAGCCTTATCAAAACAGCATCAGTTAAACACAGGCTTTCTCTTAGATACATCGCTTTATAAAGGCACCTCAGTCAGTCCGCCAAGCCGTGCTGAATGTCTCAAGTTTGCTTATTCAGTTTTGCACTCAAGTTACAAGGCAAACAATGACTAGAGTTGGACTTCGAGAAAAACTGGCTGTATCGCGGAATATCATCTCACACTCACCTCTGACTGTCCCATACAGAAGAAAAACACTTGCGAATGAGACATGGATTTTGCACACCTCTCACATTGTTTTACACATATGTACTCATTGTTACAGTGTCAGCTTCTTTCAGCAACATTTCCACTGACATTTCTAAGTGCGAGAAGTCGACCCTGCAACAGTTTTGGGGCAACTTTTGACAGCATCCACTCTTCTTTTTACCGTTACAGGTTGTCTGTCCTTGTTCTTGTATCTAAGGTGGCTTCAGTTAGTACAGGAAGGGTGTGTTTCTTCTCTTTATGTGCCACGCATGCCAGTAAACCACAGGTTAAGCTCCCCTGCTTGTATTTGTGAAGTAGTTAGAGCCATGCAGTGATGTGTAGGCCTAGGTGAAAGAAAGTGTTGCACTGAAATGTATATATAAATTCAAAATTCATAATTTCTTTTACATTTACACCATAGGTAAACCTATAAATGTTGAGGTAATATATTTTACATTAAGTAAATTCAACATATTATTTTTTCAGTGTGCATGCACTGCTTTGGCTTATGTGCATGAGCCTGTGTGTGCCAGAAAGAGGGAGGTGTGGTGAGAGAGATGGGGTGTAGGAGGCAACTCTGTCACATCTGGAAGAAGTTTTTGTTGGGGGATTTGGCTCATTTTGGACCATATCAACTCGTCATTGCCAAGACCAAGCCTCTGAGGTTTCCCCATCTTGACTTTTAAGCAAACATTTGGAGGAGAGCTGGAAAAAAGAAAAGGAAGACAAAAAAGTCCTTCTCCACTCGCCTTGCTGTTGCTGGCAAGAGCACAAAGGCTTGCTGTTGAGATGGAGGGGCCACTCGGACCAGCGGAGGCCTTGTGCACTTCCGACTGCACTTTTAACATTCAGCCTGTGATGCATACACACATACACACACCCATGTACACGGGAGCATATTATAATGTCAAGACTATTTTATCCAGTTGAATGTGTGATCTGATCTCATGAATTTCATCTTGGGCTATTTTGTCAGACATTGATGGGAAATAAAATCCAGTGTGTCATCAATCAGTTCAGCCTGTGTCAGGATATTAAAGACATCAAGCCACAAATCAAAATTTCCACAGCTTGTTTTAACATTTTGATCATTTTTTGATCATTTTGATAGCAGTTACATTTTTTATTTTTATTATTTAAACAAGGTGTATTTAATTTTTATAGATTTTTGACAGAAGCTTGCTAGTGTGCACTGGCAATAAATCAAAATCATGGTCAGACAGCTTGGATACCTTTTAGAAATGTATTTAGAAATAAATTTCCAAAGCTGGAGCGCCACTGTACAGAAGAAATTTGTTGAAAGGAAAAGATAGTGGGACATGAGATGGAGGCGACATCTGGAATGCTTATTCAACAAGAGAATTAGTTATGGAGACAGGGTTTTAACCATTCTCAGCATAATGTGTCTATCTGACTATTATTTACATATTCTTCTGATTTAATTGCCTTGAAACGGGAGCTTTAACTAAATGTGATTCATTCATGTCACTCATTCAGACCAGCTTGGTCAGTCTTCCTTTTTGATGGTACAACATCAAATCAAATTAAACTAACCAATGTAAAAGTAATATCAAAGGTCTTTTCATCAAGCTGTTCTGCATTATGCCCTGTATTTAAAAAGCATTTTGCTTTAAACACTTCTTACAATTCCAAATTAATCTGGTATATAAATGTAAAACAAATGTAAATGCACACTTTGCTCTTCTTTGCCTTCAAACCATCAAAAGGCATAGCAACAACAGTGAAGTGTTTCATCTATTCCAGCACATCCTGCTGATTTTCGAACTGTGCCACCCACCAAAGATGCCTCACGCAGTCATGGCCAGACTAACAGAAATGAATCACAAAGTGGTGCAAATCATCTTCCATGCCATACTGTAGTAATATTGATCAAATTTTGTTTTTACAGCAAGCAGCATCCACAAGTAATTCTATTTCTAGCTCATAAACGTCTACCCAGAATCTCACAATTAATAGGATTCAGTTACAGACCGGCTCATAAAGACTTTCTCAGGAGGTGGGTTAACTTTAATCGCATCCCTATAAAGAAAATAAGAGAGCTGAGACCACACAGGAGATGCCGTGGAGTTCTGACCAGTGTTTCAATTCAAACGAGGACGTCTGGTCGCTCCGTTAATTATGTGAGCCAAGGAGTATGATATATTTCCCCACTACATTTCTGTAGGGTAACCACATAGCTGGGGATGGGAGAAAAGGGTGTTGTTCAGTTTCACCTCAAACTAAACCCAGACCTCTCCCTCAGTAACATGTCAAACATTTGGTTTGTTTATTGTTATTGCACTTCTGATTGTGCTGTCTGAGCAAGTTCTGCTGGATAGGAATATTTTCATAAAGATGCCTACACAGTTTTTCTATACTAAATGCCAATAATTCTCAATCTTAGTCTTGAGAACATCCTTTCCTTTTTGCACTATGTCACCTTTAAATGTCCTTCATTGTTTTGATAAGATTATAAAATTTTACAACATTTGGAAATAATAAAGGAAGTTGATTCCTGGCTATGGTTTCTCTACAGGTGTGTGTCGATCGCCTCTAGGGATGTCTGGAGGGCAAATTTTAGATGAAGACATTTCAGCTTCAAGTCAGTGGTCCGATTCAACAGCAGCAAAATATGGCAGGTTAGTGCTGTGGCATGTGGTTTTAGCCCCTGAGTTATATAATTACGACGAAAATCACATCACTGTAAATATGGGCGGTCTTTCCCAAACCTCAGTGGAAGGACATAATTATGTTTACCCTTAAATAATGCTGTCATCATGTCATTTAGACTAAGCTGTGTCATCAGCACGCCCCCCTCATGCCAAAATGAACTTGTTTGGATTAGTTTATGACATGAAATGTTCCTTTGGGTGAATTTCCATGCTTGAGAAAGTGGGATGCCTACTTCATGTGTTAATATGACAGGCTGGACTGTGAGGAGGGGGACGGTGCCTGGTGTCCAGAGATCAGTGGAGAACCCGAGAATATGAAAGAATTCTTGCAGATAGACCTACGCTCCCTGCACTTCATCACTCTGGTAGGCACTCAGGGCCGACATGCAGGGGGCATCGGAAATGAGTTTGCTCAGACCTACAAGATCAAATACAGCCGGGACGGCAGCCGCTGGATTTCCTGGCGAAATCGCCAAGGAGAGCAGGTATGAACCAAAACGTGTTCCTGTTTCTTGCACATCCATATTAAATCCACTGACACCTAAAGGGCCCATATCATGGCTTTTTTTAATAAAAAAATTTGACATACTGGGATTTCACAAGCTTGAAATTGTATATGTATTACATATGATATATGGCCACTCAGAGTTACTGGAGTGGAAGATATGGAGGAAAACAATTTAACACTGAGGAGCCATTGCTATTGGGAAGCAAACTGCAGCTGATTTCTTTTTTCTGACAGCTCTGAGGGTTTGACTCCAAACCTAACCATTCTAAGCATTCATCTTGACTTTTTAAATGTGGTATACCATATCTGTCTTTTTTTGTTGTCAAGTGTAAAACCCTTAGCTTTTTTACAACTGTTTGAAGATAATGTATTTTTGTGACAGTTATAATAACCTGTTTGTTTCAAAGAAGTAAATAAGGGCTGCAAAATGATCATTTAAAACTAATTTGCCTGTTTTGGGGGACAGAAAAAAAATAACTCAAGTATAGTAATTGAAAAATAAATAAAATGTATATTTTCTGTTTTCTATTTTCAGTAGCTGCAAGGAAAACAATGCAACATTACTGATTATAATAAGATTGCATTGCATGATTGAGTTATATAATTGAGAAATATGTTATATGACTGAGAAATTAAACTGGGCTCTACTTATGGATCCTGGCCATTTAAGGAGTTTTAATAACTGTTTAATAACTTAAATAGTTATTAAACAGTTTTTAAATAGTTTTAAAAAGTTGTTTTCTAGCTTTATAGACGTTTATAATTGTCAATATTATTACACTTCAAAAACAGTCAGATGGCTGTTTTCAATATCAATATCAATATTGAATTCAATATTGAATATTGCTTGTTTATTATTATATATTATTATATATTATATTATATATTATTATAGTATATTATTATTATTATATATTATTATTACATTTACATTTTGTTACTTGTTTATTTATAATTTATTTAAAACTTATTTATTACTGTGTACTGTATATATGGTCGCCTTCCCTAATTCTTCTTGTAAATATGTATATATATATATATATATATATATATATATATATATATATATATATATAGATAGATAGATAGATAGATAGATAGATAGATAGATAGATAGATAGATAGATAGGTAGATAGATAGGTAGATAGATAGATTATTTATTATTTATAGCTCTTGTACTTGTTCCTCATTTTTTATATTTTTATATGTTTTTCTTTTTTCTGTACATCTATCTTTCTATATTCTCTCTGCCACCTTTATAAGAGCCCTGTAACACCCAAATTTCCCATTCGTGGGATAATAAAAGATTACTCTACTCTACTGTACTCTACTTATTTTGTAACCTCATGATGACGTGTTGTGTTGCAGGTGATTGAGGGGAACAGAAATGCCTATGACATTGTCCTGAAGGACCTGCAGCCACCCATCATTGCTCGCTTTGTGCGCTTCATGCCTGTCATTGACCACTCCATGAATGTGTGTATGCGAGTGGAGCTCTATGGATGTGAATGGCTGGGTAGGTACAACAGTTTTCAGCAATAAACCATGCAATTCTTTTTATGCTATTCAGTTCATGTTTTAAATCTATGATCATTTTAACATTGCCTGGATGTGACTGTGCTCTCTGGTCAGCTATTGTTATGCAAGCAGAAGCATGTACCACTTTTTGTGTGCTGACTAAGAATTACTGCTTCTACTGAAATCCAACTGACACTTCATGGCCTGATGAAGCTTAAAGATTAAACTCATAAAAGCAGTGACTGTTTATTTGGCTTGACAGCAATGTCTTAATGCCTCTTTCAGTCTGTTGGATTGAAGCTGCTGCTGTATTCAAATCTATCAAGCATAATCAAGCATTATCTCACACATCACAGAGTGCAGTCAAATTGAGACTGGTTCAAGCTGAGAGGACCATGTGCTATTTTTAATCAGTGGAGTTTGCCACTGTGATGCTTGGTGTTTTGAACTAAAGAAGATTCACTAATAAACAGTTGAACCTTTTCCCTCTTTCTTCTTATCTTGCTGTCTGCTATAAATGAAACAAGCCCAGATAGCAGCCAGTCTCTCTGTCAAGACGCTTATCATGGCAGATATGACTTTCTGCCTCACCCTTTTATTTAGGTCAAAGACACAAAACTAAATTAGAAGTTTGACCATGAACCAAATGTATGTAAATTCCCCTTTTAACCAACGATCTTCAACAACGATCTAAAGCTGTAAAGTGAACACTGTGAAGGCCTTTTTCCAATTTGCATATGAAAGAAAATTCTGATTACACTAAAACCTTAAGATTGCAGCTACTTTTGAATTTAACTGTGTAATGTCATAATTTTCTTCATTATAATAGGTAACCGTGTCGAACTGTATATGAATCTACATTAGCAGGTCTATTTAACATTACAACTCATTCAAATTACATGCATTTCCACTTAACCCAGATATGATCAATCAGTGAAGACAGGTTTGCAAGCCATATTTTGCCTGTGCCACCTTCATATAGCTTGAAAGACATTTTCATATACAGGGTGTATTTATTCTATTCATTTTGAACTGCTAGTGTTTGTTTGGCACGTTAGCCTCACAGTACCCATTCTAAATTACAGAAGCAAACTGTCTTGGATGACTGACAGTATCTGGAGTAAGTAGAAAGTAATGTAATTATGTTCATTTTGGGGAAATAATGTATGATTCTTACCAAATCTTTTTTTTTTTTATTACAATTGTAGAATTTTTTAAAAACATTTTTTGTTTGTAGTTACTTAACAGTTGAAATACTGAAGTAATTCTGAGTCAATTTACAATGTTGCCCTATGTGTATTTCCAGATGGGTTGGTGTCATACAATGCCCCACTGGGTCAGCAGATGATCCTCAATGGTCAACCTATTCAACTGAATGACTCTGTCTACGATGGTGCCATGAGTTACAGGTCAGCATTCTACCCATGGGTTCTGAGCTGTGGAGTCAGGCAGGAATTACATAACTTGCATTCCTGCTTAGTCTAATCTCAACTAAACCTATTACTATTTCCTATTTAGTGTCTACTGATTCATTACAATTACAGGAGGAATTGCTTGTCTTTTTTCAGCACCTATATACAATACAGTGTTTCAAACAGCATAGGACGTTAACATCCAGTGTTCATAACCCTCCTGCTCCTCCCACATTAATTCAGTGTTTTGACAAGGTCTGCGTGGGATACTCAAAGCCTAGAAATGGGAAACTGACCCCAGATCAGCTCAGAGGAAGAATTAACTGTTTTTTCATTCAGTTGCCATGGCTATAGCAAGAGACAGAGATGAGAGAGTGGTTTTGGTGTTCATGGAAGGATTTGACTCACGACTTCCTGAACAATGCCTTCCATGACACTGTGTGTGTGTGTGTGTGTGTGTGTGTGTGTGTGTGTGTGAGTGTGTGTGTGCGCGTGCTAAATACCACAAAAAACAGCCCACACTCTCACAGTCATAAAACAACTAAATGAAAGAGCTCACTTCGAGCATTGGATTAAGGCCTGGGTGGATCGTAAAGCAGTGCTATCACCTAGTGGTAAAACTAGTAGTAGCATCTTTCTCCAGGTTCAGATTTGTAAATCATTACTTTACATATAAGGAAGAGTGCAACAGTATTTTATCAACATGAATTATAAGCTTTATTTTATTTTTCAATTGTATAATGTGCTTCTTTCACTAGTACATCATGAAAAACTGCATGCTATTTATAACAGAAAGGTTAAACTAAATATAAGGAGCCTGTGCTGAAACAAAACTGTTCATAAAACTCATAACATTCAGAAAAAATTTGGCTTAAGAACAGCTGAATTGATGTAAATTGTAAATTCGTTCATAACATATATTTTTGACTTTCATGAACATGTTATCCTTTTAAAGGTGTATTTGCATTTTTTGTATTGATGGAGACTAGAGTGTAGTGTATGAATCCATAGTAAATCAAATAGCAAATGTGCTATTATAATATGCTGTAATCTCATTTTTCATAATATAACAAAGATTTAGATTATTTTCTCCTGTTCTTTCTTAGACTGTTAGAGGAATTTGGAATAAAAATGTGTTTGCTGCTAGTAACATTGTCTTTTTAAATGTGCAATGCCTCACAGAAATGAAATACTGTAAAATTTATTGTGTGTAAAAAAAATGTGCAGTATTTATTGTATCAACAACCTCGATCTTCTGAGCAACACTGATCTGCAAAATTGGTTATAAAGAGTGATTGATCCTGGTGTAATCTATATATTTTTTCTTTTTCATCTCTCTCTCTCTCTCTCTCTCTCTCTCTCTCTCTCTCTCTCTCTGTGTAGTATGACAGAAGGGTTGGGGCAGTTGACAGATGGTATGTGTGGTCTGGACGATTTTACTCTCAATCATGTCTACAGCGTGTGGCCTGGCTATGACTATGTGGGCTGGACTAACGAAAGCTTCCCCAATGGATATGTAGAGATCATGTTTGAGTTCGACCGAACCCGCAATTTCACCACTATGAAGGTATTCTTTAACAACAGGGCCCTTGTCCATCTCTCCATGTTTCAGTGTAGGTTTCTCTCCTTGACTCAGTTCAACCAAGAAAACTTACTAAAGGTTTTTAGAAAAACACTAGAGTTTGTCTAAAGGTTTTTAAATACAGATTTATATCTTATGACTCTGGCCCTAGTTCTGCTCAAACCCTGCATGATTGTGAAATGTGATCTCTCCTTCCTGTTTCAGGTGCACTGTAATAACATGTTCGCTCGAAGGGTGAAGATCTTCCAGAAGGTGGTGTGTTATTTCCGCTCTGACTCTGACTGGGAGCCTATCCCTGTCTCATTCAGCCCTGTGATGGATGATGTGAACCCCAGCGCCCGCTTCGTCACCATCTCCCTCCATAACCACATGGCCAGTGCCATCAAGTGCCAGTATTACTTCTCGGATATGTGGATGATGTTCAGCGAAATCACCTTCCAGTCAGGTTAGCTTGAAACACTGTGTCAGCATTAACAATATTCTATTCAAGGTGGCTTTACATGAGTTGCACCTTAAACAAGTAACTAAATCTATTAGTTTGAAACTTACATTATGTCACTGTACAACTTTGTCTCAACACCAGATGTAGGAGAAAGCTGTGTGAATAAAGTTGTACAGTATGCCTTGTATTTGAAAAGAGATGATAAGGGCAAATAAGTTGGCAAGAAATGACTGCATATAGACAATTACAGCATATTGTTTATCATTTAGGAACATTTATTTCCCAAATTGTTAATATTTGATAAAAAGCAGCTAAATATTTTTTTGTTTTCTTGAATCTATAATTTCATTAAAACAAATAAAGCAGTAACAATACATATAATATCTAGTGATTGCAAATTCTTGGAATCACTGTTTAAAAAGCAGTGTATTACAGAAGTCTAGTTTTCATTTTCAGCATTAGATATTTCATAGATTTACTAGCAAGTATGTTTTGTAGCATTGTTTTTGAGTAAATTTTAGAATTAAACAAGTACACATCAGACTGTGCTTCTTTTGTCCAGATACAGCAGTGTACAACACAACCCTTGTTCCTCCACAGACTGGCCCTCCAACCAGCACTCAACCAGGTTAGCCCTCCTACTGATCCTTCACTTTCCACTTCACTGAGTCTTTGTCCTCGGGGACAATAGACCCTATAGACACATCTCTAACCAAGTAAATCTCTTAAACTTAGTGCTTACTCACTGAAAAGATTTGTTCCCTTTGTATCCCCTCCTTAGGGGATAATCCCATTCACAAAGTAGATGACAGCAACACCCGTATTCTGATTGGCTGTTTGGTAGCCATCATCTTCATCTTAGTGGCCATAATTGTCATCATACTTTGGAGACAAGTCTGGCAGAAGATGCTGGAGAAGGTAAGCTTGTAAACTTGTAAGCTTTTTTGGTTTTGTTTTGTTTTTTTTTGGTGTGTTATGTATGATTATGTATGGATATATACCTTTTTCTGAGTAGAATTATTTATACTAATATATAAGTAAGAAATTAACCATTTGTTATCTGTTGTTTAACCTCTGCTGTAGCACCAACAAGTCTTGACTTGACTTGCATTACGCCAGTTGAAACCATTGATTACAGTCAAAAAGTCACAATGAACAGTTTTAAAGGAAGAAAAAAAACAAAACAAAACAGACAATTAATCTGTCTTTGGGCTGTCTCCCAAAATATTCGTGCAGATGTATGACTACTCCTCTGGCTTCCTACACTGAGCCTCCTTTATTCCAGGTGTCTCGGAGGATGCTGGACGATGAACTAACTGCTAGTCTGTCAATACAGAGCGAGACCTTAACCTATAACAACAACAACGCCTCCTCAGTGCCTAGTGAGCAGGAATCCAACTCCACCTACGAGCGCATCTTTCCCCTGGGACCAGATTACCAGGAGCCCTCCCGCCTGGTCCGCAAACTGCCTGAGTTCTCTCAGACCTCAGAGGATTCTGGTGAGTTCTGGGCTTTGACAGAGTAGTTTGTTCTGTTTTCCCAAGGCAAAGTGAGCCAAAACATGCATGGTATGCAAAGCTTTCTCATTTACTTTTGCACTGGAGCTATAAAGCTAAGGAAAGATCATAATTTGCACATAATGCCTCACCCATCATTACACACCCTGTCCAACTGTAAATCAAAGTTTCTGCCACTGAGGACAAATACTGATTCAATTCAAGCTTAAAGACTGCTGTGAGGTACTGCCAGATTTGAAATGGATATTCTGCTGGACTGCTCCTTTACATTTAGGAATCTATTAGAGATAAGCTGATAACCTCTTAAATGTCTTTACTAAAGTCCCTCTCTCCACAGCATCAACCTGCACAGCCTCCAAGTCTCCTCAGACCAGTCCTCAAGAGGGTGTTCCTCATTACGCTGAGGCAGACATTGTTAATTTGCAAGGCGTAACTGGTGGCAATACCTATGCTGTGCCAGCCCTAACCATGGACCTGCTGTCAGGAAAAGACATAGCCGTAGAGGAGTTTCCACGGAAACTGCTGACCTTCAAAGAGAAGCTGGGGGAGGGGCAGTTTGGAGAGGTCAGTTGTATAAGTGAAACAATAAGACATAATTCTTCTGTCTGTGTGTTCAGAGAAAAGAAGCTGCCTTAAAAAGACTATTCTAAGGCATGCACTGATGGAAAAGAAAGCAATTGTTTTACTCTTAAAAATCAAAAAGATTTATGATGTAAATGCTCTATAATTATGGTGGCTGAGCAGCATTCTAAATCCAGGACCATGATTGTATATTGCTTAGTCAATATTGCCTACTTCATTATAGGTGCATCTTTGTGAGGCAGAAGACATGGAAGAATACATGGATGAAGATTTTTCTTTTGATGTCAGTGAGAACCAGACAGTACTTGTGGCTGTAAAAATGCTACGAGCAGATGCTAATAAAAATGCCAGGTAAAAAAAATAAAGAAAAGTCTAAAATTCTTCATTACCATTAATATTTTCTGTTTACTATACCATTTGCTGCATGCATGACTGCTGTTAATGTTGTCAGTTCTGTTCGATTAAGTCTGATCATTCAACAGCATGCATCCTGCAACATAAATGTTGTTAATGTAACCTCTCTCTGTCTCTCTCTCTCTTTTTTTTGTTCTACAAAGAAATGATTTTTTGAAAGAGATAAAGATCATGTCGCGATTAAAAGATCCCAACATTATTCGATTGCTGGCAGTGTGCATGAGTTCTGATCCCCTCTGCATGATCACTGAGTACATGGAAAATGGGGACCTTAACCAGTTCCTGTCTCGCCACGAACCAGAGGGCATGATCGCCTTGCTAAGCAATGCACCGACAGTCAGGTAGGCATCATAGCCTGAGCATATCAGAACTCCTTCCTCTTAAATACAGTATTAAACTGACCTCAGAATTTCACTGGTTGGGCTGTATTAATCTGCATACACCTCTCCCCTGGGTTAGTACTGACATTAATTAACCAATGCTTACAGCCATTAATAAAAATCACATAGAAGAAATTTGTCTTGATATAATATGTGTGTATACTAGAAAACACAGGCCACAAATAAAGAATAAATAGCATGCCTAAACGCTTGCAGAGGGATAGATAACATGTTGAGTGGTATAAGATATGTACTTGGGCAGTGTGACAGTTGTGAGGTCTGCAGTTATGGTGACAGAGTCATTTAAGGTAGAGGTGGATCGAAAGTACATGGTAGTAAAATACACGGTACTTAGCCCTTTCTTGTTTGCAATGGTGGACAGCTTGACAGAGATCTGGCAAAGTCTTGGAATTACTTAAAAATCTGACAAGACTAAATCACCTGGGACGGGAGGGGTCACAGGAGAGACACAGATGAGAACACTTATGAGGCAAGACTAAAATGGGGTAAAGACAAAAACAAACATATGCTCATGGTATGCAGATGACACATGGCAAATGTAGACAGAGAACAAGAACAAGACGGGGCAAAATTTAAAAAATTTTAAAAAATAATTTTAAAGAAAAGTCCTGGAAAGTGTTATATACTCACTTGGCATATATTAGCAACTATTACTACAATTCTTTTCTCTGGACTAGGGATCACAAGCTTCCTGAAGGGCCAAAATGCAGTACAATTTGGTGATTACAATATTTATTCATCCATCCATCCATTCATCTATACTGCTTATCCAGACTAGCGATGCAGTAGCCAAGTATTAACAGGGTTGAAGATGGAGAAACACCCTGGATAGGTCACCAAACTCTGTTTAAACAATAAACACTGTTAAAATCAGGTCTGTTTGAGCATGGACACTGAACAGTGCCCTTCAGGACTGGAGTCAGGGATATAAGCTCTACACTGACCTATGTAAAGTTTCAAATTGATATGATGTTTCTTAATCTTTTTGCTCTACACTGAATCTGTTTATCTCATCAGCTACACTAACTTGCTGCACATGGCCACCCAGATTGCTTCAGGCATGAAATACCTGTCGTCACTCAATTTTGTGCACCGAGATCTTGCCACACGCAATTGTCTGGTCGGCAAGAACTACACCATCAAGATTGCTGACTTTGGCATGAGCAGAAACCTGTACAGCGGAGATTATTACCGCATCCAGGGCAGAGCCGTGCTGCCCATCCGCTGGATGTCCTGGGAAAGCATCCTTTTGGTAAGACCCTATGAATGTCTATGAACACATAGATAAACATGATCCCACTTTTTGAGGTTTTCTGTAATAGAGGTGAGCTGCTAACATTAACTTTTCCGTGGTTTGAATAAACTATATCAACTGGTAAAATGTGTTTGAATCAACTGATCAAATGTCTTTATTTGTACCTGGCAGGGCAAATTTACAACAGCCAGCGATGTCTGGGCATTTGGTGTGACCCTCTGGGAGACACTGACATTCTGCAAGGAACAGCCCTACTCGCAGCTCTCAGATGAGCAGGTCATTGAAAACACAGGGGAGTTCTTCCGGGACCAGAGGCGACAGGTAGTCTTTAAGAAAGAGTTGGCAACATGCATGCGCTATACTTCTGCATAGTATGGCTTTTAAGTATGGCTTTTCACAGAAGAGATTAGTACTGTACTGTCCATACAACTCCCTTAAAAACAATTTGATAAGTATCCTGTATTTGGCATGAAAATGACATCAGATCTGTTTAGTAGCTTCATTTCTAAAATAGTTTAGCTAAAACATTGTATGTGCCCATTTTTGTGGAAAACTGTTAATCCACCATTATTCTAAGGGGTATGAATAAGACATCTGTCCACAACTGTCTCTGCTCTTCAAGAAATGCTTTACAGCATCAAATTAAATGGCGATATGTAATGATATGTATTTTTCCTGACATCTGTGATGATTTGATCCTGAAAGTAACAGCTCTGAACAGTTCAACTCAATGACTTTATAAATGAATATTATAAATATGTTGTTCTTTATAAAAGAACAACATATTTAATAGCAATACAAAGAGGGTTGACAATGGGTTACTTTTATTACTTTTGGGGCATGAAATTATGCAATTGCAATAAAGGGATTTCAGGGGGGAAAGTGACGAAAATGTAGTCTGTAAAATATCTGGAAGTTATTAATTTATCATTTATTCCATAGATCTACTTGCCGCAGCCGCCCATGTGCCCAGACCCCATCTACAAGCTCATGTTGAGCTGCTGGCACAGGAATGCCAAAGAAAGGCCATCTTTCCAGGAAATCCATCGAATACTGCTGGAGTCCAAGCCTTAGTGCCTGCTCCTTTGCCAACCTCAGCACTGCCAGAGACGCCTTAGTGTCCCCACATGACTCCATACAACTACACACCCACACGTACACTAACTCACACCTCCTTCCGCACAAAGAAATGGTACACATGAACTCTTCCATCATATTGAGTGCGCCTATAACTGAGTACCTTTGGTTGGTATAAGGTAGAGGACAAGGAAGCTAATGAAATGTAGCAGTGAGTTCAGGCACTTTTGAAAAGGAAAATTAACTTTGTATTTTTAAAATATTTTATGTTTATGATATTTGTTAACTCCCAAAAAATAGTTCCTATATAACAATAGTGAAAAGTTAGTGAAACTTTATACAATTGCAAATGTTTGTCTTTTTCTGATGCGTTAAATTAGAAAGACAGCTTGAATGTAAATAAGAGTTTCTGATTTTCATGTCTCATGTTTCTTAGCATGTGTTTTAACATTTGTATCTTCATCTCAGCCAGTTTTATCTGAATAACCACTTTCAAATAAGTGGATGAAGCCCAAATGTGCATGGACCATTATTAAAATATATGTATGTGTATTAACTGCAGTGTTTGTTAAAGGAGAGTTTTTCAAAATTAAATTTGTATAATTTAATCATTTAAGATGTAAACAGAGTAATTCAGAGTTGTTAGATGTGAAATGATGTATTTATCTACAAGTATGCCTTTTTGTGGGAACTAGCTTACCTTAAACCACCATGCATGTTCCAAACCACACTGCATGTTTAAAAAAATATTTTTTCTTAACTACTGTAAAATGACATATAGGGCTTCCGATGGCATATTTGTAACAACGTCCCGTTTCAGTGCTGTCTGTGAGGAGGCACTAAGGGCGTCTGGTTCCTTACACCAAGGCTGAAAACAGTTCCGTTTGTATTGAAGGGCACTTTTCTCATCAGACGACTCTGAATTTTTAACTTTTGTTTACATTTTAAATTATGTCGAGATTTTGGTGGTGATCAGTTTAAATAGTTCAAAATATGGGACTGATCTACAGTAGGTAAATAATGCAAATTCTTTTGCTGATTGTTGTATATATGTTTTCTGTTTGACTTTTTCTTCTGGAACATTCTTGTTGAACCATTGTCCTTTGCTTCTCTTTCCTGGAGTTTTTTGGGGTTTTTTGCATCTTTGCACATGTATCCACCTACTAAGTACAGGTATGTTTCTAATTTTTGGAAAAATGTCCAATGCATCTTGTTCATTCCAAAAGAAATCACTCGACCTAAACGCAAAAGTAGTGATAATGAGTTCATTCGTTTCGATGAAGGTCATCTGTCAGTTTGAAGCCTGCTTATTATTTCCTCAGCCTTTATGCTTATTGAGTGCATTGTATCCATTTTCTCTCCTCTTCTCTTTGTTATTTCTGTGTATTATTTTGATCAAAGTCACGCATGGTACATAGCAACACTAACCAAAATCATGTTACAAAAGGTCAAGATAAGCTATTTTGCCTTTTTTATTAACTTAAAGCTGTTGGTATTTGGTATTCTGTCCTTTCTGAACCAAAGAAAAGTGGAGGGTTTATAATGTTAAGGTGAACAAAGAGGATTCACAGTATGTTGTAGTATTGGAAGCCAAAAGTGCGCGTGCTATTTCAATGAGAATGTTGTTTATGGTCTAATTGTTGGTGATTGATGGTCATTGACACAATCAGTGGTAATGCTGCAGGCGGAAAATAGTCTCTGGGGATGTTAGTGACATGTATGTACAAAATACTAGATCATTTAAAGCAGTTCTTTGGTCAAGTCTTATATTGCAGTTATGGTGAACACTCTCATGACTCGTTCTCAATTAACTTTGCCCCATATTAGTGTCCAGCTGTCAATCCTGAGGCTTACAGTTTATAAAGTAGTGGTTATTAAATTGAATAAAGCATTTAATTTTATGTCAAGCTACCTGAAAAAGACTTCATTATTGCTTTGTAATGTAATGACATGGAACACATACATTTCCCAGGCTGCATTGCGGGTCCCCCCCCTCCCTCTCTCTCTCTCTCTCTCTCTCTCTCTCTCTCTGGGTTGAAATTTTCTCTACATTCCTTTCCTTCTTTTTTTCCCATTTTTCCTCTTGGGACAGAAATGGTGTGTGTGATAATTACATATATAAATTTGGTTAATTTCACTGATTTTTGTCTGCTACTACACAGTTTTTTTTTTTTGATGGACAGATGTACGCAGACGGGCTGAGCTCTCTTTCCTTCCCTTAAACATTGCTTTAAGTAATGCTTTGGAATTGGTTTTTGTAATCTGAAATAAAATTGAACTGAATTTAGGATTGACTGCCCTCCTGCTCCTCCCCCTCAAACAATGGCGTCTAACCCCACTCTGCTGCTCACGCTGGTCTGACCGTTTATGAAACGCCATTGGTCAAAAGAATACTGATGTCACATAGCGGGACGAGTCCATTGGATGAGAGTGCAATGACATCCAATCACGCCATGGGGGTGGAGCCTGTGTCGGCAGAGGTCGCGCTGACAGTGAGAGACGGCGCGATAAGCAGGAGGAGCGGGATGGCCAGAGTGGTGCTGGTGACCGGGGCCAACAGGTAACTTCACTTTAGACATCTGTCTGCATCAGTTTATCTAAAGCTTCTAGACAGCTATTCCACTGCAGGTAAAAGTATTGTATTCATTGAAAAAAAAACAACAACATTATGTATATTGGTTAAAATGTAGTTACGATGTTCATCATCTGTATAAAATAGAGAAAGAAGTCTTACAGTGAGCCACACTACAGTTTTCACATTCTAGCGGTGACCTACTGCTTAGGGACCAGGCCCCAAGTTGTGGGTTCAAATCCCAGACCAGTAGGTTTGCCTGAGGTAAGGCACTGTCCCCATCATTGCTCCCCGGATGCTGGATATAGCTGCCCCCCAGCTGTACGTCTGTATGTCTGTTAATCGCAGAGGATGCATTTGGTTGGTTTTCTGAGTGCTGCGCCGTATTTTGCAATGGCAGTTAGTTAGTTAGTTTCACTTCAATTTACTGCCCATTAAATTAATAATTATTCTGGAACAGTTTCCTAATGTACCAATACAAGTTTCAGATTCCTTTAGTGTAAAAATTGCCCATGAACCTACAAAATAGGGTGAAACTGATCAACTGTGCTTTTTTTTTTTGCAGCCCTGAAATATTGTCACTGATTCCATATAAACTGTTCAGAAACTAATGGTCCGTGTGTGTGTGTGCATGCAGTGGCATCGGCCTTGCCCTCTGTGAGCGTCTCCTAAGCCATGATGATCAGTTGCAGCTGTGTCTGGCCTGCAGGAATGGACAGAGGGCTGAAGCTGCCCGCCAGGCCTTACTGGTCTCCCACCCACAGGCCCATATTTCCCTTGTTCAGCTAGATGTTGGAAACATGCATTCTGTCCTCTTAGCTGCCCGAGAGGTCAGACAGAGGTACAGTCTATTCCACTGGTGTATTTTGGGTTTACTCACTCCATCCATCCATCCATCCATCCATTGTTGTTGACTGAAAAATTCAACATGTCTGCATATGAGAGAGAATGAGAGAACCTTGTGATAACTGCCTCTATTCAACTGGATTGAATGGAAATGTGTAGCATAAATAAATTTAGTCCAATCTCTCTCTCTGTGAACACCATGAATAAAAATATTGAGCTCTGTAAGGCTCGTCTTAGTTCTTAGAAAAATCATCATAGTATTTTAGTTTCAATCAGCTGTCATCTAGGATTAATTTAGGAAGGTATCAAATTCTTTAATGCTATCTGAACTTTTAACAAAATGAGACTGACTGATTTGGGGTCTTCGCTATCTGAAGTCTGCTACTTATTGTACTAAACAGGTACAACAGGCTCGACTACCTTTACCTTAACGCTGGAATCATGCCGAATCCTCAGGTTGATCACAAAGCTTTCTACCAGGGCTTGTTTTCCAGGTACAGATCTGATCAGTTTCTTCAATATTGTGCACATAGCAGAAAGTGGCCTGCTTTTTTCTGACAGTTATGCTTTATTCACAGAAAGGCAGTCCACATGTTTTCAACAGGCGAGGGTCTTTTGACACAGAAAGACAAAGTCACTTCTGATGGTCTGCAACAAGTGTTTGCTACTAATTTCTTCGGTCATTTCATATTGGTAAGTAGAAAGTAAGAGGAGAAACCCTACAAGCCCTACTTTGTCCAGTCAATTCAGTTTTTTTTTTTTCATATATATATATATATATAATATATATATATATATATATATATATATATGACTAATTGCCCTCTGAGAATCATTGAAGGTAGATCACACAAAGGGTCCGTGCTCATCAAATAAAAAAAAAAAATGTATATAAGATGGAATTTCAGAGCTGATCTTCTCCAGATGCCGTTTTGTGTAGGACACATACCGAGACTGTGGTTCAGGTGATCATTAAAGTTGCAGGAGTTGTGATAGGTTGTGTCAAGCCTGTAGGACAAAAGTATCTCTTTCCTTTGCGCACAGCACCCGAGACACAGCGGACCTCCAGAGTTTGTTTCTGTCCTTGTCTTTCCTTCTCATATGCATTCTGTCCTTTTTCTATTTCTGTGTTAAGCTCAAGGTAAAGTTAGTAAGCATACCAAGCCTAGTTTTCATAATGAATGTAATAAACAAGCTTGTTTTTCTTTTTTGGTTTGCAAGTTTTACGAACGTACGAGTTAAAGAATGCACTTTACTGATACTTATGGCCGCCCGTCTCGCTGCAGGTGCGGGAACTGGAGCCCCTGTTGTGTCGACCAGGCTGCAGCTCTCAGGTCATCTGGACGTCATCCAGCAATGCCCGCCGGACAGCTTTCAGTTTGGATGACCTGCAGCACAAGCGAGGCAAAGAGCCTTACAGCTCTTCTAAATATGCCTCAGACCTGC
The DNA here is from genome assembly GCA_017165825.1 of Hepsetus odoe. Classification (NCBI taxonomy): domain Eukaryota; kingdom Metazoa; phylum Chordata; class Actinopteri; order Characiformes; family Hepsetidae; genus Hepsetus; species Hepsetus odoe. Next base: position 20,034,139 of record CM029366.1, on the reverse strand, counting down.
TGAGCCTGGCCCTCAACCGCCACTACAACAACAAGGTGACTACTTCCTTAGTGCTCATAACATCACGATACTTGTCCATTTCTTGACCAAATAAACTAGCAAAACCCTATGAAATGCTAAAAGTACTATCCCTTTTTCAATTCAGCTTTTTCTCAAAATAAAGTATTCAAGCAGGAATAGGAAGAAGAATTGAACAATAAAAAACACAAATAAAGCTAATGGCTTAATTGGCTGAAATCTAATCATCTACCTGTCACTTTTCATTTACCTGATATCAGTCTTTTATAGGCGCAGTGTGATTGGTTTGAATTTTTGAAGAGTTTATGATACGGGGCAATTTCAAGCATTCCTGTCAGAGTTTATGACACAAATATAATATATGTGAATATCTTTAATTATCACCCCATTCCTTCAGGGTCTTTATTCATCAGTGATCTGTCCTGGACTGGTAATGACTAACCTTACCTATGGCATTCTACCCTCCTTCTTCTGGACCCTTCTCATGCCTATAATGTGGCTGGTAAGTTTATAGTACCTCTATATTTGCTTTACTTTACGCATTCAGTACTCACGTTGATTCCTGTGAATAAGGCTAATTATCTTTCTGTCCTTTTTATTTTTCAGATAAGAGTCTTCACCAACACTATCACCCTCACTCCCTATAACGGCGCTGAGGCTTTGGTACGTGCCAGTCAGTTTCAGTACGCAAAGAAAAATTTGCTCACCATGCATCTTTCATAAAACCTAAAAGTTTTTGACTAAATGTGTGTATATATATATATAGTTCTCTACCTCTCTGAATGACCGCAAAACCCTTTTTTTTTGGTTGTTTTTATGAGTGGGGCTGCATCAAGGTGAGTCATCATCTATGGATTTGTATTCCAGTTTTGGCTGTTCAAGCAGAAACCTGAGGCATTGGATCCGATGGCTAAATACCACAGTTTAACCTCCGGGCTGGGGAAAAATTACACCCAGCCTTGCAAGGTCAGAGTCAGCAATATCCACATTCTTTCCCCATCACTTCCTGTTTTATTAGCATTTTGAACAGAAAAAGTATATATGACATGCATGGTTAGTAGCATTCTAACTTAAAATGCTGGAAGGAAATGCTCATTATTTACAGAGCTGTTCTCTACGTTTTATCCAACTGAACGTTGTGGATGTACAAATGATGAGAATTGAGTATTATTGCTTGTGTGTTTTTAGATGGATGTTGAGGACTCTGTGGCTGAGAAGCTCTATGAGAAATTGCTAGAGCTGGAAGATACAGTTAAGAAGAAACTGAAAAATGGGGATCTTGGATGCTCAGCATAAATCACCAGATGCAGGATCTGAGGACTATAGCATTCAAGCCTATTTTATACTATTTACCATAATATAAAATCACCCATGTGAAATTCTTTTCTGCTAAATAAAAAGTAGATAATTAAAGTTTTATTTTGCCACCAAGTGCATTTGTAATCACCATCAGAATAAATAATGGTTATTTTTCTCTGTTGAATACGTTTTTAGGAACGTGAGATTGAATGTGCATGGGCCAGTAGTGTGTTTTGTCCTTTTGCAAGTGTCTCGGACTGCATCTGATTTCAGTTTTGATCTACTAATAAAAACCATTTTAGTAAGAATATAATAATATTAATACAGAATTGAAACATTTTATAAAATGCTGGAAATGCCTCAGCCTGTTCTGAGCCTCAGTCATTTATTGGTTTTCATATAAAACCTTGTCAGTGACCATTGAGAGCTGGGGTGGTGAGTGCTATGCATGCAAGCTCATATGACTGGGTCTTTTTCTTCAGCTATTTATAAATGTATGGGGTGTGATTCTGGGACATTTCTCTTAAAGGGCCAGCACAGAAGACATAAAGCTCTTTAACTGTCTGGGCCAAATAAATTTGTGTTGTATGTAGAGTTTTGTAAACCAGATCTTTTAACAAAAATTTGGAGACGAATGTGAACCTCAGAAACTGACAGCTATGGTATCGTTCCATCCCTGCTTTTCCCCACTCTTCAAACCAACCCCATGCCTTTGGTAGTCTCTCGATTTTCAACAACACTTGTAATTTTAAGTTGAAGTGCCGGTTATCTTTACTTGTAGATTTGTGTGAGTACAGTGTACAATGAGATTTTATGAACATTCAAGCACATTTCAGATTCAGAAACTATACAGTTAAAATAGTTGAAACTCAAAAGATGATACAATGAAAAACTCTTTAAAAGAACTTTTCTGACTGACTCAGGATTTTGGGACTATCATGCTGGTCTCCTATGGTCTTGTTTGGCAGCCACTATAAAGATGATGTTGCCCTTTTGTGAGAGATGAGCTCAAATCAGATAGAGGGCAGCTAGGGCTACTGGACAGTCTGCTGGCTCATCACCTTCTAGTGGTGACCATGGACACAGTGCCACGCATGTGTTTTTCCATATCCTTTTGGCTGCCAATGCTGGGAAGTGTAAAGATTGAAATAGTTTTTAGTGATTAGATTTTATTTGAGCTAATAGTATAGAACTTAATTACCTGTTAAAGACATACACATGCACTTTTTAATAAAACCAGTTTTTTTATATACTGTCTCACTTCATTCTGATTGTCTCCTATAGTTGATCTACAAAAGCTTTTATTGTTAACAATCTTGTGAAACTTGAGATAATCCTAGAGTAGGATTAGGATTAGATTCAAAGGGTAAAGTTGTGATTAGGGTTAGATTTAATAGAACTGTTCATTTTCAACTTAGATCAATTACATTTAACAGATAACTGGTTAAATGTTGGTAAATGACAGGCTCAGCATCTACAAAGCATCTGTTGTTATTTTGGTAACTATTTCAGAGGTCACTGATAGAAGACAGTCAGCATCAACACCAGCTCATTTTTCTCCATAAATCCAAAAAGGACAGAAGATCACACAATGCATACTGCTTAAATGAAGCAGTAATCCATTCAAACGTCAATAAGGTGATCAAGATTTGGTGACCAGGAGGGTGGACTTAGAAGATGAGGAGCTCTGCCAACTGGATGAAAAAATAATGTTATTAATTAATGTAAATAAAGCGGAAAACGGAACAGTAAAATATGCCAAAACTGATAATGTTATGTCTTACCTTAAAAAGAACCTTGCCCACAGGGGTTATTCGCTTCCAATCCAATTCCATATATATATATTATATATATAAATAAAGGTCAGTTAATCCACATCATAAGTAGAATTAATGTACCAGCTGTGAGAAGACTGGTCCAGATGCCTCAGACCTCCACATGTATGTGCACATGTGAAGTCAGATGTGTCTCCGAACCTCTGCAGCTCTCCAGAGGGAAAGTATTGCTCTAGTGAATCCTCGTTGGTGTTCTCAAGGTCCCTGTCACACGCTGAAGGGTCTTCATCCTCGATCCCACTCAGTTTGGGGTTGCAGAATGCCCACACCATGCCACAGAAGTAAACGAAAAACGTCAGCATCACCAAGATCATCAGAGCATAGGACTCGATCATCGCTTCTGTAACGGCATGAGACATTACGGGCTATTTCAGGTAGAGATTTTGGTCGTGAGGTCTTGGTGTTTAGAACATTGATGGGAGGGAGAAGATGAAACGGACTCAACGCACTGCTTTTGCAAAGTGCTGATGGAAGACTCGGGAGAATCGATTCTCAGAATGACTCTTTTAAATGACTCCTATTTGATTCACATGAACAAACGAAATACACAGACCAACTTTATAACAATCCAGCTTTGTGCATCTCAGAGTATTAATTTAATTTACTTCGTCTCAGGTAAAGGAAGCATGCCGAGCTTTACTAGTTTCCCCATTACAGCTCAATTCTGCAGCGGCACGTGTGTAATGTGGGTAGAGGCGGCGCATGCGCAGTAATGTCTAACTCCTATCACCGCTGAACGTCACCATATTCACCTTGTGATTTTATTAGGGTTTGCAGCAATACTGTTATATTGTATTGCAATTTAAAAAACTACTGAAATCAACATTTAATTAGCATTATACCATGCTTAATAGCAAGAACGCGTTGGATATGTTTGGAGGAAATTAAATGGCAGGATCAAAAAGAAGTGGCAACATAAAAAAATCTTATTTTCCAGGATCAGTATGAAGAAAGAAACAGTAAACTGGAGCCTATCAGTGTGAATACATGCTAAAATATTGAATAAAAGTGAAAGTTTGAAGCACACTGCTAGATACATTCAAATTGATTTAATTCTTTATTAACAAGTGCAGCTTTTTTTGCAGGGGCTTTCTGGGCTTCGCTGTTTTGGAGACTTTCTATAAGGAAGTTGAAACACTGGTGTAATCTGGGTTAATGCCTCACTGACTGCTCATCCATTACTCACAGTAACTCCATGGAACCTGTAGATCACTGCAGAGCCAAACCTCTGCCTTTCCATTCTGGGTCTTTCTATGGAGCGCAGATGAACGAACAGAGTGCTGTAAACGATAAAACAGAGGCTGTAAGCTGTAGGAAACACAGCAGGCACTGGTGGCAAAATTAACTGTATTGAATATGTTGTATGATAAACCACATACTGTACACATTATTTCATATTTAATACACTGGACAGCTGAGCAAAACAGTCTTGAGTATTGCACTCAACAGCCTCATTATTTCCTCATTGTTGCACAGTGGTCACGGTACCGTGAGTTTTCTGAATGGAGCCTCAGTTTACAGCAGGGCTCCCCAGGAGCTCTGTGCAGAAGGGTCAGTATCCAACATAGTTTGGTCTTTTCCCTTTTTCTCCAACTGAAAGTGTTTGAGAAGAAGGAGTACCAAAGTGTGCAGGGCTTCAGCTTAACGGGACCAGAGTTGGGCACCCTCATCTCCAGAGCGAGCCATGATGAAAAAACATGCTGTTGAAGCAACCAAGGAGTTCACGTACTAATGCGAACACAGCCGAGTACATAGCGCATAACAACAAAATGCTTTCCTGCACTTAATCCAAACACTCAGGGAAGCTGCTATACATCCAGGGAGCAGTTCTGGGGATGGTGCTTTACTCAAAGGTGTTTCAGGGAAACCTACTGATCCAGGCCTCGAAATCTACACATTTCCGATCACGGCACCTCGTCTCACCACCCTCGACCTAAAGGTAGAGAGTTTTCCGTGGTCATTCTCGTAAAACAAAAACAGAAAAGGGTTTAAACACTCAAATGAGATTATGGTTAGAAGGTTATAGTGAAATAGTGAAAGTGAAAGTGACAACCCTTGTCATTGCGAGGTCAATGCACAGCAGACAATGAACCACAACGAAATTGGACCTCTGCATTTTACCCATGCACACTCAAACACCGTGCAGCAGTGGGCAGCTATTGAAAGCGCCCGGGGAGCAGTGATGGGGACGGCACCTTGCTCAAGGGTACCTCAGGGCAACCTATTGGGAAGGGGTTCGAACCACCGATCCACGTGGCCAACGCCCTAACTACTAGGCCACCGCTGCCCCGGTAATGGGCCAAAAAAAATACAGTGTTCCTGTAAAAACTATGAGGAGCTACTGAATGAAGCTTGCTGTGAAATGTCTTGTTTCTGGGTACTCCACCAATTCCCCACACAGGCCTTTCCTGATAAACTCTCCAATAAAACTCTTGCAGTAAAGGCCTTTACTTTAACTTTGTTTATTTTCACAACCTGACCATAAAAGATCATCGTTCCTTTTAGGATTTTCACACCAAACTTATATTTATTTTTTTCATTTTTAAAAGATTTTCCTCAACTGTGTAACATATTCCATTGTTTCCACTGTGCTTGAAGTGAGGACTACAAGTCCCAGGCGTCGCTGCGGCAGATCTCCCGGATGTCTTCTCGGCCGGAAGAGAAGCGAAAGTCTTTTCCCCAGCCATCTTGTGGCCTTCACTAGCGAGTGGCTCGCACCAAGCCTCGTAGAATCGGAGGAAAATCCTGCTGAAGGGGCGCCATCATGCCCGGACATCTGCAAGAAGGCTTTGGCTGCGTCGTGACCAATCGGTTCGACCAGCTATTTGACGATGAGGAGGATCCGTTCGAGGTGTTAAAGCAGGCGGCGACCAAGAAGAAGGACCCGGCCGCTCCGGGGGCCGCCAAGAGTGCGGCTCAGGCGGCCAAACAGCCTAAAAAAGAGTCCCAGAAAGACAGGAGAGCCCCTCTTCCAGAGAAGAAGGAAGAGCCCCAGGCGCCCGTTCCCCTCAAGAAGGAAGGTGAGTGTGTTGGTGTGTGAGCGTGTGTGTCGCTGAAGCCCGCTGTGGAGCTGCACCATGAGGTCCCGCGGGCAGCGCCGCCGACTTCGGCACACAATGGCGAGAGGAGCCCGTTCGCGCTCTTCACTGCACTTTCTAAGGGGAGCACAGCGAACCTGTTGCTATTCAACTCCTACTGGCGTGTCGAGACACTCTTGGCCATCATGTCAGACCTCAAGAGCAACTTTACACTCGGTCTAGATGCAGTTAAACCCGCCCTGAGCTCCAGGGAGGCTTAACCCCTCACTGGTAGCCTCGCGGGGTTTGTCCTCGTGCGCAGCGGCGCTGCAGTTCGGTGCACTTCTCCCGGTTCGGGGCTCGGTTTTCAGATGGCGGGATCAGCGAGGGAGATAAAAACTGCAGGCTAACACCAACCTCGTGGTTGGAGAGGAGCGGACATGGAGGATTCAACACAAGAAAGACAACTATCTCCTCCCGTGTTTAACAGCAGCCCTTTAATAAGAGTCACATGCCCTAAATATGAGCCGTTTTCACGCTTTTTGTCCCATCTAGTGCACTTTTTAAGCTCGGATTTTCGTGCAGAGGCAGGGCCACTTAGCTAACCGCTAACTAGCTGCCTCACAGTGGAAGCTCCAGTCTTCGTTACAGACCTGCTCCCTTAATACACGTGTTTTGGGCCAAGTCTTCTGCGAGCTCTTCAGTGTTGCATGTGTTGTGCTGTGGCACTGAGGGGGGGTCTTCCATTTGTTGAGGGGAGGGAGGTCGGACAGGTGCAGCTCCATGGCTGCTATTTTGGTAAGGTGGGGGGAAGATTGTGGCTCTGCAGGCCTTTCTGGGACCTGCACTGGTGCTGAACCATCATGGGGTTTAATTGGTTGACACAAAGTTCATTCAAACACTTTCAGTACGGTTAACACCTGAACTTGTGAATGCTGAAGCAGTTCATGTTCATTAACCACACATCACATTATGTTCAAGGCAAAGATGAAACGATTTTCTCCAACATCGAAACCCATGAAACCAAGCCTCTGATAAGGGTTATCTAAAGCGCACTTCTGAGCCAGCTGTCCTGTTTTGATAATGGATCTCGTCCACGCTGAAGCCCCTTTGGGATTCCCAATAATTGCCTAAGAGGAAAAACAAACGAGGGCGGGTTTTAATGCACTGGTTTTGTCTGTGTTTCAGGCATGAGGAGAATGGGCCGCCGACCAGAGCAGCAAGGTCAGCAGGTCTCCCAGCAGCAACAGCAGCAGCAGCAGCAGGGGGGTCAGGGCGAGGGTCGGCCCCAGGGAGAAAGGCGGCCTGACAGGAGGCCTCCTCGCGAGCGCCGGCCAGACAAACCTGCCGATGACAAGCCAGCTGAGGGTGGAGAGTTCTCCGTGGAAAGGTGACAGAGGAAGACAAGTGCAAAATGATGTGTAAAATTGTAGGGAAAGAGTTTGAAGGATCATTTATTGAAAATATGGTGACAGCTTTGCATACAGCTAAAATTATTTCAGAATTAGATCGCTATTCATGTCATATGTTTGAGAGTATAGCAATAAGTAATTATGTGCAGTTAACATGCAGTGCAACAGTGTGCAAGACAAAGACCCAGTTATTAGTGTCTGGAAATCTCTATGGATAAAGGAGTGGTTATGGGATAACATTTAAGACCTTGGAAACTTGGCGGTTTGAAAAGCAAGATTACGCCTTTTTTTAAGCAAGTTTTTAAAAATATTTATTTAATTGTAATTATTTAATAATTGTTCTTTGTTAGTTACTAATGTTAGCTGGCTGGCAGATAGAAAATCATATTATAAAACTGCCAGATCCGTTTATGGCAGCATTGGGAGGTGTCTAGTTCTACACTGTTACATTTCATGGTTCCTTTTGTAACGCATGGGAGCCTTGATTTTCTGCCATTTCCCAGTGTAGAGAGCACTTGGCACCTATAAAAACTGGTTTGAGAAGGAACTCTTAAACACAGAAGTGAATGAGGACGAATACTGACACCTTTAACTCTGCTTACTCTTCAGGTCTGGTGGTGATAGGCCGTTCCGTGGTCGTGGAGGTGGCAGAGGGGGCCGTGGAGGGCGAGGTAGGGGCGTTGGCCGAAGTGATGGATTTGACATGCGTGGCAAACGTGAATTTGATAGACATAGCGGCAGCGATCGATCGTAAGTAATTCCAGTACTTTTGGATGCCATTTTATGCTCTTTATTTCTCTTCCATTACTTTTTCTTTTCCAACACTTGTTGTCTCTAACATTGCAAAGCTAAGTGTGGTTTATTTGTTTCAGCAGCCTGAAAGCAGAGGAAAAGCGAGGAGGAAGTGGATCTCACAACTGGGGCACTGTCAAGGATGAACTGAGGTCAGTGCAGCAGCAGAGTCTCATCTATTCTAATTGTGAACATGTACTGGAAGGTGTGCTTAAAATCTGAGAACCAAAGGATGTGAAATATTTATGGTTTTAACATGTAAATGATGTGCCTTTTTTTATTTCTGCAATTAGGAAAGAGCTGATACAAGGTTTAAGCTGAAAGTACAAAAAAATTCTAAAACAGTAGCAGCAGTGCAGTTGTTCAAGAGCAAGGATAGGAAAGAAATTTTAGATTAGCTGACTCACTTTTCCTGAACTTGCAGTGAGCTTGATCAATCGAACGTCACAGATGAAGCCCATGAAGGAGAGGAGCACCCACCTGCTGACTCTGAGAACAAGTATGTATATTCTGTATTAACTTGATGACACATTTATGGTCCAAGTATAAAAACTGGAGAAACTAAAGTTAAAAAATTAAATAAAAAAAAAAAAAAAAAAAATCAGCATTCTAGCATCGACTAAGCAACCTGCTCTATCAGAGTGGAACAAATGCATCATTAATTATATGGTATAGATTTTGGGCATTAAGACACACTGACCTGTTTTTATCTTGTCTCAGGGAGAATGAGGTTGAAGAAGTGAAAGAGGAGGGGGCCAAAGAGATGACTCTGGATGAATGGAAGGCCCAGCAGGACAAAGAGAGAGCCAAGGTGGAGTTCAACATTCGCAAGGCCAATGAGGGAACTGACTGGAAGAAAGGATACCTGCTGCATAAGTCCAAGGCTAAGGATGTAAGTGTAAGATTGGAGCAGAGCTGTTTGTGTTAAGATTAATGGGGATTAGATGAATAGTGTGCTTGAGCTCACACAGTAAACAGTAAGGTGTGACTTTGTCCTCTGCGTTTAACCCATCATTCACACACGGCTAGCGAGCAGGTACAGCAGGAGCAGTGGGCTGCAGTACCTTCACCCAGGGGGGCAGTTATTGGGTTAAGTACCTTGCCCAAGGACATTAACCATCCCCACCTCACCCACACTTTATTGTGCTGCTCTAGGTGTTTGGTTTGAGACTGCAGGTTAAACTAATGTTACCACAGTGTTTAGTACTTTCCACTGTTTGTAAAATTAGAATCTAATATCCTCTTACAGGCAGTTCACTACAATACTGAACCTTCTTTCTCTTGTTAGGCAAGCAATTCTTAGGCATGGATTTCAATTTTAACAATGAGATGAATATGGAAATTTTATAAAATGCTGAATTAAACATTGATTTAAATGTTGGCAAATCAAAATTAACTGTCAGATTTCTTATTTTTCACAATTTGATATCTTCACAGAAAATAACAAGTTGCTTCCTCTTTTCACCAGGCTCCTACTGATGAAGCCGCTGGTGATCACCATTTCCGCAAGCCAGCCAACGATATCACATCCCAGCTGGAGATTAATTTTGGGGACCTGGGCCGTCCCGGGCGTGGACGTGGTGGACCCCGTGGCGGAAGAGGAGGAGGCCGTGGAGCTGGAGCTGGAGGTGGAGCTGGAGCTGGAGCCGGAGCCGGAGCCGGAGCAGGAGCTGGAGCCGGAGCCGGAGCCGGAACTGCCAGGCCGCCTCGTGAGCGCAGGCCAGATAAGGTGAGCTGTTCTCAAGGCATTTTGTGAGGAGCAAAGCTTAAGTCATTAACTGTACAAACCAACGTACTGGTTTTCAGTTTAATCCCAGCGTAGGCTAGTTTCTCACCCCTGGTCTAAACCTACACCAATCTGTAGGTTTTGGTGAGCATGCTCTTTAAATCAGCAAGGGGTGTTATTGATTGATTAGTTGAGTTCTGTGTGTTAAAAGCAGGGAGAACACAAAAATGTGCAGAGTTGGTAAACACTTTTGTGAACATGTCTGATTTAAGCCTGATGTTTCAGACTTAGCAAACATATAATTCTAGTAATCAGCTAGTTAGCAAGACCATTTAAATGCAATCGTTGCAGTCCTCTGATGTGGAAGGAACAAAGAACCTCGTTCTAGGATTTCAGTTAAATGTCCCCCCCCAATTTAAAAAGAAGGGAAAAAATTCATTTGTTTCATGAAAATTTGTTACATGGGTTAGGAGCCAAACTAGTCCTTCTGCCGAATGCAAATATGCTGAGGGCGGGGAAAAAGGTGACATTTAATTTCGTATGTCAATGGGTTAATGTTCTCTTTTGTCTTTCCAGGCAAGCGGAGTTTCTGCCCCCAACGTGGATGACCCAGAGGCTTTCCCAGCCCTGGCTTAAGCTGCTCTATTAGTAGCTTTGATCAGCCATGCCACTGAGCCCCCTCCTTGGGCCCTTCGCTACGAGGCTTGCATGCTAATGGATCCTTCAGCAGATGATATGATGGAAGACTGTCATCCATCTCATTCACCCCTGGGGACTGAATTTTACTTGTTTTAGAAAAAAAGGAAAAAATCTTACAAAAAAAGAGAGGACTTCTTGCTACTCAGAAGCAAATTATTGGTAGAGGTTTTGTATTCAGTATATGGTAGCAGGGATGTTTTCATACAGTATTTTTTTCAGAGGTTATGCGTTCTCCATGAATACTTTTTGTACTGCTGCTTGAAAATATGCATTTCCAAATATAGGTGTGAAGAGTGCATCAGTTAGCTTGTGGTGGCCCTTGGCTTGCTTTCTTATGCCTTAGACACTTTCTTTAGGAATTACTGAAGTGTACCTGCTCAGAACGGTGATCCAAGTATTTTGTTTTTCAAAGTGTTACTGTGGTTTTTAGACCAGGATTTGGCTTAAAGTTCGCAGTTATTACACTATAGGCCTTTATTAGTTTCAAATCTGATGTCTTGAATGAAGTAACAGGCAATTTGACTTGTAGCTTGATGCCAAAATCTACCTTCACAATAAGCTCTCGATAATCTGAGAAACGTTTTCATCCCAAATGTGACTTCTGTTGAATGACCATAAGATGCAGGATGTACACTGACATCAGTGGCAGGTTGCCCTGTGGATAATAATGCACTCATCCATCAATGCCTTTAGGTGTTTTTATGTCAAGTTTACATTGTGCACTCCTGTTTACTGAGATCAGTTTTGAATCAGTTCAACTTGTTTTTACACAACAGTCCTGTTTTAAAAATCAGTTTTTCTTTCTACCCCATTGCTTCATAGAACAGCACTACTGCATAATTGTCCTGAAAGAAATACCGGTTGTTCAGTGTGGAACAGCTGAGTGCGATGAAAATGTGTGAATTCTAACCCTGCTATTACTCAGACCTCTGTCCATAATTAAAAGATGGTCTATTCATATTGAGTGATTGTGTGTGGACTTCAAACATGTACAAAAATTAAATAGTTAAAAGCCCTCAACTGAATATGGACACCTTTTCAGCGAAGTAGCTGTTGGTAGTTCATGGAATTTTATGCTGATGTATGCAGTCTTAATATTTCACAACAGTAGAGAACACTGGTATGATGCATCTTGATAGGGAAGCAATCACAAAAGAAGCAGAATCAGATCCTGTAGACCCTTGTAGAATTTTTACTTGTCCCAAGAAACCTCAATCACATCCTTGGGTAATCATGCATAAACTGGATCTGATGTATTGGGAACAAAAAAATAAATAAAATTGCAGGACAGCTAGTACACAGGACTGCAGTTGAAAGCCCCAGCTGTACAAAAGTGAGTGGCCTGCAAGATCTTGGCATTTGAAGTTGCTTCATGGGAATGGTGGCTCTGTACATACAGATATTGTCTTGTGACAGCCCATAACCACTACCAACTGATTTCACAAAAGAGAAACCTTGGCCGGTGTTGCTTGTAAAGTCCTTTTCATTTTCAATGTTAACATTATTTACAACTGACTATTAAACAGGTAAAATGTGGTTTCAAGTCAGAAGTAACTGATTTTGATAACGTGTTAGAGCTCTGTGGTCATTAGTCTTTGCCTCAGGTTAGATTGGGTTGGTACAGCAAGTTCTTCTAACCACATATACACCCAACAATGTAGTTTCTTACCCAACAGGTCTTCAGAGAAGTGTTTTGTTAGTGTTAGTGTGGTGGCTTAGTCTGAAAATGTTCCTTTAAAGCATCAAGTCTGGATGCCAAAAGCAGTCCTCTTGATTAATGTAAAAGATTAAGATCAATACTGAATGCGGTAGGACATTAATATTACAGCAGTTAAAAGTGTCTGACATTCCATTGGATGTAGAGGTTCATGTGGCATCTAAGAAATCACAATCTATTTTGACTGTGTCCAGAGTCAATTTACCTCCGATGGACATTAGAGGATCCAGAAAAGGGCTAGTTGGGCAGGGAAAGAAGTTAAACATGTCCATGTTATCCTCTTCTTCTTCTCCTCCACTTAACACTCCATGGGTAGAAATGTAGTCCACAGTAATGTCTGTATTTCTGGATGCCTGAGTGATATCTGAGGAGGTGGACTCATGCGAAAAGCTTTTGAGGTATGAGCTGGTGGTGGTTGGCTGGTATGACGATGAAGGGATGTGGTGCTCTGGCTCCAGAACGTTGAGATTACTGCCTGGGTGTTGTGAACCATTTGTGGCCAAAGTCTCTCCTTTGTGTAGCTTTTCCTGGGGAAGTTCTTGCACCTCCACAGTATGTGGTTCCTCTTCACTCATACTGGAGTCACTGAGGTACAGCTGCAGTTTCATCTCACCCTTTGTGAAAATGGTAACATTAACGCCTTTGCAGCACTAAGTCTAGGCCACAAAGCTACAACAGCGTAAAGAAAACCACATCCATTCAGGAAAGTCTCTTTGACCTTTTCATGCAAGTAGATTAACTATTTAAATCACCTGGCACGAGCTTCATGCTTGTAAGATCTGGTTAAGCAAAAGTTATTCTACAAACTTCAAACACAAAACAAAATACATCTTGGTAGATCAAAGGGGAACTTTTTTTTTTTTTTTTTTAAACATGGTTGATTTCCTTACATTAACTTATCTATGTATGAGCAGCATCTGTTTCTGAACTTTTAAAGTGACATGCAATAGTATATACAGTGTATTAAAGCAAATACTGTCTAGTTATATACAATAATTGTATTGGTAAGATCATATTTAAAATATTTAAGTGAGTGTGAGCCTGTACCTTCTCACTTGCACATTCTTTTGCCCATTTGCTGTTTGCAGGATCTGGAACGATGCTTGGCATTAGGCAGTGACAACACTGTGATATTCTGCAAGACAAATCAGATCATACATGGTTTTTTTTCTTTTTTAAAAACTGTCCTTAATTTGCACTCTGGGAAACTGGTCTCTTGTTGTGTTCTCACCTTCTGTGTACTGAGGAGAAATGACAGATGCACAGAAGGAAAAGACAGGTCAAAAAAACCACACCACCAACAGACACTACAAGAGCCAGTGGCTTTCCTGCTGAAAGAGGAAGACATGGGAGATAGTCGTTAGACAGACATTATAGTCATAATGGAAAAAGGTTAGGGTTCTTTGGGCACTTGGCCTTAATAGTTAAAAAAAAAAAAAAAACCTCTAAAAAACCCTTTCCAAAAACAGATTAGTATTGTAGGTTGTTTTTAAATCTGAATAAAGAGAGTCTGTCTGTGGTTCACCTGGAGTTATTGTGTATGTTACAATGTTGTGTTCATTTCCTTTTGGTCCTTCTCCAGCATCAGTCCAGGCTGAGACCCAGAGTTTGTATCGCCGTCCCAGGGTCAGGCCAAGTATGGTATACTTGTTCCTTGGGTATTTAACACCTACAACACAGTCATCTTTCACTACATCACAAAACAGTGTGACAGCCAATTTTGGCAATTTTTTAATAATAAAAAAATGAAGTAACTACAAAAGCAAAGGTCACTACACACACTCAATACCACCGTTTTCACAATGTAGATTATTTGCTTAAATTTCAATTTAAACACTCCTATTAAAAAAATATTCTTACGCTAGCCACATTGTAGCCTCCATATGCCCTCAGTGTAGAAAACAAACACACACCCTGAGTAATCTTTTTTAACAAAGCGGCGACTGGTTAGGGAGTTGGCCCCGCATCGGAAGATTGTGGGTTCGATTCCCTCACAAGTAGGTTGCCCTGAGTTACCCCTGAGCAAGGTACTGTCCCCGTCACTGCTCTCCGGGCGCTTTCAATAGCTGCCCACTGCTGCACGGTGTTTGTGTGCATGGGTTAAAAGCAGAGGTCCAATTTCGTTGTGGTTCACGCTTGCTGTGCTGTGACCTCGCAATGACGAGGGTTGTCACTTTCACTTTCACTTTTCAAGGAAGACGAGCGTTCCACCACTGACTCTTGTTAAATTTTCTTCCTTTATTCTGACAATTAGGCTGATCAATGCAGCCAATAGAACTATCAACTGTTGATAAAGTTGATTTCTCATGGGTGCCTTAACTTAAATCTCTTCTTCTACACCTCTAGCTATTATGATGTTAAGCTGATTAAAGCATTATGATATTGTATATTCAGGTCATATGACATTTTCCAGATAAAGTGGGCCTCGTTTATAAAGAAGTTTAGGTTCTTACTGTAACTTGTCATTTTGCCTCTTAGATCCTGCAGGTATATGGTATACTTTCTTAGACAGCCCCCTCTTTTCGCTGGAAGAACTTCACTCCATTTTACCTCCACGCTGTCATTTTTCACAGTGGCACTACACTCAGGACCCTGTTGTGGAGCTGTAGGATTAATGATAGGATTAAGAGATTTGTGTATTTTTAAAATTTTATTATTACTAAATTAAGCAGTTCTTAAATCTTTCAGCATGTTAACCTGATTGCCATGTGTAGATATTATGGAGGACATGCTTTCTTGTTCTGGAAGAGGACAGAAAAAATACTGCAACATCATAGCATTCAGCCGGCTGCAAACCTGCATGAACAGAGATGAATAAAGGTAGGGGGAAAAAAAGAGAGGAAATAAAGGTTCATGCAATCAAATAATATTTCTTACTTAAGGTGTCATTATTGAAAGCAGTAACATTAAATTAAAATTGACAGTATTTAAATAGCTGATAATAACTAATGATAATTAGCATAATATAGGTACTTTACTAATCGTTTATAATAGAGAAACAGTTATTTTTAAATCTTCTTCTTTCAGCTGCTCCTGTTTAGGGGTCACCACAGCAGATCATCCATTTCCATTTCTTCCTGTCCTCTGCATCTTCCTCCTTCAAACCGATCACCTGCATGTCCTCTCTCACCACGTATATAAACCTCCTTTTTGTTCTTCCTCTTTTCCTCTTTCCTGGCAGCTCCATCTTCAACATCCTCCTCTCGATATAATCCTCTCCTCTGGACATGTCCAAACCAATGTAACCTTGCTTCTCTAATTTTGTCTCCAAAATGCCTAACCTGAGCTGTCTCTCTAATATACTAATTTCTAATCCTGTCCATCCTCGTCACACCCAACGAAATTCTCAGCATCTTTAACTCTGACACCTCCAGCTCCGCCTCCTGTCTTTTCGTCAGTGCCACCGTCTCCAACCCGTATAATAAAGCTGGTCTCACTACTGTCCTGTAAACCTTTACTTTTACACTCGCTGGTGCCCGTCTGTTACAAATCACTCCAGCCACTTTTCTCCACCCATTCCAACCTGCCTGCCTCTTTTTCACCTCTCTTCCGCACTCGCAGTTACTCTGAACTGTTGATATCAAGAATATTTGTTCACACTCATGTATTCTGTCTTTGTCCTAATCAATTTCATTCCTCTCCTCTCTAGAGCAGATCTCCATCTCACCAGGTTCTCCACAAGCTGCTCCTTACCCTCGCTACAGATTAGAATATCATCAGCAAACATCATCATTCACAGGGACTCTTGTCTAACCTCATCTGTCAACCTATCCATTGCCATTGCAAACAAGAATGGGCTCAGCGCTGATCCTTTATGTAATCCAGCCTCTACCTTATATGCATCCATCACTCCTACTGCAGATCTCACCACTGTCACACTGCTCTCATACATATCCTTTACTACTCTGATACACTTCTCTGTGACTCTTGACTTCCTCATACAAAACCACAACTCCACAACTTTCTCCAAGTCCACAAAACCACAATTAAGTCATTAATTCATCTCCTTCAGATCATCTGTATACTTCTTCATTAACACCCTCAGAGCAAACATTGCATCTTTAGTGCTCTTTCTTGGTATGAAACCACAATGCTGTTCAATAATCCTCACCTCATTGCTTAAGCTAGCTTCCACTACTCTTTCCCATAATTTCAAGATGTGGCTGATCAGCTTTATCCCTCTATAGTTACTACAGCTCTGTGCATCACCCTTATTCTTGAAAATCAGTACCAATACACTTTCTGCTCTGAGTATGTTTCCATTTCTATCCTTTATCGCCTTAACCTGCTTCACATCTTTACCAGCTCTGTCTCTTTGTCTAGCCAATCTTGGTCTTTTTATCCTTTCTTCTATCTCCTTGTACTCCTGCCTACTTTCATCATCTCTCTGACTAACCCACTTCTTCTGCCTCTTCTTCTGTATACACTCTTGAACTTCTGGGTTCCACCACTAGGGTTCCTTATCCTTCTTTTTCCAGATGTCACACCTAGTACCTTTCTGGTTGCCTCCCTTGCCACTTCTGCAGTAGTTTCCCAGCAATCCGGTAACTCTTTACTACCTCCCAGTGCCTGTTGTTTTTTCTTCAGCTTCCACCAGTTTATCCTAGACTCTGCCCTCTCTTTCCTCATCTTCTTGGCCTCCAAGGTCATCCTACAGACCATCATCATGACCATTAAAATCTGCACCAATCAGCACTCTCTCTGCCCTGGATACACTCTCTATCACTTCATCTAACTCACTCCAGAATTCATCTTTCCCCTCCATCTCACATCCAACTTATGGGGCATTAGCACTTACAATATTCATCATCCCACCTTCAGCTTTAGGTTTCAAAATCATCAACCTTTCTGAGACTCTCTTCACCTCCAAAGCCAATTTTTTGATTTGCTAGATGGCACAGGGCTCCTTCGTGTGACCTGGCATTACCAAAACTAATACAGAGAATCATCTGACCCATTGTGTTACAGCAAAACTGCTGACATATTAATTTATGGACAATGAAAACGTGTGATTAATATTGTAAAAATATCATATATTAAATTTAACCAATTTAATATTTATGCTGCCCTTTTCAGGTAATTTTTGCTTTCTGGACAAGAAAAACATGAAACAAAGAGCACTGGTGACTGGTAAGGAAAGTAAAAAAATATTAAACCTGTTAAATTGGTCCTCTGAGTAGTGTTGGGTAGTGTAATGTAGTGTAAAACTGTAATTGTGTTTAATTTAATTTCTAAAAAATTATCATCAGTAATATCATCAGTCCAAATAAAGGCCAGAAAGTAAACATTTATAGAAGTGTAAAACTTACCAGTCACGGTTGTAGTGTTTAGGTGGTGTTCCAGTCTTATCCACTTAATCTGCTCGAAACTACAGGTTAAGTCCAGTTTAAGTCCAGCCGGATACCACTCCACCAAGTACTCCTTCACCATGAGTGCACTATCAGGGCTCTCCCAGGAGAGGGCGATACTGTAATTACTCTTCCTTCTGTACTGAACAACGCTTCGTTCTTCACTCTCTATAGGCTGCAGCTGAATGAGCCTGGCAGGAGATTGGCCCTTTGAGTTGATGGCAAAGATGCTTATATTACAGTGGGAACAGGGCACGTTGTAGCATCTGCTTGTGGGTTTAATTGATGCATCACTGATTCTTCTCCCTTGGTCCACCACGCTCACATTGTACCCCAGAATCTTTCCTTGCGCTTCTGATTCAGTCAGCTCCTAATCACACATTAAAAGACCATACGTTCAGTCCGAATCCATTTCCATTGCTTTTTAGCTTTAAGACACTTGAATGCAGCATTTCCAAGCAGGACTAAACCTAATTCTAAGTTATTGTCAATGAAGGATTAAACAAAAATCACAGAGGCAGTAACTATTAAAACGACAGCAGTCAGCAACATCATTTCCTCTAAGCCTTCTCTTGATTTTTCATAAACTGAAACCTGAAAGCCTTCTAGGTTTTGCTTTAACAGAGTGGTTGGAAGGATGCAGATCACATCATGCAAGTCATTGCTCTGTAGTGGTTTGACCTTTACGTAGTTCCTGGGGAGGGGGTTTGTCAGTAGTTACAACATGACTTTACTATACATACCATACATATAGCAAATGAAGAAGTATAGCATTTGTTAGGGTTATATAATACTGCTATGCTTAAATTCTTTTAACGCTACCAGAGGTTCTTTAAAAGAGCTGACATAAGAGTAACATTTCTGGAAGTGCAAGGAGTGCTTTGAATGTGTGGATAAACTAAAATATCCATCCATTATCTGCCACTTGTGCCAAACGGGGTCGCGGGGGAGTGCTGGTGTCCATCCCAGCGCATACACGCACCCTGGACAGGTCGCCAGCCCATCACAGGGAGGAGCGGGACGGGGACAGCACCTTGCTCAAGGGTACCTCATGGCAACCCATTGGGAAGGGGTTCATCACGTGGCCGACGCCCTAACCACTAGGCCACCGCTGCCCCTTAAACTAAAATATATGAAATGATACTTGCCTTCCAAAATAAATGTACATGCTTGCTGCTAGTCTGTATAGATGTTTCGGCATACCAAGCATCAACTGCTACTGCAGGTGCTGCGGGGAAAAAATAAGGCTATTAACACCAAATGTACATCTGTTTCATTTGAACAGTACTGTTAGCAAACATGCTACAACTTGAAATCTTGTTGGTAAGTATCAATATTATCTGCCATCAGGCCTATGGTTAGCGTTAGGGTTATGGTTAGAGTTACCCTAACTCTGGTGTGTGAAACATCTCAAGTCAAGTCAAGTCAAGTGCATCTGATACATCTGTATCTTCCATTGGGTTATAACCACTTTCTTCATCATTATCAGTTCTATTATCATAAGTCAGGTATTACTTATCATGCTATGAGTGATTTTGTAAATTGGCCTTGTATCAAAGCAGATTTCAGGGGAGTATTATAAATGTAGCAGTGGCTTGAAGTGATTACGTTTGTTCCATTGAAAGACAACGTTTGCAGCCAAGTGGAGCCTCCTGGGAAGTCAAGAATGGTTCAGCTTTAATCAGCTTGGCATCATAACTGACTATTTGTTCGTTTCAAACTCTTACTCAGATGGCTCTAACAACCCTGAGAGCACATAATGATAATTTTTCTGATGCAAGAATTAGTAAAAGAGAAGGGTAGCCATCTATAACTACATGCACAACAAAGAAGCGTTTGGAAGATAAGTAGCACCTATGACTTTCTGACAAAAAACAGTCAAAACCTACGTCAGAACATACAGTGAAGTTATCTGGCACCATCAAACTTCTCACACAATTTCCATTACGTGCCTTGACCTTAAACTCTGCATACTCAGCACCATAGCTAATAAGACATGAAGCTACAGAATTTAAACCGATACACTTATTACTTAAGATAAATATTTAATCCCTTGCCCAGTGTCTTTATATATATATATACACTAGAGTAGTAATGAGTCACCTTCTTCATCCGTCCTATTCTCAACTTTGCTCCACTCACTCCACATTCCTCTTGCTGGGCTAAGTTTCCATCTGACCTGGAATGTATAGTTCCTGTACGGCTTCAGGAAATTCACTGTCCAGCTTGTGCTTGAATTTGTGTGCTAAAATGAGAGAAGATACATAAGATACATATCTTAACAAACGTTAATGGTTCAGAATTTCAATTTTTTTTCCCGTACCATATTAGTATTTTAACAGTGTTGATGTGCTGCCTGTACCTCTGTACATGTACATTAAACACAAACAAATACCAATAATAAAGTTGCTGCTGATACTGTTTGAAAATGAATTTGTGAGAAGTTCATGCAGATCATAAGCTGCCAAAAGAGTGTGCATGCACTCTGTACTTTCTGTACTTTACTGTACTTTCTTGCACATTATATGCCCAGAGACACAACTTGCGACAGATGACTAATTTTTACACCTTCATATAAGGCTTTTGCTTTTGCAGAGCTCAGGGTGAATTACATGTTACTATTTTTTCTTGAGTTATTCACCTAAGGTCTATTTGTGATACCTGCTTCCGTAGAAAATATTTTTTAATAAGACTATATGCCAAACACCCTTAGAATGAAACACGCTGTTTTGCTAATGTGCTGTTAAGATTAATATATACATAAACGACTTTGCTAAAGTTGAATGCCATGTATGATTGGCTGCTTGTCTTTGGTCTCGTCTGAAAACCTTCTCTGGCTTAAATGTGAATATTTGGGGTAAACTGCTGTACAGTGAATATTTGGATCTGTCTTTTTATTTTTTTACATTCCTAACCAGCCTAAAGTCATCACTCCAGAGCAAATCTGTATCAAAGCCACGAGACTGCGACAGACACGAACAAGCTTGTTTTTACACCAGTATTTCCCAGCAAACCACAACCAAGCCATTCTGTTCTTGAGAATTACCAGTGGTTTGAATCCTTTTGAATATTCTGAGATTTTTTCTTGTTACCATACATGAAAAATACAAAAAAGAGTAAGGCAAAGCCTACAATAGACCATTAACACTGTGAATTTAACAGTGCCAATTTAGCGTCTTAAAGTAGAAATGTTTTTTTTTCTTCTAATAAACTGGTTTGATACTGGTGAAAATACTTTTGCATTTTAAAACTTAAATATACAGCATTGTACCCCCTCATAAAGGTTATTTTAATTGTACATCTAAAAAAATAAATCCACAGCTAAAGGTTTTGCAATGTGTGATTGTAATCAATTTAAAAGTAAGCATATAGTGAAGTTATTGGAATCTGAATGAAACTGATAACCTTTAGTAGTTAGATCACTTTTTGGGATAGCAAAATCCCCTGACATTTATCCATCTAGGTCTGAATCAGCCCTCAAAGGTTTGTGGGTTACTGAGGTCAACATGAGTCAATGGTTTGCTCCTGTGTTTTTTTTGTGCAAGGAATCATATAGAGGTGTTGAGTGGTTTCTGGAGTTTGAAGAGGTGCCCCATGATTATGTTTAATAGATTTTCAAACATATTTTACTCTTTACAATGTGCTGAAATTCAAATGTGTTCCAAGTGTACGTACATTCAATGATATGACCTTCCAGCTTTCCGAAACCGCTCTGTACCTAATCTCCACCAGCTGAATGCGTTCTGCTTTTTCTGGATAAAGCAGACACTGTCTTGAGGAGCACTCCACTTTTTTGATATGTGGGCTCAGGGGCTTCACTGTATACAAACAGAACATCAGAAAGATATGGAGAAAAAGTCAGTGTGTAAACAAAATTAGCAAATGAATTTGCATGATGGTAATGCTTATTTTCAAATCTTCTAATGACAATTCTTAAGGTAGAAAGCCTTACTGGCCTGTCTATTTACATGCACTTTCTTTAATTTCCATATTTCTTTGCTCGTTAAAGACATCCGCATACTTTTCTCTCAAAGACATTGAGATTATTTGGTTTTTCAGTTGTGGATATTTTTTTATGTTTAATTTATTTGAAAATGACTGTCCTAATTGTTATTAAATATAGTTTTTTGGAAACAGTGAGTGAAATTCAATCTTTTGAATTGTAAATAAACTGTAAATCACTAGTCCCTGTTTAAGGCCTACTGTACCTATATCATGTAGCATAAAGCTGAGGACGTCTGACTTTGCTGAGCCCAGGCTGTTGGTGGCTGTGACCCGCACTGAGAGCTGAGTCTGTGTGCCTGGGTTGGCAAAAATCACTGAAAGGGTCCCATCATCGCCTGTATCACTCGCATAATCAACAGCAGGGTCCCCTTGCACCCTGTAAAGCAATATGTAACACTTCATAAAACTTTGTGTTTGAATGTGAGTAACATCGGTCACTTGAAGTTCTGTCAATATTTGACAAGTATCATATTTTCAGTGTATATTAAATTTGGCAGTAACGTTTTGTGCTCCTAAAGGTTTTCCTAATTTCATGAAACAATAAGGGAATAGTTCAAAAATAAATTTTGCAGCTATAAAACAATAGATGTCAAGCGTCATTCAAATTGTTTTAGTAAACAAAACATCTCTTGTCCTGCATCCAGGTCTTCATTAAGTTGCTGTACACCTGTAATTGTGGTTTAAGACTCATGGTTTAAGTATGGCTATGAACTAAAAAAATAAACAAGATGCAAGACAACACTAGGGCTGGTATTCACTTAGCAGTCGTAAGAGAGACTGATCTGGGATCGAATTCCTCCTCAGTTATGACAGCCATTGTCACAAAATTGGATTCTATATTAGCACTCATTTTCCTGAGGTAGTTTGTGCAAACAGACTCTGCAGTCTATAAACAGGATTCGCCTACGGGGTAAAGTTGTGTTCAGCTTTAAAGCTCATGGTAAATCATTGTGTCCTAAGCCACATGTTAACATCTGCACAGTTTCAATGAAGTTTGAGTGGGCTGAGAGATTGGTGTTGTAGATTTATTTATGGAAATGGTTTGTGTTACTATAGTTTGTAAACAATGCTAACCTCATAGTTCCCATGCTTGACTAGAAATGAAGAATGTGAACACGTGTTTTTGCCAGTTATATATAATGTAAAGTTTTGTAAATTTTATTTTTCTTTAACAAACTTTTTCTTTTTTCAGACAGAAAACTATTTGTTTGCTTGTTTCTGCATTTTGAACAGTCATTTCAAAACACTCTGAAGCATCTGGTACATTACATCCTTTTCAGTTAAGACTTTACATAACGTTCAACCGTGCTGCAAGTGAAAATCGACACTGCTGTGCTACACCAGCACTGGTAAAGATGACAGATCGGTCCATGCTACATGAAACAGAAATATGTGAAATCTTCCTCATAAAGGTGATCTCATATCTCTTTTTACTAACCTTAGACTTGACTTGGTCTGGATATGTGTTTCCCACCCTGTTTTCCATGTGCACTTCACTTTCCCAAGTTCTCCTTCTTGCACACAAGTCAGGTTCTGTGGAACCTCAGGCGGATCTGAAAAAGAAATACAAAAAAAGACTTTGAAACATAGTCTACCGGGTACAGCATCGTGTGTTAAAACCAACAGGGAGCTGCAACATGCACACATAAGCACTTTGACAACCTCCTTCCCGCTATAACGCTTGTTCAGTGCCCTGTCATTACTCATGCATGCACTTCTCTGTTTATTACGTAGCACTCAGCAATTACAGGCCATTTCACCAAAGCGTTCATGGCTCGGCTGCAGTACTTCCTGAGGAGGGAAAGGTTCTGATGTACCGCAGAAATGAACACGTTTTAATGAAAGGTAAACATACACCCCGGCGTGATGTCGGTCCCACAGGGCTCTGGGTCGTCTTGGCACTTGCAGGTGATCGTGGTTGTCTGTGTCAAATTCACAATGCTCATGCTCAGTGCGCTTGAATTGTGGCTGATGGAAAAAACCTCCCTTGTATCTTTGTATATCTTTTTTTTGCAGTCCTTTTGGAAGATACAGTGGATCAGGAAGGTGGAGCCCATGGGGACCTCCTTGTTCGAATGAACAGAGCATATTTTCCCTGGAAAAGATGAGAACACAACACACACACAGTGAGTCACAGTCCATCTGCGGAGCAGAGCACACAGATCATGACTGAACTGGGTCACTCACCGTTCACCCCCTTGCTGACTGCAGGTGCTCCAGTGGCTAACACCAGTAGGAAGAAGAAACTGGACCAAAAATCGCATTTTAGGGGCATGGGACCCCCTGGCTCCAGTAGCTCGTCCTTTTCTACCATGCCGAGGGCTGAGAAGACAGAAAGAGCCTCAGAAACAGCAGACCTGAGTCTTGTTTACACTGCTGATGCTGGCTGAGGCTGTGCTGGTGGGGAAGCGTAAAATCCTCGCTTCTGCCGTTTTGTTGGTTACCTTGCCTTTAAACTTAGTTTAACAACTTTGTGGCTCAGAAAAAAAACACTCACCAGGTTATCCTTCCATAGTTTCGTAGCCTTTCCGGTCGTTTTCGCTCAATTTTTCGTCCAAACCCAGCCCCAGCGGTTTTAGTGGTCCCGACCTCTCACGCATCGTTCATGTGCGCGCGCGCTCCCTCGCTGCCCAGCGCAGAGCGCATATGTGGGCGGAGCCTAGCCTGGGCAGGAAAAACAGGGCCGCGTCCCGATTTGAACACTAATACACTATAGAGTGCGCCTAAGTAGCGCACAGTCATTTGCAGGTAACAGTTTGAACAGTGTGGCGGATTCGGACACGTCCATCATCATACGCAGAGGCAAGAAGGCACACTCGGGTAAAGCCAAATGGATTTTTACATTGTGGGAAAACATTAAAGCAGCTGCTAAAAAGACATTTTGAGCAGGACAGAAGGTTTTAATCCAGAAATCAGACACAGCAGACACTCCATCAGCACAGAAAGTGCATTTGTTTAGTCTCTGTTCTTGTTTTTTTTTTTTTTTTTTCTTTTAGTACAGAAAGTAAAAGTCCCAGCTCACAGAACAACATGACATTAAACAGCTAAAAAAAAAACAACAACAACAAAAAAAAAAAAACTAGAAAGAGAATCAGCAACTCTGTGTCACTGAATTAAAATGAAAGAAACATCTTAAAAAGAACATGGTTAATTGTCAATAAAATGTCACACAATTTACAATTTTAGTTCTTTAAGCAATAATTATTAACTATTTTAATTAAGAGAAACATCTTTTTTTCTTTTTTTTGGGGGGGGGGGGTGGGGCACTGCACCTGATTAGATGTAAAATAATTATCATTTTAACATCTAGAAAAACACAATCTTCTTAACTTTGCAACAGTGTGCATATAACACTTTCTACAAACCTCTGAACAGATTTGCTAATGGATCTGCAGCTGTGACTGCTCCCCCAGCACTCCACATTTTCAGACATGATGTTTCACCTCTTCTCCAGCGTATGGAGTAAGCAGCTAAAGGGCGTGGGTTCTTTGTGCAGTTGTAGATCTTCAATCTGAGAATAGAAGTTATAAATGTATCACATTAAATCATGAAGTAGGAATTTTAACGTCATCTCTGACTGTGTTCTGATAGTGGTGGTGAACTTGCACTTTCACGTGTTATTGCTTTTATTCACTTTAAATGGAATCATTTAGTAAATCAATGTAATAAACGTGGTCATTTCCTTGACAAGGGCTTATATGGCAGGTCTAACAGGGAATGTCATCACATTTATGTATAAATCACTTCATTTAATGTAAATCAATTCATTTAAATTGGTGATAGAAATGTGTACATCTTATTAACTGTCCAGTATGATCAGTGATCCTACAATTCTTATGAATTTACATTTACATTTACGGCATTTAGCAGACGCTCTTATCCAGAGCCACTTACATGTCCTAATTACAGGGACAGCCCCCCTGGAGACACTCAGGGTTAAGGGTCTTGCTCAGGGACCCAGTGGTGGTAGTGCTAGAGGTGGGATTCGAACCAGGGACCTCTTGATCCAGAGGCAAGTACCCTACCACTAGACCATTTGTAATGCTAATAATGTAATAGTGTCAAATCAAATGAATAGAATATTTATTGAGACTACAGTACTGTGCAAAATCCTAGACATCTGTGACAATTATACTTTAAAGCTGTCTAGTTGAAGATTACTAACATTAGAATTAATACAAATAACCTTCATACAATAGACTTCATTCAATTACCAGATCTCTGCTCATGGAATCTCAGTAATCCTAACAGTTAGCATCAAGTACTTGCTTTGGCTCGGTCAATATTAGATTAAATCAGTGCTTAATTATTTTGCACAACCATGATCAGGTTGGAGGCATCGAGGAGAAATCTGGAACCAAATCTGCATCTTCTAACCAGTTCTAACCCATTCCTGTTTCTTTAAATTAATTTTATTATTGATTTGTGTTTTCCTGGCACGATAACTCATAACTGCTCAGATAAATGCCTTCATTTGCACAGACACATATGACCAGGCACAAACGGAAAACCTCAGATCAATGAAGAATTTCTCTAGAAGCCTGTGTTCCTTATCAAACCAGTCTGAAAATCTTTTTACTCACCTTACATAATTCTGCAGAATTTCAAATCTTTCAGCAATTAATTAATAGTACTGTTTCAAACATGATGAATGATTTAATGATTCAAAGTATACTTTTGAGCACCTTTATTCTGAGCTCAGATCATGCTTAAAACGTTATCTTGTCATTGTTGGACTGATTTCTTTCGGGATCTATAACTGGGCAATTTAGAAAGAAACTAATAATAAACAGAGGACAATCATTTTTTAAAGTTATGAGAGTCACCAAATCAGCTTCTGAATTCATATTTCAAAAGAAGACTGGCACATGTTAAACAAGAAAAAGTTGAGCATTCTCACATGCTTCAGGATTGTGTGAGAACTTTCTCAGGAAGTTATAAAAACAGCCTTGTGGGACATGTGGTTGTGCAAAGTGTGAAGGTGACTAAAACTGAGTAGTGAAACAAGTCTCTAATCCATTAGCCATGCAGAATATGTTTAAATACAATTACAAAGATTAAATCTGTCAGTAGCTTCTGGTTTCTTCTGTCAGTTACATATATTACTCCACATTACAATAATCACAACCATCGATTTCACAGAAGGAGGAAAAGTGAAGTGCAGGATTGCCAAAATCAGGACTGGTTAAGAGGAACCATGTCAGAGAACTGTCTCAGTATTTTTGTACACAGTACATTCTTTTTCTTGTACTGTGAATTTATTCAATAGTTTTCTCACTTTCGAAATTTGCATGTCAATATGTTATAAAAAAAAAAAAAAACTGTGATCAGCACGTTTAAACACATATGGGCAAAAACAGGTTTTAAGCTAAAGAAAAAAAAACGAGGGCGCTGATTGGAAAGAAGGTCCCCAGGGTGTAAAAACACTACAGCAGCAAAGAATGGACTGAATCATTCATGAGAACAAAGATTTGATTATACTTTGTAATTTCCCTTGTTTTTGCCTGTTATCTTGCAGCCTCTCATTTAGTTTTTTGTGCCTCATTCCTCAGAGTTGTCGTCGCTGTCTCTCATATTTCACCTTTTGTGTAGTCTCAACTCTTTCTGCCCCTTTGTCTTAAAGATCACTTTCTTCTGGTCGTTGGAGTTTGATGCTAAAGTAATGGGTTCTTTCAAGCCGTGTGTGTTTTCATGTTATTTTAATTTAAAGCCAGGTTTTGCTGCACCTCAGATCTGAAAATCTTTTATTACTGTAGTCATATGAACTCTAAGGTATTACATTTTTGTTACTTTTGTTACTTTCATGACAGACTTTCTCTTGAGATTCAGTTCAAAGACTTATGTCTTGACATTTTGCTTTGCTGGTATAATTCAGAATACATTGTTTCTTTAATGTAGGTCAACTGTCCTTATCAGATTCAGAAAACAAGTAAGCAGTGATACTACCACCACCATGGTTTACCGATAAGATTGTTAGGGTTGTTATGCTGGAATGGAATGCTTTCCTTCCTCCACACACAATGTTTTAGATCTTATATATGCAAAAATATAGCAATAAAGGGTTCCCAAACTTTCAAACTCCACTATAGTCTTTGAGACACAGTTTCTTTAAAGAATCATTTTGTCCAAGCTTGTACTGAGATGCGTGTAGTCCTGCTCAAAAATGAAGAAATTACATCTGATGGAAACTTTTCATTTCATTTTTAATGCTTTTTTTCCAATGAGACAGTTACACAAAGTAGTAGAGAAAAGAAACTGAAATACTATTCCAAAAGCCTTCCAGAATTCTTTTCCATTGTTGCAGTCACAGTGCAATCTGATCATCGAGGAACTTTGAATTAAGAGGACACACTGTTCATAGCGTATTCGTAGAACATTGTAGCTCTACTTCTGTGATCTCTCAGAAATTAATGCTTAGAAATTCACTGTGGACATACACTTCAATAGGGGGTCCTGAGCACCACAGACTTCCATATAGACATCTTAATCTTAGGAAATCTTTATGGTGTAAAATACTGATCACCCAATTGTGGTTGGAGCTAAAGTCTGCAGGAAGGTTTAATTTCATACACTACAAAAAAGTATGTTATATTTTTGTAAGTGTCTTTAGAAAAACTGTTGAACTAGACACTGTAAATCTGTCATTTGTTCAAAATAACTGACTGGACATATTTGTCTTTTTTCTCTTAGAGGGAAATGAATCTATTTTTCTACCAATCAGTACTCACATTTACATATCTTGAGGACAATTGTTTTCACAATAAAAAGACTTTTTTTTTATAATTTTGGATTTACAGTAAGTTTCAAAGCCATCCAGAATCGACATAAAATTTGTTAAAGTATTCCCAAAGCAGTAGATGTGCACAAAAAATTACATTACTTCTGAGAATGAAGTAGCAGAGTTGGTGACCACTGAAGCAGAAAGGCATCAGTACATAAGTACACATTTGCTTGGCTTATACCTTATGCAATGGTACATCAGGTTTAGGTGTCATTTCTACAACTTTAATATGTTTTTTTAGAGCTCATCAACCTGTAGGGTAAGCAAGGCCGTATGGGCATGTAACACTGTGTTAGCCCGTTGTGGTGAGTAACACCTAGCATTAAAAGAAGGCTCCTTTTTGCTCTTCACCAGGTCACTTGGCAGCACTGTTTGACATTTGTTTGTGCTCTCATCACAATTTGTAGTTTTGCTCCCAAATATCCCATCTTCTTCAGCTCTCCACATGTCTTCACCTAAATTGGTCTGAGTAAGAATGAGTAATCCATCAACAACATCTACAGACACAGGCGTTCCATCAACAGTCAAGCAGCTTCTCAGAGGTCCATGAATTCCTTGACTTGGAAAAAACTCTTCACCAGACTTATTAAAATCAGGTGAGAAGGTCAGCCAGGGATGCTCATCGTCTTCATTTTCAGTTGCCTCAGACAATTCCTCAACTTCCTGAGATACAAGTGAGATTTGTGGTTTATAAGGACAGACTGTCCACTCTTTCACAGCCTTTCTCTCATCTGTGGTGTCTTCTGTATGAACCACTGGGTATGGGTCCTTCATTTCAACAGGTGGACTGAAGTCCTCAACTGGAGACAAAGGTGGATCGTTGTCCACTGGCTGCCAGTACAGATGAGAACCACATTTTTCATCCTAAGAACAAAAACATAACTCACAACATGTGTATACAGTGAGGGACAGCATAGGGAATGACTAATAGCTGAATGAAACAATGATGAAGAGAATAATTTTTATAATTTGAATCATTTGTAATTTTATAGTCCAATGTGAACATGTAATCTATTCTTTGTCTCAACCATTTAAAGTAAGTCAAACCCTTGCACAGCGATACATTATTGCATCATACTGCAATGCCTAGCAGTTTAACCCTGAGCTATGGGTGTAGTTAGTCTTATTGCAAAACATTTCAAAAGTACAATTTATTTCCTGGAATTCACATTAGTTCCTTGACACTGATGCTTCCTGAATGAGGCAAAAACATGAAAATATTAAACCAGTCATTTCTAAATGTTAACACAATTAGCACAAAAGGTTGCTCCACCTAAAGGGATGATCATACTGATGTTAATTCTGTAAGCAAATTCTGTGAAGTAAAGCACATTCTATTCAGGAACATTTTTTAAAACGTTTGACGCAGTATGTAGTGCCTGTAGGTACCTGCAGAAGTTTGATAGCATTGCTGTTTCCAAGTTTTGGTAAGTTTTCATAAAGCCAGGACGGTCCCACTGAAATACATGCCTTCCTTATTCTACAAAGATATGAAATAATTAAGAATTTAGATTATTATTGCACAGTAATTTCAAAGACATAGTAAAATTCATACAAACAAATCTACAAAACGACAGGTTCAGTAAAAGCATAATCACACTGAATTGTATCACCTTTGTTGTACACATTTCAGGTACATCACATTTATTATAAAGACAGCGAGAATAGCAGCTGTTAGGCAGATCCCAATTACCACTCCACCTGAAAAATAAACAAAAACAAACAACAGCCTGTTTTAACATGGCAGCTTGTGTTTCTACAAGTTGTGTAATTGTGCAAGCACATGGGATAGGGTTTTCTGAAGATAAAGCTCCACTTTAGTATCATCTACCCTGGCAAAAACAGATTGTTAAAAAGGGTAACCAAAACAAATGTTTCCATGTGATTATGAGCAACTGGTTTAATTAAAAACAGTCTGGTGCTAAAGTGTTACATGAAATTCAGTTGATTATTTTTCACATAGAAATAATCTAGCTTCCTTTACAGGGAAGAAACCAGCCAGCATTCATTTTCTGAGTTAAACACAGAAATTAAAACAAAAGAAAACATCAATTTGTGCATTCAGCGGAAGTGTTTTTTCGCTTAGAAAATCAACATAACATGTTGTTCTGAATAAAAATTCTGCCTATTCATGACTAATTTGCTTTTTCCCATTTCATTAATTTATATGGTGCAGAACCTCAATATGCAGAAACTCAATTTCACCAAAAACTTCACCAAAAGCAAAATGGCTCACTTTAATGTTTGCATTAATTTACAAAAACACTTGTTAATGCTTTTAAAGAGTCTACCAACACTGGCATCATAAACTGAATGTGAAATCAAGAGTCCGAACTCATACTTCTGTTCACAAATGCTAGAATTCCTGGTCAAAAGAAAAGCTGATACTAGAACTTCATATACTGTTCTCCTGAAAGTTCCTTCACATATGCTCTTTCTGACCACCTTACCATGAGATCTCCAGAGAGCAGGATTTGGTACATCCACAAATGAATGAGGATCACTGTATTTTTTGTCAGGCCACTTTTCTGAAGTCTCTGTAAATGCAGCAAGAGTAGCTTCGATTAGAGCATGTTTTTATACTTTGTCTTTACTGAACACCTTAAATAGTTAAATTCCATTTTTTACACTCTAGGAATATTCAGCTTGATTTCCTAAGTGAAAAAAGCAACTGTAAATGATTATCATCTTAGATGATCAAAATCATCCATCTTCTGATAGCCATTACTAGCAGACTGTCAGGCTGTTTAGAAATTATTTCTTTATGTAGATTTACAGGAACTGAAAATGGTGATCTATTTATGGGTGACCTAGTGTAGTAGTTGATAGGGCTCTGCACTTAACATACCCCAGGGGATAAAAGGCCATGTAAAATGAGTGTCTTCTAAAACTACTCAAACGTTGCAGCTATTAAAGTTTACCAAGGAGAGACGTTTATGTTTTAATGTTTCTCTCATGAACTAAGAAGTTTCTTATAAAAGGCAAGCCTTGACCATTTCTGACAAATGTATTAGTTTATGACAAATTAGTTGGAACAGCTCTTAGTTTGAAAAGCATTCGTACAGAGCCACACATCTTCCGTTGCTGGCCTTGCTTCCTGTTGCACGTAAAACCACATGTTAAAAAATAGTACCTTGACTTAGTCATGTCTAGTGCACTGAAACATAAGAACTACAGAGAGGAGATGCTATCTACCGTTAGCCCAATTATGATCACAAAGAATATCAGGAAAGCATAATAATGCATTCCAACCACAGAAACGTTTTTTCAGATGCAGAGGAAGCACCTACTCTAATTGTTTATAAGCCGCATGCATTTATAGTAGGAGGATGTGCAACACATCCACACTTTTCTTAAATTATACTGTATTAGTGTTGTTAATGTAGTGTTGTTACCACAAATCTAGAAATCGAAACGTACCACATTTGCTACATTCCTACACTTGTGAGATGCGACCCATCAATGAAAAGTTTTCAGTTTCAGCCCAATATGACTTTGGGTCCTTTCCCACTTGGAAGGAAGTGTTTTTTGTTCCACATATGTTATCACACTCCTGTTTATACCCAAACCTTGCTATAACGATCCCAACAAATCATTAGTCAAAATGAAAACCTTCTTGAGCGGCTTCCTTTAGCAGAGATGACTGTGTTAAAGGTTTGCTTTATGTTGTGCAACTTGAAGCAAAGCATATATATTTTCTACTTGTTTATGACTGACCACTAATTAGCTGATTGTATCTAGACAGATAATGTCAGGGAAATACATTTCAGGCACCAGTGTCATGCACAGTGTTTAGGAGGAGTATCAAAGCCGGACATTTTCTTCTCCTAATGTATATTCAAGCAAGACATAACTGCTCAGTACTGTCGGGTGATTCACAGGTACAGGTTACTGGAAGTGAACGTAAAGTTTTTCAGTAGATGGTGGAAAAACCTAGTGTGATACTGTGGGTTTGTTTCTGTTTACTTTCATACCTAAGATGGGTAAACTCCTCCAATTATCCACATTTGCCTAAGCACTTCAGAATTTATAGGGACACAATTTTTTTGGTTTCTGGAGCTTCATACAGTAGAACAAACACACAGTTAATGTTGTGCAAATGGGTAGAAATGTGTATACAGATGTTTGTTAAAACTAAACACCACATCACACTTCCTCCCCCATCCTCTCTCACCCCCATCCTCCCACACACATGGTTACATGCACTTGCATCTGAAAGCATTTAACCCCACATTGATGCGAATATAGAAAGGTGGCCTATGTTTTCGCAATACATTTATACAAAACCTAGTGGCCCCAAATGCACTGAGCCGTAATGGACATAAATTCTGCATAAGGAATATAATAATAAGCCACATTCTTTGTGTCCCAATTAAAAACATGGTTAGTTCATCTAGAATAAATGTTTTCTTTGCGAAGACAACTTATTACTGCACCACTGTCAGAACCTCATACGCATGAAACAGTAACCATATGAATTTAAAATTCATAATTTTCAGTCATTTTTAAACCGTTTCTACTTGTCCACTCATTGCGGAATGTTCAAACAGTGTAAAGGGAAGCAACAATATGTAAAGCAGAAGTTTCATGAGCATACTTTCACCTTTCATATGGATTTGTCCAAAAGCAGGATGTGAAACTCCTTCAGTGCTCTCAACATACAGAGAGATATGGACTGTGCAAGGTGGTGTACCTGTAACAACAATTTACCCAAGTAGATTTAATTACGTTAATTTTTCATTTGAATGTTAAAAAACACACATCAGTAGCTGCTGTCAGGTCAAGTGTGTGTGTTGACCTGGGAGCACTTCCTCCTACCATTAATGAATGTTGAATTCTGATCTTTTGCAATTCTCTTCCACTGCACCTCCAAAAGGCCAAAATGCCACTCAACTACATAACCCAGGGTTTTCTCTGGGGTTTCGTTGTAGGAGAGATGCGATGAGTTCCATACCACGTGGATTCTGCCCCCTGCTGCTTGGCTTAAGTATACTGTTGGAGCTGGTCTTCCTGCAGGATTAAAATTTTATATTTTCTATTTTTCTTTTACTTTACCCAACTCCATAAATACTTGAAATAGAACAAAACATTTAAGATACCATGAATGTAACATTTAGTCCAGTAATTTAAAATATTCTTTACAAATTCTTTGCACATTACAAATGTATGCTCTGCAAATCAGTTTTTTGTCAGCTGTAAATGTCAGTTTAATACTTGAAAATGAACTGGAAATGTTTTATTATTATTATTAATAAAATAAATATTTATTAATCATTCTCCTCTAAAGCCCTGAATGTCAATTGACATTCATTAGTGAATTAGTGAATTAAAGAAAATCGTAGTTTTTTAATCACGAGACTTAATAAAAGTCTTAATTTAGTACCCTGAACCAGCCTTGAAAATGAACTTTTGAAAAAGCTTAAACTTCATTGCTGTTACACTGACACATCAGGGGATGGGATATATAAGTGGGCAACTAAACAGCAATTGAAGTCTCTTCTTGAAGTTGAAGTATTCTGACAAGGCCAAGTTGTGATGGCTAGACAACTGGTACAAAGCATCTCCAATACAACACCACTCTCGTGGGGAGTGGCAGATATGAAGTAATCGGTACCTACTAAAAGGGGTTCAAGGAAACCCAAGGCACCCAAGCCGCACATGTGTGTAGTTTGTTTTTCCCACTGGTTTACAGTGTAAACGGGAACTAGGAGCTCTGAAGGGTAGTATGGCAGTGTTTTGCAAATGACATTTTCATTTGAAACATCCACAGTAGGAGAACTATGTGTTGAGACGTTCACAACACTTGGTGCAGACTTGGGTTAGGTTAGGGATTTGGTAAACAGGTTTAAAGTTAAGTTCACACAACTACTCCACAGCCAACCACTTTGAAAGTGATTCAGTGTCCAAGGCTAGGGGATGTAGTCTCCTGGTAGCCTTTCTGATTCAGTAAAGGATAGTAGTTCATTTTTACAGGTACAGACTTTTGGTAAGGATGAAAAGAAAAGCTGGATAACCTCAATGACCAGCATAAAAATAACAAATGAACAATGGACCATTTGGTTCATGATGTCTGTCTGTATATACAGTTCTGTGCAAAAGTTTTAGGCAGGTGTTAAAAAATGCTGTAAACAAAGAATGCTTCCAGAAATGGAAGTGTTAATCATTTATTTTCATCAATCAACAAAATGCAGTGAATGAACAAAAGAGAAATCTAAATCAAATCAATATTTGGTGTGACCACCCTTTGCCTTCAAAACAGCATCAGTTCTTCTAGGTACACTTGCACACAGTTTCTGAAGGAACTCGGCTGGTTGGTTGTTCCAAACATGACTGTGTTTCAACCTCCGTGTGACATTGATGATCATCAGCACCTGTTTGGTAAAACTGGTTGATCACACACCGACTATAATCCTACAAAATCCCTGACTGTGTGCAAGTGTACCTAGAAGAACTGATGCTGGTTTGAAGGCAAAAGGTAGTAACACCAAATATTGATTTGATTTAGATTTTTCTTTTGTTCGCTCACTTTGCATTTTGTAAATTGATAAAAAAAAAACAATCATTATTTATATTTTTGAAAGCATTCTTTGTTTACAGCATTTGTTCACACCTGCCTAAAACTTTTGCACAGTACTGTATATATATATATATGATATTATATTTGCAGATATAATATTTATATTTTCATGAAAGTTGACTTCCAAGCATGTTTACATGTAAACATCTCAACTTTGAGGCCAATGAGGCCAGATATAAATCACTTAACAGTTCAATAAATACAGACCTAAAGTACTTCATTGTTGAAAGATTAATTTGGCATCCAATATAAAAACAAACTAACAAATAAAAAAATTCTAATATAAAACACATGAATGCATAAAACTGATGTGGACTATAAGAGTTTGAGTTTGGGTAGACGGGGCTGTACTTATCCAGTAGAGGGCATGGTTGGCCTTGAGTTTCCCCATTCATTTTGCTATTTTATACATAATGAGAAACTATGTGGTATGTGATTGGTTTCAGGGCTTTTGCTCAGCTCTTCTAAAAGCTGATTGGTTGTGAGGCTCATATCACAGCCCTGACTACCAACTACTAAGGACATAAGAGGGGGTCAACTCTTTTTATGTGTATGTATATGCTTCATGCTATAAAATCCTCACAGCAATGCTGCAACATGTAGTATAGTATAATATAATCCTAGCTAGAAGAGTAGAGGGGGTAACTATAAAGAAGGACAAACTCCATATTAATAGCCATGGTTTCTAAAAGATGCTGAGCAGGGGGATGCCTGTAAAGTTTGGAGTGTACATGAAACATATAATGCCAGGATTACTGTCATGTAACAGTAATACAAAGTCATTATTTTTTTGATTATACCTAATGCTCTTCACCTGGGAAGATTTTCCAAAGTAGGATTTCTCAGTAAGCTGTGTAATTTTGGTCAAAAGAAAAGACTTTGCAGGAGGATCTGTCTTTATCAATGTTAACAGACTTTGTTAAGTTGTCTTGACTTAATGCTGCTTTGTGTGAGGGGACTGAGGCCTGTAAAACTTGAACATATGTGTGTGTGTGTGTGTGTGTGTGGGTGTGTGGGTGTGTGTGTTATCAGATTGTTTTACATCCTTCACTGAGGAGGAAAGAGGAAAAGACAATAGTCTTAGAGTCACAATAAGATGAACAGTCATTTTCTTGTGAGAAATTGGGTTGCAATGAATTGTTAGATAGTATTTTAAATATAAGACATTAACTTTTTTACAGGAGATTTTATGGCTTTTTCTTAAAGTACAAAGACTGGGTGCTTTTCTTCACAGAATAAATCAAATGT
Source organism: Hepsetus odoe (assembly GCA_017165825.1). Lineage (NCBI taxonomy): Eukaryota > Metazoa > Chordata > Actinopteri > Characiformes > Hepsetidae > Hepsetus > Hepsetus odoe. The sequence continues at coordinate 19,997,665 of CM029366.1, read as the reverse complement.
ATATTTGTATTTTAAATCTATACTAAATGGCATTGCCATATGGCAACAATATTTTAAAAATATTCAAAGAACAAATATTCATATTTTTATCTGATTACAGTAAAAAAAATATTTCTTTTCCTTGTTGAGCTGAAGGTTTTCTGAGTAAAACGATGTATTTTATCACATGCCTTCCTGTTGCAGTGTTGCAATGCCCCCCCAACACACACACACACACACACACACACTGAATCAATTGTTGGGCATACACAACGAGGAAATTAATACGCTTCTTTTGGACACTTGTTTTTTCCAATGGACATGCGTATTTATGGCTCTATATATACAATCCTAGGTTGTTTTCTTACTATAATTATTTTTAGATTATATCATGTATTCCTAAAACTTTAAGACATACTGATTTTGAAGTCCTGCATTTTTTTTTCATGTCTTAATGGTAATTTATTGCCCACAGCAGTTAGAAAATTAATAATCAACATGAAAAAAATGAATACAAATGTGTATTTATCATTTAACAAAATTGTGACAAGTCTTTTTTTGATGATAGAGAGGAAATGAGTTAAAGGTGGAGCAGACTAGATAAATCAGCATGAAAACAAAGAAAGATAAATAAGGAGAGCAGCACGCTCAAGAAGAAATGACAGTGATAGTGGAAACAGATAAAGAATGAGAAGAGCATTTTCACTTTTATTTCACTCTTATTTTCACTTTTATTTCTTTTTTTGGGTTTGTGGGTCCTGACCTCAGTGCTTTTTTTATCTACAACTCTGGTTGCATTACTAACCTTCCACAGCACAGTTACATTCTTGGTGGTACTCCCTTCGCTTCGCATGATGACTCTCCACACATCCAGCTTGCTTAAGGGTGCTGATGACAGGTATCAGATTAAAACAAAAAGTCAAAACTGATCAAATCAACCAAATGTAGTCCTCACAAGTACTACAGCAAATGCAGGATATCACAAGAAAAATACAAAGACGTATTTTTTCACATTCACGTTTATAAAACCTTTAAAAACGTATATAAAACAACAATAAACAGGGGAATTAAAATATTTTCAATTTCCAAAATTCTTACTCCTTTTATAAAATATACATATAGAAACATTTTGAATGATTAGTTATTCATCATGAAGTGGCAGATTGCTTTTTAACATTAAGATGATGCAGTTTTTATCAAAGCAGTTTGATTGTAGTGTCTGTCACAGTAGCACTTTTACCTTGTACAGGGCTTTTTTGAGTGAACGTCTGACTCCACAAGCTGCAGTTGTTTTTCAGTGAGACTGCGCAGACTCTCAGCTCAAACTGATAGGTGGTCAAGGGCTCTAAATTTTCCAGCATCTGTAATTTTTTTTTCTGAACCTGAGCCAAACTTCCATCCATCTAAACAGACACAATCAAACAGACAGTTAAAAGCTCTTCTAATAAGCAAACAACTGATATGTGATCATATACAGCCCTAATTACCATTCACTGATGTGATTCTTAGTTTAGTTTTGTCAATTATTAAGCTGAAAATGGATGTATTACATCTTAGTTGCCTAGACAACAGGTTACCAAACCTTGGTGCCCCAATGGCATTGGGATGAGGATCAGGAGCTTGTGGCGTAGCCCTATGACCGTGCCACTTCAATTATTAAGATTACATAAGTAACTTCTGATAAATGTAGCTTAGTTACATGTTTCATCTTATTTGTGAGAATATTTAAAATATTGACACCTTACCCATCCTTGTGTACCCTCTATTCTGAACCTCAGACTGGGTTTTAGAAGCTTCATATCATCTGAAACCTGCCAGTGGATGGTGGCAGACAGGGACCCTTTTGCAAATACTATCTTCTTGATACTGGGAGTGCTTGGAATAACTACAAAGTTTTGAAGAAAAAGAAGAAAAAAAATGTAAGTAAAGCCTTACAAGATCTTGAAGCATTCCACTGATCCACTGATCACATGTCACATAATGATAACATGGTTGTCAGTCAGGTAGCTAGAAACAATTACCATTTAAAAGCACAGAGGTATATATTGAACCTGATTCCAGCACTTCAAAAAAGGATGACATTCTGCTCTTTCATGAGCAGATGTAGGCCTATTTCTCCTCAAGCATATCTGTGTATCTATCTTCTGTACATTTGCATATCTTCACACTTTCTCTTCCCGTTCCAACCCTGTAATTTTTATTTTTTTTAAAGATGTGTGCAACTTTAAATATGCAGGTAATATGCCTCCACTCATAATCATAGATAAATGTTTTCTTAGTAAATTGCTGGAAGAAGTGTTTACTTGGCAGATATTTGCTGTTCATCTTCCTGTTAAGTCAAGTCTAGCATAACAATAAACCAATAAAACAGATAAACTGAAACACACTCTTAAAACAAAGATGCTGCAAGGTTACTTTAAGTGATACCACTAAACCACTTTTGTTTCGTAAAATAACCCTGTGTGGAACAGAGATATGAGTGTGCAGGTAATTTTAATTACTGTCATGAAAGATGAGATTCCTGTGCTTGCAAACAAACACAGTGAGCAGTGAATTTATCCCCTGCGTTTTAGCCATCCTGGACACACTGGTAGTGAACTCACAGACACCAGGGGCAATTATGTGCTTAAGTGAACAGCTCAAAGGCATTTCAGCTGTGTGAGCCGTCCTCTCAGTTGCAAGCCCTCCTCTCTAAACATTGGTCCTCTAGAAAGGCTCTAGCGGCTCTTCTGTTAACTGAAGCAAATTTTTAAATCTCTTTACACTCAAAAGAGATTCTCCCAAAATTTTTGGTGCTTTGTGCTGATCTAAAATATAAAACCGTGCTCTTAGTTTCCCCTAATTTAAGATTATTTAAAGTCTCATTTACAAACCCTCAATCAAACAAAGAACAGCCGAAACATTGGAGAAAACAAATGCTTTAGACATTCTGGACCTGTGATGTTGGTCTCTTTGAAATAAAGTCCTTAAAGCAGTTCTACATTTGGATGGACAATTTTGGGGTTAAAAAAAACAAACTTCCATATCTTTTTTTAGTCATATAAAGAGTAACTCTAGATATGCAGGAACTTTATACGAATTCAGTGAGGAAAATAAAAAATGGTTCTACTAAGTTTACCCCAAAGAACCCTTTTCTGAGAGAAATGCCATATAAAGAGTTATAAATAGGGCAACATACGGTCAGCCACTATGTCCCGTCCACACACAATGAGAAGCTTCCTTTCTTGCTCCACCATGCAATAGAGACTAAATTTTGGCTGGGTGACAACCAGTTGAGCTTTCACACTGGAGCAGCTGATTTTCCGCAGGATAGTCTGTCCATTGAGCTGTATGATGAAGGGTCTGTTGCACTGCTCACTGTTGGATTGGCAATGTACAGTCAGGTTGGAGCCGATAGGAATGATGTGTTTATCTAAGGTCAGCTGTCCAGCACAACGGATACTGTAGCAGTCTAAAGAGAAGAAGAGAACCAGTTCAAATGTCAAACAATGCAAATAAAATTCAAGATAAATTCTCAATCAAGAGCTGCCTCAAAAGGGTTTTTTGAGCAATGCCATAAAAGAACTGCATTTAGTTTCTCTCAAATTGGTTGTACCCAGATTTGAGAAGCAACTGCTCTATAGGACAGTGCTTGAAAATGAAACTTTACATTCTTTCACAAAACCATATCTCATTTACAATTAGGGTTCCCTGAAGAACAATCAGAGAATTAAACACAAAATGAGGAAAAAAAAGTTTTATTAGCATATAACACCAAATTCACTCACCTCCTATTTGGCAGAAGAGCAGTGAAAGTAAGACAAGCGGTATGACTTCTTTGAAGAAATTCATTTCACGATTTTCTTGATCTCATCCTCTTTGACAAATGAGATAAATGTGCAGCACATGAAGTGTTACTCTGTTTCGATTCTCTTGCTCTCTTAAAAAATATTTTATCATTTATAGAGAGGTCATCAGCTCAGTGGCTTACCATATCTCTGGTCCTCTTCCTCCTCAGATGAAATGTTTATCTCACACTTTGTTGTTGTCAAGTGACTCATATGTGCACTCAAAAATCGCTTGTGTCCTGGATTGTCACTGCTGATAAAACATGAGGAATAAGGTTTACTACCTGCACACTTTTAGAGCACACTTTAAGCAAGAATACAGGTCTGCTCAAATTGTCACGAACCATCTCATGCTGATGACTGATATCCTTCTGCTTAGCGGCAAAACGTTTTTCTCAAAGTTCTCATTTAAGGGGCTATGACCTACATTTGTGGCTTTTATGTCTTTGCTGGAAGTCTTTATATGTATGTGTCCCAATTGATCAACCTCTTTTCTAGTCATCCAACAGCAAGTTGTTTTAGTTGATTTAAATATTACATGAAGAATCAAATTTTTAAATGGAGAACTTCAACACATATCAACATATATTTTCTGTTTAATAATGTAAAAGAAGACGTCATGCCCATAGAGGTTCTTACTGTGTACCATTTTTCGTGTTGACCAGGAGATCTCATAGATCACTTCTTGTCCTCATAAGAAAATTTGGAAGTTTGGAACACCAAGCAGGAAACACTCATCAGATCACAAACTAACATAGTCTCTGATGTAAAGGCTCCCATTACTCAGTGTGGTGAATGTGTTTTAACACCTCCAAACCCATCACCACCAAATAAATAAATAAAAATTGGCCTTAAGGAACTTCCTTAAACTTAAGGAAATACATCAGTACGAACGTGTTATCTAACTTAGCCCTAACACAGCCTGTGCCTGTGTAAGGACCCCTTTTCCAACCCACTGTTCTTTATTTTAAATGAGCAAATACACTGGAATCAAACATACATCAGTTATATAATGCACGCACTCAAACGTAGATAAAAATTAAATAAGTTCAAAGATACTGTACCATGTCTTCATGTGGCTGCCATCTCATTAAGAGCATGTGAACATAAAGGCACCAGAGCAAGCCTTCTTCACATTTCTGATTTCTAAAGCTTGTTCCATTTATGTGCATTTCAAACGCCTTCTGGGGAGCCCCCACATACATATGCACTTTAACATTTTCTCACAACATATTATGCACCCAGTACAAGGCAAGAAGTTGCATGGAACAATGTAATATGCTTTAACATTAAACATTACATTAAACACTGCAGTTTATATGCCTTTGATTTGGCTGCATAATGTGTGATATTCAAAGCTCAGGAAAGTGTAACCACATTTCTTCAAATTAGAAAAAAGAAGATAAAGAAACCACAAAAGCTGTTACAAGCTGGTACACATGGGCAAATGAACCCATGGGTCCACTGTAACTGCACTCAATGATTTTAGCTGTGTTTCTACATACCTGATGCTTGGTATTTGTATTTTGTGGCAATATTTGTTTGTTACTTGCTTTAGTGTTTGGTTTTATTTTCCCCCCTTTTTCCTGTTCCCCTGCGGTTATGTGGTTGGATTTGTCTTTGAGCTACAAATGTCAAACTGTTCTAGGCAAGTTTTGACACTTTCTCTACTGAATGCCCTGCGCCTGCACCAGAGGTTCCTCTTTACTATCAGCTTAATTTTCATTTGATCTAATAAAGAAGAGGTTCTTCTGGAAAGTCATTCTCTTTAAAAAGCTCTAATGCTTTTCAACCAGCCAACTGATATCTCGGGTAAATAAAAGCTTTCGAGCAAATGTACCTTCTCTGACCAGTGCCATGGAGAAAGCATTTTTGTTTCTATGAAAAAACACATTTTAAAGTGAGATTAGTGAATATTAAGAAACTTAATATTTCATACCATTATTTGTCATTTTTAAATGTGCAATCAAAAAGTAAACAAAAGTGGAGAACCATCTATTAAAGGTTCTAAAGAGCAAGTGATAATGCATCCTCTTGGGTTATTCCCAGGGGCTTTACATCTAATAATTACTCATACTGAATATTGCACACCCACCTTTAGCAAAGAACATTATCTTACTCGGATTATTTTTTGACTAATGTCCTCCTTGAATCGTTCGCTTCCCTCAGAGTTATTTCCTTTTGAAGAATCACCAGCACTTAAGTGAAAGAGAGTTATGTATATATGGTCTTGTGGTCAACTGTCTACGGAATATACAGTGGTATGTACAGGATCAAGTCAAGTCAAGTAGGATTTTATTGTCATTTCAGCCATATACACAGTACACAGTGAAACGAAATAACGTTCCTCCAGGACCCTGGTGCTGCACACAAGACAAGACACAAGACACAAGACAACAATGGTGGTGGTCTAGTGGTAGGGTACTTGCCTACAGGCCTCTGGATCAAGAGGTCCCAGGTTTGAATCCCACCTCTGGCACTACCACCACTGGGTACCTGAGCAAGACCCTTAACCCTGAGCTGCTCCAGGGGGGACTGTCCCTGTAATTAGGACATGGAAGTCGCTCTGGATAAGTGCGTCCGCTTTTAAATAACATCAAACAGTTGTTTCATTTGATTCATTTACATTCTCTCTCCATTTCACTCATTTTCATAGCCGCTTGTCCTGTTTAGGATCACAGGGGTTGCTGGAGCCTATCCAAGTTCTCACAGGGTGAAAGACGAGGAAACACCCTGGATAGCTCGCCAGTCCATCGCAGGGCAGACACACAGACAAATACACTCAGATTTACGAACAATTTAGTATCTCCAGTCCAACTGATGTGCATGTCTTTGGATAGTAGGAGGAAACCGGAGCTCCCGGAGGAAACCCATCACAAAAGGGGAGAACACGTAAACTCAACACAGAAAGGACTCGGACCGTCCCACCTGGGAACTGAACCCTGGACCTTCTCCCTCACCCACTGTGCCACCGTGCCGTCCCGGATTAATTGAATAAATTCATTAATAAAACCGTTCATTGGAACTACTGAATAGTGTTATTCAGGAGGGTTTCAATTTTATTTCTCAGTGTAACTCTCATACAGTTATTATTTTTAAGTCACAGGATTTTTTTTTTGCCATTTATTTTGGGATATTTTCTTATGTGTTGTAAGGGGGGAATTCTTCAGTGTGATTTCTGCTTTTCAACAGTTCTGTTGCAAATATTTTATCAACTTTATAATCAAAGTTAAGTGATTTTTCTTTCGCTGGTTCTTCTTCTGGTTTTCACAGCTTGCATCTAACGGTATGTGCTCTGCATAGGATAAACAGCTAGTAACGAGAGATGCACGAGCCTGAAATTAGAATAGTAGGCCAGATCACTTTTTACGGAATTGCAATCTGCCTGCTATGGGCTCTAAAAAACATTCAACTTTGGTTGCACCAGTTAAACAATTTAATCAATGAAAATAAGAATGACACACGTTGGTATCTGCTGTAAAAAAACAACCAAACAAACTAAAACTTAAAATTTCAAATATATATATATTTTCTAAGCAATTTTACAAGCAGATCACAGCAAATGAAATGCCACACATACACGCTATACAACGTGCTCTATAATGAATCTTAATGGGTTATGTGGTCTGCTGACCCCAATTTTGTGATGGAAAAACAGAATCAGTTCATGCTTTGAACATCAAAGCAGATGCTCTAAGGTAAGCACATCTTGGGGTTCTTCATCATGGCTAAGCGAGACAGTGTATTTCAACACCAGCTCAGGAGTGAATTGTTTTTCCTTCAGCAGAACACACTTTAAAAATACAAAAGAAAATTTTCCTTCAACTTTATCATCATGACGCTTCTGTGGATATGTAACAAAAAATTTTGTTTTTGCAGCCTAGTTTCTATGCATGAGAACTGTATGGATTATGTAGAGAACATTTAACAAAATTATAGATTATAATATGTACTTTTTTTTATATGTACTTTTTTAAATTATTTTTTTATTTAAAAAACTTTTAGCAGTATTTTAAACTATATTTTTTATTTTAGGTTTTGTATTGATGTAAATACTTTATATTAATACAAAATTGTAAATAAACTAATAGTTTAAATAGTTGAAATATTTTTATTGTTGCTGCAGAGAAATCTCATAAGATCAGATTCAGAATCAGTTTACAGCTCGGTTACTCTTGCATACACTAGACATTTGCCTTGGTGCTTATATACATGAACAACATAGCATAAAAAACTCTACTTCTCATTCATTTTTGCAACAGTAATGCTTTTCTCTCTTCAACACAAGCCAGTGCTCTAACATGCATCAGCAAAGAATTAGATTTTTATCAACTGACAGCTTTGGACGTGAAACATGTTACCACAGTTCTCCTGATACAATCTGCAGATCACTTAGGTGGCAGGACTTTTACAGAAAGTCACAAATGATTTTCACATTTAAATAGAGCTTTTCAGTATTTATTTGTACAGGGAATAACTACATCTGTGTAGAAATATGGTGATAGAATAACTACATCTGTGCAGAAATATGACACAGTGTAAAAGGCATAAAACTGCTGAACAGATTACAGTCACCACAGAGCAGACAGTGCTGGGTGTAAATGCGGTGTCAGATTTGTATTTAGGCAGGTGATTTAAAAAGTGCAAAAGGTTTATTTGTGAGGTCAGGAGAAACTGCAATAATTTTTGTGCAAAACTGATCTTTCTGCCCACATGTCCTCTCTCACCATATCCATAAACCTCCTCTTAGACCTCAAGGAAGACATCTGTGAGCTTGGTCTCTTGGTGGCTCTCTTGAGTTCTTTAATCAGTATTTCTTGACAGTCCTCTCAATGCTGTGCTCACATTGCTTGTGACCACCATTTTGACTACACTTTTCCCTTCCAGTGAACTTACCATTAATATACTTCAGTTCAGTACTCTGCAAACAGATGGCTTTTTCAGGGACCTTCTGTGGCTACTCCTTGTGAAGGATGTCAGTGATCATCTACTGGACAACTGTCAAGTCAGCAGTTTTCCCACCACTGAGGTTGCTTGTCCTGAAATAAACATATGAGAGAGATATGGTATTTATACCATTCGATTAGAAATGTACTTAGAAATATTCTAATAATTTGTTTTCATAATAATGTTTTTATTAGATAGTATTAGATGTTTTTATTTAAAATACAAAATGGTTCACACATTTTGGATTATGTGTAGAATTTACAAAAAAGTTTTTTTTTTTTTTTTTTACATATACCAGATCTATCATTGGTTCAGGTGTCTGAAGCCACCCTGGCAGTAAGAGTGTTCTCAAAGGGTCGAAATGTGAATACGTGGACGTCTGAGGGCTATTCAGGAAGAAATGGTCGTTTAAAACTTGCTTTAAAGCTTTAAAACCTGCAAATATCTAATAAGTCAACTTCACTGCGCTGTTTAAGACTTTTTTTATAATGCTTCATCTTATGTGTTTAAAGAATCTAACATTCATTGTGAAACGCCCTTTCACCTTCCTCTTGGAGAAGACTATAAATAAAATCGACTCACTATTATTAAGGAAGGGGCGTGGCGAGGTCGGTTGCTGTGGTAACGTTCCGGCGTCTGTGCGCATGCGCAGTGTTTGTTTTGGGCGAGGCCAACGTTCAGCAGTGGCTGCGGGCCTGAGTGCAGCTTTTAACGAGCAATACAGGAAGAAAACTTCGGAACTGAAACCCAAATGTGAGAAAAAATGGTCATTATGTTAGATAGGGTCAAGTGAGGTGAGTGGAGACAACCGGTATAACAGACAGGTGCACGATGGTTCTAACCTGAGAGTTAGAAAGTTAAAGTTTTCATGGTTTTATCAATGCTGCTTAGTAAGACAGGGGTGATATATTATGGAGAGGTTTAGTTATTGAGCCATATAGTTAAATATCTCCTTTTTTCTCATTATTATTGTGGGACTTTTATTTTGGGCGAAGAAATGACCCTCAAATATCAGCAGCAGTAGCCCCCTTCTCTCTCAGCCTCACCATTTCCTTCAGGACCCAAGCTGCTGTCTGATTTAGTGTTGCTTTAAAGAGTATTTTGAAGTGAAAGATTGATTACACTGAGCAACACATTTTGAGATGTCAAGTCTGTTAATGGATTGCACAGTGTGTATTGTTGCCACCTCACAGCGATAAGGTCCTTTGTTTGATTTCCAGGTGGGGTGACCTGTGTCCTTTCCATCATGGAGTTTGCATGCTCTTCACGCGTCTGCAAGGGTTTCCTCTGGCTGTTTCCATCGGCTTCCTCCCACAGTTCAAAGAATATATGTCAGGTGAATTGGAGATGCTAAATTAGGTGTGAGTGTGTTTGTGTGTCTGCCTTTTGATGGACTGGCGACCTGTCTCAGGGGTCTCTACATCTTTCACCCTGTGTATGCTGGTTCATGGTTAGCTAACAGACTCATTTTACATCATTTAGCTGATTTTTGGTACCTTGCTTTTAAGCAACTTCCAAGGAGTTCATTAGTGAAAGTCAAGCTAAAGTATAGAAGACATAGCAGACAACAGTGCTGCAAGTTCCCACTTCTATTTTTCTGCTCCTTTCTCTAAAGGTTTAGGCAAGCTGAAGATGACATCCAGATTACTTGAGTCCTTCAAAACCTTGGACATTTACTCCAAGAGAGTGTTGGAAAGACATGCAAAGGTCTTTTTTTTTCTTTTCCTGAGTAGGCTTATAAACAGGTCTTCATACATGTGTATCATTTGATATTGGGGACAATAATTGTGTCCTTCTTTTCAGAAGAATTGCCAACTAAGTGTGTCAGGACATTGCATTGCTTATGATCAGGAAAACACAACGCTGGTGTTGGACTGCGATCAGAACACTTTCACTCTTAGTATGCCTGTAAATAAGCCCAAATCAAACACCGGATGTGTTGGTGAGGAACGAGGTCATTTTCATAAAAGATTAAGGTAAAAAACACTGGTTGTTGGATAACCTGATGGGAAAACAAAACGGAGGAACCAAAATGCTGTACTGTGTTGTTGTTTCAATGTTTGACCTAGAAAAATGTGACATAAATTAGAAATCAGAACACAATCCCACCTGTTTGATCACACTGTTATTATGGTGCTTTAACAAGTAATACCTTAGAGGCCTGGGCATCTAGATCTAGAAGGGAGTTGCAGGATCTACACCTTGTTCAGGCTAATGTGTAAAATAATGCTAATTGTTTAGGATTTCAAAGTCTTCAGCTCCTGCAAAGAGCATGAAAGGCAGTTGCAACATCAAATCAGTTGAGGTTGTCAATAACAGAATCAACATGCGTCCTTTTACAAGCAGTGAAAACACTGCCTGCCGGACAAGTCCAACTGTTGTTAAGTCTTCAGTGAGAAGCTCCATAGGCCAAGGTAAGATGTACTCCTTGGTGGGTGTGGGAACCCAAACCAGTTTGAATAGCATTGGAAGATTAAGTTACTTAAATCAAGTTACTTAAATGGTCTTAAATTCATGAATTTAGCATTTCTCAGGGTAAATTCTGATTAATCAAATTGACCGTCTGTGTTTATTCAGCAAATGTTAGATTTATTTTAACGTCTTTAATTATAAATATTATTAGAAACTTTAATAATTATAATGAACTTGTCAGATCACAGAGAGCATATACAACAATATTATTTCGGACAGCTGGATAGACCAACAACCATTATAGTGGCAGTGTATTGTTACATAGTAACAATGTATGCTCTTTTACATAGACAAAGAAGATTGTGGAAAGGGTTTGATGATTACTTCTTTAAGGGAACCAGAGTTTCTTCAGTCTTCCTGCCAATCCCCAAACAGGGTGAAGTGGTCAAGAGAGGTGCAATATCATGCTAAGACACTAAATAATGCAGTCCCCTACCATGTCTTTATAATTGTACTCTTTACATTAGCCTGTTGGTGGCCTTACCTTCTGCCACTGTTTGTATACATATTCAATAATTAATTACACTGAACCAATGTAAAAAAATATTTTCCTTACATTAAGAATAACTTTGATTATATAATACCTTGCATTGGTATGAAGAACAGGAATGTGCTCTGTTTTATGCCACCTCCTGCTTTTGGGAAGAATTGGGGTTCAATGTTTGGTTTTAATGGGCTGACCTCTGCGTTTATGTGGGGTTATCTGCAAACATTTCCATACATATGTATGCATGTAATGCTCATTTGTGATCATTGTGTTTATTGATCTTTAGGGCTTTTTTAGCAAATAGTACTGAACCAGCACTCTCAAATAATTGTTTTTGCTTTCAGGTTGAGAATGTACCTTCTTTGCATTCACTAAACAAGGACAATAGTAAGGCCTTGGTGGGTAGCAGCCTTGGATACACAGATACCTCTCACTGGTGCTCCGGCTCATTTAATAATGGTATAATATGAATAATATTCTTAGTTGAAGAAACTTAGTATACTTGAATAGCTTCTTAAAACTTATCTTTATTGATATGGGCAGCGGTGGCCTAGTGGTTAGGGAGTTGGCCACAGGATCGGAAGATTGTGGGTTCGATTCCCTTACCAGTAGGTTGCCCTGAGGTACCCTTGAGCAAAGTACCGTCCCCATCACTGCTCCCTGGGCACTTTCAATAGCTGCCCCCTGCTGCATGGTGTTCGAGTGCATGGGTTAAATGCAGAGGTCCATTTTCGTTGTGGTTCACTGTGTGCTGTGCTGTGACCTCGCAATGACAAGGGATGTCACTTTCACTTCTTTTCACTTTCATGTGTGAGTCTTTATTTGTGTTTGTTTCAAAAGCAGCCAGACCAGCTAAACAAACGGGACCTTTAGGAACCATGGTTACCCAGGACCTTCAACAAGGGTAAGAGCTGCACCATTGTACCTCAAAAGTATTATCACAATATTTCTCACTTTCCTTTTTTGTTTGCTTTTAGCAAAACTGGAGAGAGCTCTGAAAAGGGAATTGCCCATGAATGGTTATCTCCATTTAATGAGGAAGTCACCTCTGAGTCAGTCTCTCTTAGTTTTGAAGATGAGCTGGAGAGGAAAAACGTGAAAGTACTCACACCTCGGCCTACGTCTGTTTATAAAGTCTTGCCAGTAAATATATGCCTTATAAAATTCATAACATCCTTTGTTAAACATTTGTGTTCTCCATGGTAAACATGTTGTTAGACATTTATGTTTTGGAGGACCGTTTATTGAGTCAGCCACCTCCTGTTGACAAGCTGCATTATCAACTACCTCTTAAGCAAGAAAAAGCTAAAGCACAATAAAAGGTGTCAGTAGGGCTGCTCTTTTTGCTCAGATATCAGTGCTTTCTTTTACCACATGATGCTCCAACATGTCACGTGTCAAAGTGTTTAAGATTTGTATCTCATGAAAAAAAAACCTTTATACTCTCTTAGTTTCAAATTGTGCTCTTCTCTACAGATTCTTAGTGAAACATACCCTGTGGTTTTCAGAAATCAGCAGCATCAGCATGAGCCATTCAGCAGCCCAGGCTTGCACTCTCTGGATCCCCCTGAGCCTTTGACCCACAACGTTCCAGTCAGAAAGAGCAAAATCCACTCAGCCATCATCCAAAATACTGAATTCATCCAGACAGATTACTTGCACAGTCTGAGAGAAAGAAAAACAGATGAAGGCCTCCAGTGTTTAAGCTCTGTTCCAGAACCTGGTCTTGAGCTCAAGCAGAAGGAGGCCTATTGCATGAACCCGTGCATGCTCTCGTTAGATGGAAACGTCAAGTCTTCAAACCTGGGCCAGCATTCTCTCTGTAATCATGGGGATGTGTCTTTTCCTAAATCTGCAAAGAAAGGTGCACTAATTCCTTTAGTCATGCCTAGAAAGAAAAGGCTTTCTTTGGCTTATATTGGCCCTGTGAGGAATGGAGAGAACCCCAGTCAAACTTATTACCCTGCAGGAACCTCCTTAGCCTATTCTAAACCACAACATGGAACTACATTGAGAAGATTTAACACTAGATGTTACACCTCAGCTCCACCCAACCAGCAAAACACAGTCAGTGATCCTAAAAACAAGCTGGACTTCCTATTAACCTCAAAGCCAGTCAAGTGCAGTCAAAATGGTGTGAAAGACATGATCGCCAAGCACAATACTTCTAAGGAAGCCTGGTCCAAGGAAGCACCAGAGGTTTGTGGAAACGTCATGGCAAGTTGCAAGCAAGTTGCAGCTGGAGACATTTCTGGGACTTCTAGAATTTCCTCACCAGCAGGTGGCCCATACCAGATGTTTCATGACAGCACCTTAGTGAAGGAAGCTGATCAGACTGAAACAGAAGACACAAGTCCACTCCGTTATACCTCGCACTGTCCTCAGCCAATAAACATTCCAACTGCTGAAAGTGTAAATTAAAATGATGAAAAACATGAAACGATACTCTGTAGTATTGGATCAACAGTTGGGCTTTCTTGCAGAAATATTCCATTTTGAAAAGCAGCTTTAAAAAAATGTTAAAAAAGCAGTTCCAGGACCTACAAACTAGCAAAAAAGCATGAAATCAAATGCACAGACTAAATTCACATTTTGTTAGATTACTGTGCCTCCGAAGTGTGAGTTCAGCTTTACTTTCAGATTCCCCGAGAGCTGAGCTCTGCTTAAATCATGTTTAAAATAAAATGATTAAATTTAGAGAATCTAATGGTCATTGAATCAGTAAAGGAAATAATAAACTGCAGTTTCTTTGCTTAGTTGTCTTTGTCTTGGGCTCTTTCTTTGTAATAGTACTTTGAATATGTTACTCCCATGCTACCCCGGTGGTGGTTTTGTTTAGGCACTAGGCCCCAGGATTGGAAGATTGTAGGTTCGCGCTCCACTAGGCTGCCTTGAGGTACCCTCGAGGAAGGTACCGTCCTCATCGCTGCTCCCCGGGCAGCTTTAAATAGCTGTCCCCGCTGCATGGTGTGTATGGGTGAAATGCAGAGGAAGTAGTTTGCTGTGTCTCACTCTGCTGTGCTTCACAAAGACAAAAGTCACTTTCGCTTCAGCACTGCTCCGTCCTGAGAAAATGTCTCCGACTGAGTCTTAATAAGCTTAGGATTGAAAGATTTGTTGACTAGATGGCCTAAAAAAGTGGTCAGTGCTTTTAGGACAGAGATACAACTCTGTCATGTGTTCACAACACAATTATACATAAAGACTAAGGCTTTCAGAGGCCTCTTCTACCTCTTCTGCCTCTTCTACCTCTTCGTCATGCAGGGATGGAGCAGCAGGGCTGAGGATCTTCTACAGAGCGCCCTTATTGAAAGGGGTCTGGAGCGCTGTTGTTGCGCAGTCTGGCCGACAGGTGGCGACACGGAGGATCCGCGGGCGCAGACGACACGCCTCGGCTGAACATGGCGGAAGGGAGAGAGAGGAGAGAGGAGAGGAGTAGAGGAATGTAAAAGTGAGGCAGAAAAGGCAAAGAAGCGACGCTCCGGTATGGCGGACGAAACATTAACCCTCGTGATCAAGCTCCTAGCGGCTGTGTTTTACGGATTCAGCTCTTTCCTCATAGTTGTTGTGAACAAGAGCGTCCTGACCAACTACAGGTAAGAGGAGTTTCCTCCTGCTGGGAACCAGAGGTCCGAGTAGAGTCTGACCCTCTGCAGGTCTGGGAGCAGGCTCTCTGGTCATGAGTGGGGTGGAAGTAGTGTGTTGCTGGTGGTGTTTCTGAGCTGAACAAGCCCAGACACAAGAGCAGGGCTCCTGCTGTCTGCTGCTTCTGTCTTCTCCTCCAGTGTGGGGCACTGCCTGCACAGGTGAGCTGCTGCTCTGCAGAGGGTCACTGTTCACACACTTCTGTGCTCTTTTTCAGGTTTCCTTCCTCCATATGTCTTGGTATTGGCCAGGTAAGCGGATGTGCATGGTGTGAAACTTCATGCAGTCTTGTAGACACACTCGCCCTCAGGTCTCTCTAAAGTGCCTCTCTCTCCAGATGTTGGCCACTGTGATGGTGCTGTGGGTGGGCAAGGCTCTGCGGGTGATCACCTTCCCAGAGTGGGACCTCAGCATACCCAGGAAGGTGAGGACTTTCAGTTAACTTTTTAAGGAACAGCAGCCTCCCAAACGAGTCCCGTTTTGTAACGTGTACAGCAGTACGCAGGAAGTCGATTTGTGAAACTTTACTGAATCAAGCACATCCAGGGCTGGGACTCTTTAAACAGTGGTGTAATGATATGAGATCAGTACAAAACTTCATGTATTTGGAGAAATACCATGTCATCTATATCATGTCTGTGTGCTGTTCCTGTGTCCCAGTGGCCGTGTGCTAGTTAGGACTACTAGTTGAAGTTCACTAAAGCTATGATAGTTTAAGTACCATGATCCGTGTGCCTTGGATGTGAAATCCAAGTAACACATATATGAGTTAAAAAGTGATTTTGGGAGGCCATCCCCTCCCCCACCTTTCTGCAAGGCCAATTGCAGCTGACTGGCATGCGCAGGCTGGAGTTTCGTCACGGACTCCGACCACAAAGAAAACCAATGTTCTTTCTCTGCGCTGCACCGTCAGGTGAAACTCACTCGGCTGCTTTCACTCAATACTTCATACAAAACTTTCAGACGTTCCTTCAGTTTTAAGGCAATGCTGCACTTTGCTCTGATGCTCTGTGAAATAATGGACCCTCTGTGTTGGCTGGAATTTGTCAGCAGGTCTCGAGCTCGGTTCATGTCTGTCCCCACAACACGATGTTCCTTCGGTAGGGCGTTATTACAGGGACAAGCTGAAAAAGAAATCTTCATCTCGAACTCCTCACAGACCCGCCTTGCTGTACATTTGAGCCTTTCGCGTCTTCCTCAGTCAGTTAAGAAAGAAACCATGTCTGCCTTCTTGGTTGAGTTTAAATTTCAGATGAAATGAAAATTTGCAAGGCCAGGTCCAAGAGCCACTGTTTTAAAGAAAGGAGTTCCATACTGCAGATCGTGGATAGGCCTGAAATATCTTGGCAGTTTTACTGACCAAGTCTAAAAATAGCTCCTCTTCAGTTTTACTTTGGAATCCCCCTTGAGCTGAGCTCTGCTTAATTATATTTAAGATGAAATGTAAGTTTACAGCATCTAAAGAGCCTGTTCACTGAATCAGTAAAGGAAAATTAAACCGCGGTTTCTTTGCTTAGTTGTGTTTGTCCTCGGGTTCTTTTCCTAGAATGTGTTCCTCCCTTACCTTTAAAACTGCTGTGTCTTGAGAAATATCCTCAGGCTGTGCCATTAAAAGGTTGAGTTTGTTTATGACTTGATGGCCTGAAAGGGGGCCGTGCTTTTCGGATAAAGATGCGGCTCTGTCGTGTGTTCAGAACACAACTATAAATAATGATTAAGACTTTTACTTAGACATGAAGTGTCTTGTTGCCACTCCAAATGGAGTGTTGTGGAGCAGCTTTATGTCACTTTTATCTTTGAAATGAACTGATGTTTGATGCTATTGGACCCTTTTTTTGACATGCCCAGCTGATTTTCTCTTTTCATTTTTAGACGTTTCCTCTACCTCTTCTATATGTAGGGAATCAAGTAACTGGACTGTTTGGAACAAAAAAGCTGAAGTATGACCTTCCACTACAGAACATTTGTTTAAAGATACAGAATGACTTGCTTTGCTTTATTCATGACAAACCCTCTCTGGATGTAGACATATCTGACTGCATGTCACATTAAGAGATGTTTAAGGAACATTTTGCAAAGTGGGTTTAACAAGTTTCCTTTTTTTAAATGTCTGTTTCCAGTCTGCCAATGTTTACAGTCTTGAGGAGGTTTTCCATTCTTTTCACAATGCTTGCCGAGGGATTCCTGTTAAAGTGAGTGAACAACAGTGACTTGACCACAGCAGTGATGTGTCGGTGAGATTTCCACCCATTGATTGTCCGTCACGTTTTTGTTCTTTTTTCACAGGAAGAAATTCTCGCGGTCAGTTCAGCTTACTGTATTTACAATGATTTTCGGAGCTTTTGTGGCTGCCAGGTAATTGACTCCGCTCATACGCAATTAATGACATGGCCGATCGCATATAAAAGACATTTATTTATGTCAAACAAAAAGTCCCCATTATTATTAGGGATCCTTTATGTTTATAAGCAAAGCACCTTTGCTTGTTCATTTACCGTCATCAGACCATAAAAATGGTGCTCTGCAAGGTCAGCACTGGCTCTCGATTTAGTGCGACTGTAATTGGGTGTGGGTGATGTGACAGAAACCTAATATTACAATACTTGTTTTTAATTTTTTTTTTTTCCATTTGAGAGGCAAAAACAGTAAAACCAAGTTTAAAAGAAATTCTCTCAAACTATTTATTATAAGTTATTTCTATTTAATGCTTCCCACATTTGTGTTCTCACCAGGATCTCTACAAACTGTGTTAGGAAACAAATTAAAATCATTCAGTACAAAAAACATCAGATTGCCTAGTTCATATTTTAATATACAGTCTGTCTAGAAGCATCTGGACACCCCTTCAGATGAGTGAATTCGGGTATTTTAGAGGCACTCGTTGCTAGCAAGGCCATTTAATTCCACACATCCAGCTTGTATACATATAGAAGAGCACTGGCAATAGAATGGGACACTCAGGAGCAGCTGCCTAGGAGCCTGTATTAGCCTGTATTTACCACGTCCATCAAGCTTTAATTCCCAGTTAAATATACCCAGTGTACCCCAAACCCTTTCACTTTCTTACAACGTGTGATCCCCTCTTTGCTGTCTTGAAATTCACGGAGCTTGGATCATAATGTGTTTATTTTGTGTCCAGTGCTGACCTATCCTTTGACCTGCAAGGATATGTGTTCATCTTACTGAATGATGTTTTAACTGCTGCTAATGGGGCCTTTGTGAAGCAGAAGCTGGACTCTAAGGTAAGATCAAAAAGGAAAAAAGGCCTCAGTTTCTCTCTGTACTCAGTTATGTGCAGTGGTTGTAAGCTTACGTCAGTCAGTCTGCACTTTAACTTCAGTTGAGTTTTACGTCTTGCGCTTAATTTAAGACTTTTGTAAGTAAGGTAAACTATCTGGACCGTAGTGTGGAGTCTGTATGTGGTAACTTGCGCACTTAAACTTTTAGCTAAATTCTGGTTTAAAGAAAGTGTTTTTTTATTTCCAATTCAAAATATTTCAAGCTTTTATGCCCCTGGCTATGTCAGGCCAATTTAGAACAGTGGTTTCCAACCCTGGTGCTGGAGGCCCCCTGATTCAACTAATTAACATACCTTTCCTGAGCTTAAGTGGGTGTGTAAGAGCAGGGACAACACTCTTCTGTCCAGCAGAGCGTCCCGTACCAAGGTTGCAAAATACTCTCTTGAAGCCTGTGAATTAAATACTTTTGTTCGGTTTTTCCTTTGTTGGGAACCATTGCTGTCTAGTCATCCTGTGTTAATTTAAAACTTGAAGGTCTTTATCTGCTTTTGAAGAACAAAGGGAATGTTTAACAGAAAGTGCACTTTGGTGGGTAGAGAAGTTAATATTTTTAGTAATGAATACATTTAAATTAATGTGATTATATGAGAACTACTAACGCTGGTGCCTTACAGGTGTGTCTGTGTAGTAGCTACAGAGGTGTAGGGTTTGTGTTTGAGGGAAAAAGTGAAGATGGCATTCATGACATCTGCATGCAGAAATGTACTAGTGCACTGTCATAAATAGCCCAGTTTAATCTCCTGTCCCAACCCCCCACTTTCTCTCCTGTCTCTAGGAGCTGGGAAAATATGGTCTACTTTATTACAATGCTTTATTTATGATCCTGCCAACGCTGCTTTTGGCCCATGTCACTGGAGACATAGACAAGGTAAGAATGCAGTTCTACATCCTATGTCAGAGCGTCTGACACAATATTTTAAAAGTTATCCCAACAGTTTATTGGGTGCCTGAATTTTGAAATACCTTTCCTTGGAGGACTTTTTTATTAACTGAAAATAACCCTGTTGGAGGTACTTGTCCACCATCCAGTCCTGATCCCCAGAGATATCTGGCAGCTTCAGCCAGACCATCTGCTCAACTGCATAGAGGTCACATTCATAGAGGTTGCATATTTTTGAGTCGATACACTTTAAGATTGCCTTTGCTGTTTGTCATAATTCTTGAAGCTGTCCTTTTCATTATATTAATATCATAAATGTGGGTCCTGCCTCATCTATGAAAAAAATATTGCTGGATCTGAATATTCACCCAAGGAACATATTTCTAGCTTTGCTTTCAGAATCAAAATGTCAAGGCATTGCTTCATGAATGCCTCATTCAATATAGCTGTGGCTGTTGACAGGGAGGCCACGGGTTATTTGGCAGCCTCAGCTGTAGAGGAGCCTGAGTGCCTCATACACAAAGCCACCATTATATCCATTAGTGTAAATACTATGGCTTTGGTGGTTCATTAATTTGGGTGTGAAGTGAAATGCCTTGGAGTTATTTGAGAGGAGATGATTGAAACATGGGTTTTGCATGTCATTAATAAATTATTTTTATTATTTGTGCTTGTTGAAGGTAGTGTAGATTTCAGGAAACATTCCCATTGGAATCACCATATGCCTGCATCGTTGTTAAAGAGCAGCATACAAGCATTTGCAGATGTACTCAGCCTTTCATTCCACATTGTCTGGGGTAAAATGGATCTACATATGTTGCATGTTAATAACATACAACAAATATATTTTACCCAGTAATGTTGTAGGGCTGCAAGAGTCTATAACATGTCTGAGCCTGTGATGAAGGAAATGAAACTGAATTTGCATTACATTTTTAACCAGATTTGTGGCGCAGGATGTTTTGTCAATTGAATTTTCTTGCAATAGGCTAACATGTAAATTTCGAGAGAGAGAGAGAGAGAGAGAGAGAGAGAGAGAGAGAGAGAGAGAGAGAGCTGTCTCTTATACAGAGAGAGAGAGAGAGAGAGAGAGGAGAGAGAGAGAGAGAGAGAGAGAGAGAGAGAGAGAGAGAGAGAGAGAGAGAATTCTTTTATTATCCCACGAATGGGAAATTTGGGTGTTACAGGGCTCTTATAAAAGTGACAGATGTAAAAGATGTATTAAAAAATAGAGACATAAGGACATATGGATCATTTTCAACTTTCAAAGTTCGTAAAAATGTGCAACTTTACATTCAGTTGAAGTAGAGATTAATCCACTGGCATTCATTAACAGGTCACCTTCTTGTCTTGGTATTAGTGAAGGGTTTTGATTGAGAAGGAGAGGTTTTATAAAGGAAGACACGAATAATGAGTGCTGTCCATTGGTAGTTGGACAGCAGGTTGCTTTTCACCTGATACTGTAATGAAATTTGAGGAGGATGTGAGCATGTAAGGATCCTAAAACATACGGACTCTTCAAGGCAGTGTTATTTTATTATGCTTTTTTTTTTTTATTATTTGGAATAAGCATTTAAATTTTGTCGTTCCAATGACAATGTTTTAATATCATATTCCCAGTACACAGATATTAGATGAGGTTAAACATGGGTGTTGAAAGTGCTCTGATAGTAGACCAATAGAAGAAAGCTCAGACTTGTGTGAGTTGGCTGTACTATTGTCCCGTGTTCAGGTACAGAAAATCGGAGAAGACGGTGCTAAGTGAAGCCAAGCTGAATAAAGGCGATCATCAATTGGCTGGAGTTGGCACAAGTTCTTCCTTGTCAGCATGTTGTGTCTAAGTGCTCTCTGGGATTGGTGGACCAGACTAAAACAGAACACTGCTGTCATGCTGTTTTTAAAAATATCATGTGTTTAATGCCAAGTAACATCACTCAAGTCAGATTTACCTTCAAATATGTTTCTATTTCTATTTTCTCCAGGCTCTTGAATATGAGGGCTGGTCAGATAAGCTGTTTGTTGGACAGTTCATCATGTCGTGTGTAATGGGGTAAACGAACTGATTTCTTTAAACAAGCACTGCATTTAATAGATTTTTATTTTTATTATTTATCATGTGCGTTCTGTTTTGCGTTTTAGGTTTATTTTAATGTACTCCACTGTGCTGTGCACCCAGTACAACTCTGCGTTAACAACTACTATTGTTGGCTGTTTGAAAGTAAGTGGGGTTTTTTTTTTTTTTTTTTTTCCCCCCCCCTTCTTCTTCTCATCACCGCCTTTTTATGTATTTGCTTCAGATGACAGTATAGATTGTTTAGTATTTTGCCATTCATTGCTTTCCTCCTGCCTGTACAGAACATACTGGTGACCTATATTGGAATGGTGTTTGGAGGAGATTATATTTTCTCATGGACTAACTTCATTGGTCTAAACATCAGGTATGAAATAAAGCTTTACTCCATAAAGTTTTGACAGAACTGAATGAACTCTTATTCTCCAGTTATTGTTTTTTATCTTTTTTCTTTTTTGCCGCAGCATTGCTGGTAGTCTGGTTTACTCCTACATAACATTCACAGAGGAGCAGACAGCCAAACAGGGGGACAGTGTCAGCAAACTGGAGGTGAAGGGGAAAGTGGCTGTATGACCAGCGCTTAACACGCCATAGGTACGAGGGAAATGTACCTTTTTATTTATTGCCATTTTTATTCACGTGTGAACAGTCACCTTTTCAGAAAGACGTGTCAGCGGTGACGTGGAGAGGATGCTACCGTTCTTACTGACATTGGGGGGGAAATACAGGCCAGACTTTGTTGAAAGATTTAATTATAGCTCAGGATGGTGTCATTACAAACGACAATAATGTGTAATTGATGACTCGAGTCGTCGTGTGTTGGGATTTCTCGCCAGTTTTTGAAAGTCAATGTAGCAGTTGAACAGTTTTCTGCATTGCTGCTGCAATAAATGGACCGGTGACGTGGTCAGTGTTAATTACCTTAAGCCCCTTGCCTTCCTGTACAGTGCTGAAACACTGTCCTTTTTTTTTTTTTTTTTTCTTCTTCTTTTCTCAAAAAAGGTTTTGAATTAGTTGGATAGGTCATTATTTATTATATAAAAGCTTTTTGAAAGAGTTTTGTACTTCTTTATGGTATTTGTAGTATGGAAAAAGGGAGAGCTATGCTGTTTTGGAACTTTGGAATTATTTTATTTTGTCAAAATTACAGGAATGTTGTCTGAGAATGTCTAGCCATTTGTGTGTGTGTGTGTGTGAGAGAATGTACCACATGCCTGCTACTTACTGTACAGTAGAACTGTCATGGTATTGACCTTGAAAAAAGAGAGATGCCCTGTTTTCTCAGTATTATAAATGTCTCTTTGGACATTTCAGCAGTTTTTCTAATCTTTTGTACTGAGGAGCGACCTGCAGTAACTTGTTTTTGTACTAAGGCCCTGTTCTGGTGTGTTCTTTTGTTTTAAAGTGAACAATGTAGTCATTGCACTTTAACAGTTTACAGGTACTCTCATTGAAAAAGCGTTTACTGTAGTTTATATACTTAGATTTGCCTTTAGCAGAGAGATAAAGCTGTATCAATGTATTGATACCATTGGAATTTCCAAATGTAAAGATATGTTCAGGGGCTTGTCAATATTATCTAGATGTTATACATCTGGAACACCCTTCTTTACTTTGAATGTGTCCAGTGCTTATTTTTTCACCTACATGTAAAGTTCAAAAGCCCTTGTAAAGCATTGCTTTTTGGAAAATAATCCAATGAAAAGGTGTCGCCCTTTTGAAAGTCTTCTACGTTATTTGGAACGGATGCTCAGATTTTAACATTGTTGTTCTTGACTGTACATTTTGTTTAACATTTCCATATCATTGTAAAGTCCAAGACCACTGAAAAGGACGATTTCTATTTCATCTTTTTTTTTTAAACCCCTTAAAGTTTTTTTTATTTGATATTTTTTTGGTTTATGTCAACAGAAGCTCAGTGATTGTATCAGTGAGAACCTGAGCTTGTGTACATATAAAATTAAAATACCTCAGTCATGTTTTCCATTGTTGTATTCAGGTGTGTGTGTTTTTTTTTTTACATTTTTTTACATTATGCTTCAGCTGGGAAGTATTTGCTCAGAGGGCAAAATTTAGCAGTCAGTGTCACTGAGCTGAGTATTTGTGAAGACTCCTTCATATGAATGTGACACAGTTACCATCCTTAAAGTGTGTTATAGCGAAGTGCCCATTTTTATTTAGGACACAAACTGGAAACAGTTCCAGAAACAACACCTCTCAATTCTCCACACTCTGTGAGCGTGTCAGAAGCACTGCTTAAGGATAAGGACACAACTTAATTTGGTCTGTTTATAATTTAGAAACGTTTCAAAAAACAGAAATAGTGTGGAAAGCACTCTACAGGTGATCAGGTATTACTTAAGAGTTGCTTTCTCCATGGATTTGCATGTTCAGCTGAAGATGTGAGCTGGCCTTTTCTCATTATAAAACACTGGTGTGCTGTTTCTAAATGTTCTCTCTGGGACACACGCCCTAATATAATTATTTAATTATATATGTGGAGTCGGACTAGGACTTTTATTTTGAAACCCATGTCCAGTCTCTAATCGCCAGCTTCCCCCTCACACAAAATTCATCATGGCGGAGGTAAGAGACAAAGCTCAGTAAGTTTTAGAGAAGAAAACGGATGATGCTGTCATTTCTCTGTGGTTACAGACACACTTGAGTGTGTTTATTACCTCTGAAGCCGCTGTGCTCCACAGTCCGCTCTCGGCGGGTTTATCTGGACTAACGTCATCGCTTCACGCGCCCAGCTAACGTTAGCGGAGCGGCTAACCAGCCTTCAGCTCAGTCCGCGACTAAAACTTCTGACAGCGGAAAAAAACAACGGCTTTTAAAGTTAATCCAGGCTCCGTTACAACTCTCCACTGCCCCTGTTTAACCAAAAAGTAAACTCTGAGACGTTGAAAGAACCTCTGCCGACGGCGGTGTTTACATCCTAACTTTCAAAAGTGAACTAAAGCCAGTTTGTTCTTCTCCTTTTAAAACGGCGCTGCCTTCCCGCTAATTAAAGGTCGTGGTTCGGGCTGGCCGGTGTGTCCGGCTGTTTTCAGGTGTGTTGAAGTTGCTGGCGGTGTTTCATGACCTGTGTGTTGAGCGTCGGGAAGATGAGCGCGGTTTTCCCGCCTCTCCCAGCCCGAGCTCTCCTCCAGCAGCATCGCAGCATCACAGCATCGCAGCATCTCCACCGAACAGCTCCAGCGCTCCGCTTCTGAGGGTCACAGAAAACTGCACCAACAAACCAGCCGTGCTCGTTTTAAAACACCACAAACCGTGATAAATCCTTAAAATGACTA
Organism: Hepsetus odoe; assembly: GCA_017165825.1. NCBI lineage: Eukaryota > Metazoa > Chordata > Actinopteri > Characiformes > Hepsetidae > Hepsetus > Hepsetus odoe. Next base: position 19,972,762 of record CM029366.1, on the reverse strand, counting down.
GTGTGAACTGTAGAAAATGTGAAACCTTTTATAAACCTCTTAATGAAACCTGGTCCTGCACCCTTGAGTAGTGATGTTGTAAACACACCTTTCACGTTGGTTTACCTGGAGGTTTAAACTTCAGGGACTTGTTGATATCGGTGCTGTGGTTCAGGTGCTCTCGTTCTTAGTGTTCCTGCAGAAATGGTCATTATTCTCGGTCATGCAGTGCGTTACTCCCCAGTAATGTCATTAAAACCACAGATCAGGCTGACTTCAGACAGAGACGTGTCACAGGAACACACTCATTTAAAGTTAAATACAATATTCCGCCAAATGTAACAGGAGATTTTATTTTTTAATGTAATTCAATTACATTCAGGTTATGTATTAACACCTCTCATTTCTTTTATTCACTTAAAAATGACTCTAGTAAAGATATTGTTGTTTTGCACTTGCATCTAAATACTTGCTAAAAGACCAAGAAGCTACACTGTGTGCACAGTTAATAGTCAAGCAAATATTTTGAGGATTAACTTTAATCTGGAACAAATCCAGTGCCATCAGTCAATCCAGAATGTTAACCCTGAAACCTGAATGATTTACAAAGGAAATGTGAGTGAATACATTCTCAGGGGATGCATATGTGTGCACAATTATTAGGCAACTAAATGGAAAAAACTTTATTTCATCTTTATTTTCATATTTTAAAGTAAGAATAATAAACAACTTGAAATTTACAAATAAACATGACATTTCAAAAACAAGTTCAAGTTCTCAATTGGGTTTAGATCGGGTGAGGAAGGCATGTTATTATTCTTTCATTTTTAAGGCCTTTACTGGCCACGCAGTGGAGTACCTCCATGCATGTGGTGGAGCATCGACCTGCATAAACATCATGGTCTTTGAGAGATATAGACTTTTTCCTGAACCACTGCTAGAAGAAAGTGTCTTCAAAAAACTGCCAGTAGGTTTGGGACTTGATTTTGAGTCCATCTTCAACCCAAAAAAGGCTCAACTAGCTCATCTTTAGTAATACCAGCCCATTCCAGTACCCCACCTCCACCTTGCTGCCGTCTGAGTGGAAGTGGAGCCCGTTACGGATCCAGCCACAGGCCAGTCCATCTGGTCCAAGAGCGACTCTCATGATCGTCCATTAAACCTTTGAAAAGCCATGAGATATTTCTTGGTCCAGTCTTGTTTCTATTTATGCGTCTTGTTTAGTGGTGTTCGGGCTTCAGCTTTCCTTACCTTGGCCTTGTCTCTGAGCACTGAACACTTTGTACTTCTGGACACTCCAGGTAGGTTCAGTTGTGGAATATTACAGCACTGGAGGATCATGGATTCCTGGGTTCATGTTTGATTCTTCTCAAATCTTTTGATCAGTTAATATATTTGCAACAAACCGTTTGATGGTTCTGTGATCACGCCCTGATATCTTAGCCATTTCAAGAGTGCTGTATCCCTCTGAAAGATTTTTTCTGAAAACGATTTTTGACTTTTCAGAGTCAGTTATCTCTCTCTTCTAACCCATTTTGTCTGAGGAGGAAAATAAGCTGCCTAATAATTATGCACACTTTGATATAGTGTTAATCTTAGGCTACACTCTCCCAAATGCATGTCACCTGATATGCTTAGATACAACGAACATGTTTATACAGCTTGGAGTTGGAATATATGCAAAAAAATGATGATATTGTCAAAATACTCACTTGCCTATTAATTGTGCACACAGTGTAGTCAGGTAGTTACAAGGAATTGAAATAGTTCCTTTTTCCTGCTCTGTGTAAAAGTTCTTGAAGTCATGTACTTTTATCCATTTTTTGTTGCTTTCAAAAAATTACTCTTCTGTTGTTATTCATTGTTTTTTTGACTCTTTGCAGCTTTCCTTGAGAGGTGTGAACACACAAGGTAATTTTATTTTTGTCACATTTCTCTCTACATGCATTAATAATAATAATAATAATAATAATAATAATAATAATGCCTGACAAAACAGGAAAGTGTAAGATCACAGAAAGCATATGTTTTTAAAATGTAGGAGCCATCCGGGATGAAGATGGTGATTTTGAGCCATCAGCAGACATGCTTGTTCATGACTTTGATGATGAGCAGACGCTGGAGGAGGAGGAGATGCTGGAAGGAGAGACCAACTTCAGTAATGAAATAGACGACCTGACAAGGGTGAGTTAACACACTTAAAATCTTGCATCAAGAGTGAAAGAAACACACCACGAGATTTGTGTAGGTTAAGTTTTCTGGCCAAGGCGAGTCAAGCTTCTGAAGTGATCATCTAAGACATACGATTCCTCACATTGCTTCAGTGCATTAAACAGTTTTGCTTTTTCTGTGCTGGGATACTTTATCTCTTATACAGTTTTTAACACTTATGTTATGCTGCATAAGAGTTGTGCTTGTTTTTTCCATTCCAATCACTTTCAGAAAATTTGTAATTCAACCTTGGAGTGTCTTTTGGAGAATTTGTAAAATAAATCCTTAACAGTAAAACTGAGCCTGAATGCCTTATGTGATTATTTATCTGTTTCTCTTTGCTGTAAACAGTTATTGTTATGGACAGTTGTTAGCCGTCAGTAGCATCACCGTGATGTCTCTCAATGAATCTCCAACTCATGTTCTCCATATATGGAAGATAAGCTATTAAAAAACCTGCATAAACAGATATGTGCCTCTTTAGTCTACACTACTTTAGCTCCTTTCGTTGATGTTTAAGTTATAAGCAGTGAATTTTTTTCTGGATTGCTTTTTAGGTGAGATAGTTAATGGCAACCAGTAAGAACAGAGGTCATTTACATAGGCATAGGGACAATATTGATAAAAAAAATCATATAAGAATAAATTATGACTACTGTTACTTATTGGATAAAGACATCTGGGATTTGACCCATTTTACGTCTGATGTGGAGGTTTTTTTTATTCATTTATTTTGTGACTTTAAATCAGGTTTTTGTGCCATTCCATTAATTTACTTGGTTTGCTACAGGAAGGAGAAATGCCCATCCATGAACTGCTCAAGATGTATGGATATGGTGGGGGGGGTTCCACAGAGGAGGAAGAAGGAAATGAAGAACAGGACCTTTCCGAGAATGAACAGAGTAGCACAGTTCAAGACAAAACCAAGGACAACAAGGTTAGTGAAGTGAGATTTTTACATTGAGGTCTAAGGCCTAGCATTCCTCTCTTACTGTCTCTCACTCTGCCTTGTTGTGCAAGAAGGACAGAGAGTCTTGTGACCAGGAGAAAGACGGCTGCTCGTCCAGCGAGGAGTCTACACACTGCAGAAGATCACATGGCTCAGCTCAGCTTATCTCCCTTGAGTCCTGCAGCTATTTTGACGGTAAACTCTAGACTCTACTTTAAGAAGATTAGAGTGGCTTATTTTGCTAAGAAGACTCTACCATGAAAGATACGCACATTTCTATAATGAGTCGTGCAGTGTGTTAGTGTCACAGAGTCCAAACGAATGAGAAGGTTTTCCTTAGTTTCCTTTCCTTAGTTGTATGCAGTGAACGGGCGTCAGTGGTTTCATTCACTAAACTGTTTAAACAATTAATAGGTAACTTTGCTGATGAGTCTGAAGATGAGGATTATGTTCCTTCTGAAGACTGGAAAAAGGTAAAACTGTGTGAATGAGTGCAGGAGCTTGAAAGCTTAAGTCTTACAAAAACATTTGGATACACACACAAACACACACACACACATTTTTTTTTTTTATTTTAATGCAGGACGTTAAAGTTGGACCTATGTACCAGGCTGAGACACCTGCTGGTCTTTGCAAATATGAAGACAATGAAAAAGGTAAAATGTAGTTTTAAGTAGCCTTGTTTGAGGTAATTTTTCTATAATTTAACTGAACCTGTTTGTTTTTATTTTTGTAATTGCAGTGTATGAGAATGATGATCAGCTTCTGTGGAACCCGGAGTTACTGGCGGAGAATGAGGTGGAGGAATATTTAGCTGAAGCTTCTAAACGCACTGGAGAGGACATTGGTGTGCAGGCAAGCCCAGAGAAATCTCTTATCAAAGACAATGAGCAGGTAGCTAAACATCACACGTTGTCTTCATTTAAGGATGCATTCCATCGATACTGAACCCCAGGCTGATGTTTTCCATTGTTCATATTACAGGCTCTCTTTGAGTTAGTAAAGTGCAATTTTAACAAGAAAGAAGCTTTAAGTAAACTGAAGTTCGAAATAAAACCTGCTAAAGGTAAGAGTCTTGTGTCTCACTTTTATATCTGTACAATCAAAACTGATTGATTTATTTTTTTGTGAGAATAAGGAAGCCATTGTTTATAATCCCAAACTGTGTAGCACTGTGTTTGAAACTAAATTTAACAATTCTAATAAATAACATTTTCAGCTTTGTTGTAAAATTGGCAATTTGGAATCTCTTTTTCAGAGAAGCTGTCATATTTGACTGAAGAACAACAGCAAGACTTTGAGAAAGATGATGAGGCATGTGGAAATGTTAACAAAGAAGAATGCATTAAAGTGAGTCAACAAGCTTTCCTGTATTTTGACGCAAAGTCTGACAGCCAAACTTTTGTAATGCCTATGATTTTTTTTTTTGCACAGCAAATCAAACTCTGGAGAAGAACGTCCAGCCTTCATCCTGGAATCATGTAAGCCTCTCTTGTGCCTTTCTGTTTGTAACAGGAACTCAGGCACATGATGTAATGTTTTAAGTAGTTAAAGTGCTTCCTGCAGCTGCACACACTACTTCAAGTCCCTTAAGCGTAGGCTAAATTTGGTCTAACCTTTGAGCTTCTACAGCAATGCCTTTGGTTGTTCAAAAAAACCCACTTTATTCAACTCACTTTAGGGCAAAAATAACAGCATTAGTTATTAAACAGGAGTTACTGTTTTTCACACTTGTTTTTACTGTTAATTTCCAGTTTGCGCAGAATCTTTTTTACTGTGTAAATTAAAAGGAAAGGGCAACATTCATCCTCGACCACATTTCTGTGTTTGTTCAGGGACTCTACGGGCCGGATGTCGAGTGAGATGGGCAGCACCGATGTGGCCACATTTACAGAGAGCTCCAAGTGCAGCAGTAGCCAGCTGGAACAAGAAACCAGCATCGCTGCACACCAAGGTTTGGCTGACTGTTTTGTCTTTTACTGCACTGAGGTTTCTTTACACCAGTCGTCACCAGCCCTGTTCCTGGAGATCTGCCCTCCTGGAAGGGCTGTTTACAGCTTCTTTTCTTTTTAATGAACTCCTTCAGAGTTAATGGTTGGCTAGAAATAAGCTAGAACTAAACCCTGCAGGATATTAGATCTCTGGGTAAAGGATTGGTGATCCTTGATTGAGATCTATGTTGATCTGTAAATAATTCACATGCAGTAAGTACACAGTAAGACTTTTGGTGTTCAGAGTGTTATGTGCCGGAATTTCACATGAAACATTAACCTCCTTCACTATACAAATTCAATTTCTTTTTCATATCATAGATGAAGATTCTACTGAAAAGCTCCACGTGTGTGTCGATCACATGGGTAGCCACACTAATGGCTCTTCAGATGGTTCACATTTTCCCACACCAGACACAAAGTTCCATTCCAGCTCCAGGCCTGACACCAGCAGCGTAAGCAGAGAAGCTGTAAATCGTTTAGTCAGACAGAGGGAGGAAGAGGAGGGCTCAGAGAACCCCTTGAAAAGGCCAAAGACTGAAGTGGATGTCCTCATGGCAGCAACTGTCTCAAGCTGCAGAATGGAGACTGTTTAACACCACTTCAAGAGGATGCGGAAGGTATTTAACGGATTATCAGGGATTCAGTTTGAAAAATGTAAACTAAATTAAACTGGCTATTCTGTGCTTTCTAATCCGTACCCTAAAGTGACATAATTTAGCAACCCAAAGGTTCTTGTAAGATTTCTTTGAAACGTCTTTTATAATGAGGTCAGTAGAGCCCTAGATTATGTTAATCATCCTACAGTTGTATAGCACTGTGTCTTTAAATGCACATCAGTCGTCACAACTACTCTTTAAAAAAGTGGCAGCTTAAGCAAAATTTATCTAGGATTTTTTTCTAAAAAGAGGTTGTGAAGTTAGGAAGTAAATGAAACCCTACAACCCGTTTTCTGTAAAGTTATGTCTTATTTTGTATCACAGCACAGCGAGGCAAATCCGCTCCCCTACATCAGGTTTTGAATTTGACCCTGTGAAGAGCTATTTTAGAAGCGCCATTTTAACACTATTAAACGGGTTTTGTAAGGAGAAACGTTCATATTTTTGTATTTGATAGCTATTTATATTTTTATATGCCAATGGCTGAGCATGAGTTTCCTGCAGAAGGTGTAATTATTTCCTGTTTGAGGGCAACGTAGGACTGGTGCTATTTAATTCTTATTTCTGTCCCAGCTCTATTGCTTTAGCTGTATGCTATTTAATAAGGTTTGCAGGTGATTTTCATGTTATTTGAAGGATTTCTCTCTCTCTTTTTTTTTTTTAATTGTATAAACTTGCCAGAGTACCTAGCTAGTGCAGCACTACTCGTACAGTTTGGATGTCTCATAAAATGATTTCTTCTCCTCTGCAGTCTTTTACAGTAAATGTGTTCCATAGTGATCATTTTCTGTCCTTTTACACAATTTATTTGCAAACACTTTAAGCTAAATAAAGTCCTTCATAGCTTCTGGGTATGTTAGAGTCTGTTCTTGATTAAACCAAATAAACTGCCCTTCACACTTCAGCTGAGAATTAGATTTTCCCGGTGCGCGTGTAACCATGCAAAGACAATATGGCTTCACATTGTGTTTACATTTGGCTTCACATTGTGTTTACATCAGTTTAAAGCAACAAAAGAAGAACCGCTAAAATAAATTTGAACTGAACCATTATTCTCAAGACTCTCAAGAGAATCAACATTTCTTAAGGGCTGGACATCTGGAAGTCATTTCACTGCTAAAATTCCAGTGAGAGGAGATGGAGAGAGAATCCCCCCTCATGTTAAAATTGTTCGCTAGGAAGTAGCTCCTGACTTGTAATCGGAAACATCTTTTCCCTTTATCCAGGCTTTTTTGCCTGTGCAGGTGCTACAGCAGCTCGGGCACGTTGAAGTTACTTTTGTAATTCTAATGAATTTTAAAAGTAAATAAGCTGGAACTGCTGACTGCCGTTATAAAATGTGTGATTATTGTGGTGATTGACCAGCAGATGGCGCAGTTACTCCATGAGAACAGAACCAGGTACTCGAGGCATGAGAGCATGTTTTACTCCAGCACTTAATGATCTTTTCTGTAGAGATTTATTCAGATTAAGATTCATTAAGACTCAGGAAACACTGTTCATGCCCTTTTAGGGGGAAATGAAAGCGAGCATGATGTTGAGTCTCTGGATGACCTGGGAAGACAGAGCAGTAGAGTGTGTGCCGAGAGCACTCAGTCTAACATGCTCGTTTAATACTTACTGCATACTAAACACACTTCACTCCTCAGATAAAAGATCGGACAGGAGTGTCTGTCGAACATTCCCATGAGGCTCCAGCTGAAGATTCCCTCCTCTCTCCCTCTCTCTCTCTGAGGTCTGGCTCTACCAGGCATGTGCCTGACAAAGCTGTATAAAAAGCCATCAATGGGAACGGGAGCAGGGAAGAGTATGGAAAGAAAGAAAGAAAAAAAGAAACAGAACACCCTGAACATTCACAAAGGAATGATCTTATTTAAAAGGGTCATACTATGACCGTTATCACTGAACTGATCAGGAGGGAGGCAGAAACACAAAGCATGCTGGATTTCTAGTCCTTTTCCTCCTTTTCTTGCTAATCAGAGCTGAACTGAGCACACGTCCTCTGCCCTGTAAACAGCATTCCCTGCTGGTACTGTGCATTTTAACTCCAATTAATGCTTAATCACTTTACACACACACACACACACACACCCTTCCTGCATGTGAAAGGGGGATACCCCAGGTGCAAGGCAAGGCTAAATGTCACCCAGCACGCTGCAGGGATAACAAAAAAGGGGGCACTGCTGTATCACTGAGATATGGTGTTGACACAGACCCCCAGAAGAGGGAAAAATGAACATTTCACTATGGAATTGCTGGCTGTTGCACTTGAAATAAATGGGTGGGGTGGATATCCTGGTGGCAGGAAAAAGGAGTGGGGTTAGTTGGAAAGGAGAGTCTTGCTGTTCTGACTGTGACTGATTGTGTTTAAAAGGGCACTTCAGTTGAGTTTGTTAAATAACAGAAAACATGATTCATTTGCAAACTGTTAACCTGGCTTTCCCTGATTGTGTGACAATCGAATAGGAAAAGGACAAAAGAGGGCAGCCGGAACTTGACTGCCAAAAACAAAAAGCTTCAACACATGACTAAGAAGAAAAAAAAAAAAATAAAAAAATAAACACCCACGGAGGATAACTGGCTTTGTGTCAGCTGAGATCAGATAATTACTGGGGTTTCCATTCCATAAAATGACCTTGTCTTATCACACACACATGCACACACACCATCATGGCAAGCAGTAGCAAGATCCTCAGACAACAATGCACCCACGCCCCCTCCGAGATACCATGGCAACCTCATGAATATCATATCCATCAAATGTCTTGGCTGCTGTTGGAGAAAGAGGCCACTGGGGTTTATTCTGTTGTCTTTTTCATTCAGCGCACGCTTATACTGAATAGAGACATTAGCCAAATTAGTGTGCCATACAGTGGGGCGGGAGCTTTTCCTGACTGTAGCAGACAAAGAGCCACCATCATCATCTCCAGGGAGCCAGACACAACACACACTGGGTTTCACACTACCAGTCAACAAGCATAACAGGCAGACGTCACTGGTTAAAAAAAATAAAACAGTGATTTAAATGATTCTAGAGGTTACATTTAGACAAATAGTTCTGCAGGGAAAAAAAACAACATCTAATTTACACGGTTCTCCTTTTTCTCCAGCTGCTGTCAATCAGCCAAGACATGTTTTTGCTTCTTTAAGCACTGCAGCGATGAGGCTAACGTTGCTGGGAAACACCCATTCTATTGCCACCCAAATGTGTTCCATCAATTCATCCCCACAACAGCTCTCAACCCACATCAAAATCCTCATTAACGTGACTCAGACTTGCCCGTGTGGTTTAGGACTCAGTATGACTGTGTATAAAAATGAAGTAATTCCACAGCTACAGGCAGCCATTTCAGACCAAACTAAGGCTGTTACTCAAGTGTTCCTGGATGTGACTTATTTATAACGGCCACTCTCACGAAAACTGATTCCAGGGCAGCTCCTGAGATATTTTGGGAAAAAACACCCCATTATCTAAAGTGGCTGACTGAAGTGTTTAGATTCATAGTGAATTTTTTGCTCATAACATCCACACAGCTATCCCACACACAAGCTTTTAGCCTGAGGCCGGCTTTTTGGAGAAGTATTTAAGATCTAAACTAAGTTTCAGTGACTAAGTTGCAGTTCATTAGCAACATTAACCTTCTAGTTTTGGCTGATGTGGCATAAATGGAAAATGTGTATATTTTATTTTTCACCACACCTTTGCTTTAAATCAACAGGTAATTAAGTACACTGAACTGGAGTAACTGGATTCCTGACAAAAGGGGGAAAAAAACCCAATCTAAGACCAAAAAGTGATTTTGATTGATTTAATATATCAATATATAGAGATATTTATCAACAATTTTCATACAAACGTGAGTGAGACCATTTTGGCATACAGTACAGATATCCCATGTAAGTACAGTGTCACTAAGTTAAAAGCCACCCCAAAAGAAAAAAAGGTAAAGAAAAAAAAAAAGAAAAAAAACTACACAGACACAAACACACAAAAAAGTAAAATACATGAACACAAACAAGGCACCAATAAATTAAACTGATAATCCTCTCTTTCAACAAAGAACATAATCTATTAAATATAATTAAATACAACATGAACACCTATTTCTGCATTGATTTACTGTTAAAAAGCTAATTAAATTAAAACCAGACAAAAAATAAAATGAAAAACACTTTGGCAGATTAATTTTTAGTTACAATCAAGTAGTAAAGAAATCCAGTGCTCTTGTGTACAAATAAATTCATATGCAGTCTACACTCTTTCTTCTTCATGAGGCTAATATACATATCTTTTTAAAGAAATGTTCAAAACATTATCAAAAGTTTTGCTGTATGAAAACGTATTTACAAATCATGATTCAAACCCAGCAGACAGCTCCTGTCACCCACCCCCTCCCCCCATGTAATCATTTACACAGTGCAGAAGGCTTCTCGAAAAAAGTTTGTGCAACAAACAGTGTAGAAAATGTCTCGGATACAGCTGTGGAATGGACGTTTGCCTGAATGGGAATAACAGACCCCTTCTTCCTGCTTCCTGATTATGTACATTAAAAAAAAAAAATTGCCTGGACATTTCTTCAAGTAGTACACGATCTCACAAGGGAAATCAAAATGGAGGTCATAACATCCACAGATCACAAAGCGAACTGATGGGAATGTCACTGGGGTGAGAAGGACCAAGCTTTACAGGTAGCCCACCAGAAATACCCTTCACAGTTCAAATCACTTTGGGGGGCTTTGATCTTGAAGTCCACAACACTGAGGAGGGAGTACTGCACAGTTCCAGGAGAGTCTGGCTCATTTCGTCCAGTTTGTCCAATGCTTGTGTGTTTTTTTTTCCCCCCCATGTGGAGGAAAGCTAGCCCTTTCGAACACAACATACTTTTTGGGGCAATGAGGAGGATGACTTGAATGAATGGATTGTGAGAAGGTTGGAGAAATGATGTTAGTCGTGAAGGTAGAGATGAAGAAGCAGCACGGTGCAACCCTGCACTGCACCATAGGACGGCAGGGGTTACCATAAGATATGCATAGAGTAAGAATGTGGAAAGGTCGACAAAGCACTGGTAGTCGTCTAGAGAGGCCGAGTATCAGAGTCAGCTGACAAAGTCTAAAAAGCATCTAATGGGTCTGCACAAATTACGCTTGAAAACGTGTCTACTTATCCCATTTGCTCAAATATTCTTCAAAAACTTGGATACCTAGAGTGCTCGAAGCATCAAAGCATCCGTTACAAGTGTTTGAAGGTGAGTGAACTCCAGAGCAGCACCTGATAAAACCAATTATGTTATGGAGTCACGGCTACTTAGAAAAAGGATGCTTGTGCAGAATCTTTGATCCCCGAAAGCAGAAACACTACCCACATATATTTACACATACAAAAATACACTCACACATACCCAGAGCTAGTCTGGAGAAAGACAAGTATTATTACCCTGTATTGCTCGCCTAAGATTCTTCAGAATCAGAGACCTGTGTGGTTCACATTATTAGACCTGGCTTTAAAGAACATCAGAACATTTATATATATTAAAAAAAACACAAAAAAAAAAAAAAAATCTGTCAATCAACTTGTTATCTAATTCTTTTTAACTTTAAATTGTCGCTGTCGTACCAGAACATCATCTCACTGTTTAATGTGTATGACTCTAAAACTCAATATTGTATTAAACATCCAGTAAAATTTGGGAAAAAAAAAATAAATGTACAAACAAAATAAATAAATAGCAGCTCAGTTGTATCAGAAATGGCTGCGCACTGTCCTAATGGTCTAATAAACAACTGAGAACCCTCTTTCCAAACCTGATACACCACTGCTGAGGAACTACCTGCTTCTTTTATTTAGGACAGCAGCTGTGATACAAGCACTGCTAAGAATAATCACCCAAACAGTCCAAATGTTTCCGTAAATATACATCACCAAATTCTCTTAAACCTTTCCATCCTTTGCAAAGCACTGTCAGTCATACTGTGTCCTAAAGCGAATGGACTCGTCTTTACAATGTGGAGGTGATTTAAGCAGGTTGAAATAAGATTTTTTGATGCATTTTTATAGGAATGATTTGAGCTGTTTGGTTCATCATTGCGTTCTAGTGTATATTAGTCTTGTATCTCCAGCTCTCAACAACAGAAGCTTGTTGGTTGGTGAGAAGACTGCTGATGCGTGGCCTCAGCATGCGTGTCCTAAGCCTATAATAGCAATTATACATAAAAGGATGATAAACCTGTATAGAAATGAAACCGATTTTCTCCAAAGTTGTCGTTTTTTGGATTACTCCACGTGTCATGATGAGTTCAGTTATGAGTTATGAGGTTTTGAAACGACAGCGATTGGATGCTTTCCACACTGTTTAGAAACAGGACCACTTGTAAAAGTGAGAACACAGTGACTGACTCCTACATAAACAATGATAAGGATAAATCTGCCAGCTTCAGACTAGCATGACAGATCAGACTGATCACAGCGCTGCCATCCACAAAGATGGAAAGCTGCAAGAACTATAAAAGAGGGGGGGCACATGCCAGCATATTCACCAGAGACATACACAGCCCACTGCAATCAGAGAATAAACTCGATATACACCGCCCTCGCTCTCCTACAATTCCTACAACTCATGCCAAAAAAACCTTGACCATCTGACTTCTACACTAGCAAACATGCCGTAGCTCATTGGAGGAGTTCTCTTTGAAATGTTAAAGGTGTTGCACGAGCTCTATGCTTTACTAGGCATGTCACAGGAGACGAACAGTAGAGGGGGCCAAGAACAAACAGGCACTCCAGATGCAAGGCCACCCACACGTGGCACAGCACAACAAACACATAGAGGATGAAGAATCTCACTCATCCTGTTTGCAAGAACAGTAACCCAACAAAATTCTTTTCATGAGATTTTCACAAAAACAGGGAATTATTACTGACTTCAGACTCACCGTTGTTATCAAAATGCACCATCTGGCAAATGCAAAAGTTCTATTATCAGTTCTGCTCTGAACCAGCATAAAAATATTCTTATTGAGAATGCCACAGCTCACACCACTTCTCTCTGAGAAGCATGGGAAAAGCTCTTCTTTTCACTGAAATTCCCCTTTAAGCTGGAGTTTACACTTCCAGAGCTGCACAATCTGCTAGGGTGACAGGATGGCTCAAACACACCATGTCTTCTAATGTCACCTTGAACAGTTTCCGTACGCACTACGGCAGCTTGTTTCTCTTGACTACAGGACTTCATTATGTTATCCTGCCATATTTGACCCTGTGTCTTACAGGTGTCCAATCAGCTGAGCAGATGGAGTGGTACAGAGATATATGACCACTCATTCATCTTGCAAAATGGAACACATCGGTTCAGCATGATGGACCCGGATATGAGCAGGAAGCCCATAAAGCCAGCTGAGAGAACGGTCATAGAGGTGTAATCTAAGATTAATTTTTAGTACAGTCAAGTCATACCACATGGCAATCTTGTCATCTTCAGTAGCCTAAATACTACAGTGATGTTTAACACCAGGGGGAACTTATGGGACTGCGAGATGCTTTAATTATGAAACAAAGAAAAACACAATCAACTCTGTTTTCAGAATTGATTTTAAATTGATCAGCCTTATTTATATCATCACTAAAATCACAGAGGTAAAACCAAAAAGCTGCATAAAGAACTAATAAAAGATACCTATTTATGCAGGAGTAGTGAGATGCAAATTTGCTTTAATCCCTGCTGATGACAAGGCTGGGAAGAGTTCATGAGTAGCGAGCTGTGGGACATGGAAGACCCAGTGCTGGTGTGCTGAAGAAAGAGAAACGTGTACAGTATGGGAAACCGTCTTCCTTTCCTGCTCTAGATCCTTACATGTCATGTTAATTAATCATGAAGGATTACGCCTGGATGCATTATGTATGGAAGACATCTTAGTACAGTTGGTGAGGTACTGGAAGATTGCTCCAGGAAAGGACATTACCTTTTATAACTCACTTATTGTTTTCTTGGTCCTGCTTAAAAAGACATAATACTTTTCTTCAGTTGTATAAAATAGACTCAGATCAAGCATCTTCAGATCGCTTGTATTGTTTGTCAGTATTTTGCATACTGTGTGCGAATTCCATGCCCTCCATCACCATTCAGTGTTAAATCTATGAACATCCTATGCCAATAGAGCAGATTAGCTGCTGCCCCCTCCCTTGAGCTGTGTCCCACTGTTTCCTGTGTTATTGGCCTCCAGCACAGCCATCCCCACTAGGATACCCATTTCTGTATCCACGGCTCAGTCCCAAACAGGCTTAGCATGTTTTAACACTGAGAAAAAAATCTGCATCTAATTAATGACACACAGTAGGCCTTTTCTGCAGTGCATGCTGCAGTAGCTCCCATCAGTAGTTCAATTAGTTTATGTCTAAAAGGTTAGTCATTGTTAAGCAGCATTGACTACTGTTCCAACGTGCAGTAGTAAGAGTAGTGCCATCAGAGACTAAAAACAAGTAGAGGTTATTGTTAGTATGCACTGACTAGCGATTCTATAAGAAGAGCTATTGGTTTACAAAGACACTAAAAAGACAAACCCAGTTTGTCTAACAGCACTTGAAATCGGAGAGTAAGTGTGGGTGTGTGTCCTCTGCTCTCTCTTTTTGCCTCCTTGTATAGTGGCATAGTCTCCCCAGGAGACTACGGGTCCGAGACGAAAGGATGGATGGACACGGGGAGGGAGGAAAGGGAGGAGGGAGGGATGGGGGAAAAACTGCCTCAGGGGAATCCATCATCCTCCATACTGAGCGCCACGCGCTGCAGAGAGCAGATAAAAATAAATAAATAAACAACAAAAACCAGTTATGTATACACATTGCTAGAGAGAGGCTACAGGAAGGTCCAAAGAAAGAAAAAGAAAGAAAGAAAATAAACAGAGAGATTTGTGAGTGTGTGTGTGTTGGGGCAGAGCAGTGGAAGACAAGTCACAGACACAGAAGTAGAGAAGTCAGTAGGCAGATTTCCTTTTCACCAGGCTCAACTCCACTGGAGCACTAAAGGGAGACGTGTTCAGTGTTCGCTGGGACAGCCCCCTTCCCCGATTTCCACTGACAGCTCTATCTCAGAATATAGTGAACATTCTGACTGCAGAAAAGCATACTACAGATTGAACTTAACCCCAAAAAAACCCAACCCCAAATAGCCCATATTGACACAACAGCAATCCTTCCTCTCACTTCAACTAAGAAGCATAACCATTCTGTTTCAGTCTCTTTGCAACATCTTTACTTCTGCTCAAGTTCAAATCAGGCCTGCAGTTACTAGATATTATTCATGCATACACAAATAAAGTTTAACATCCAAATGTATACTGTGATCTCAAAAGCATTAACATGTTCCCAAAAAAGATTGTCCAATCACTTAAGGTGCTCTTTACCCATCCCCACCCCAGCTGCACTTAAACAGAGCAACAGGAGGGTGTGGGAGGGTCACCACTTCCAAGCTATCACCAATGAAACAAAAATGTAATGCTAAGAAACAAACGGCAACTGAGACCAAACAAAAGCATGTGCGATGCCCCAAAGCGGACAAACAGCAACACTGTAATCCACTTCCAACAAACAATGTATGAACATGGTGATGTGTGAGCAGAAAATATTCTGAAGGAACTGGTGGATAAAAGATGGGTCAGAATGCAAACATGCTTGAGCTTGTGTGTGTGTGTGTGTGTGTGTGTGTGTGTGTGTGTGTGTGTGAGAGAGAGAATATGAGAATGTGCATATCTAGTGCTGCAGCATAGTCTCCTCTCCTAACATCAGCACTGTGTGCCGGCCATGTCTGGCTTGACCCAGGTCTCTTTTCTAGCAACGCTCCCTGCCTTTACTTGGTGCTTGTTAACATGGGTGCCCCTGAGTACCAGTGAGCGGCTGGATCAGGGATGCTGCCTCCTAGGGGGAGAGCTATGAAGGGCTGTCTGGCGCTGCCACTCACGGCTGGGTAGACGTGGCCAATCTGCTCACTGCGTCCGATGTGGATCTCGTCCTCGTCCTCATCCTCCGTGGTCTTCCGGTACACTGGGTTATCGAAGTTCATGCTCTTGGTGTTGCGCCGCCTCCAGTTGCGCCAAACCAGGTAGCCTCCGGTACACAGCAGGCCGATGACCACTGTGGCAAGGATAGGAACTGCATGCGTTTAACACACAGCCGACAGACACGGCGAGGGCGTTAACACAGCCAGAGGACACTGAGCAGCGCTTCAAGGCACACATTCAAAATGCACACTGCAGCTTGGCACAGATGCTTCCAAAAACATGTTTGGGCAACTGAACAGATAAAAGACATTCTGAGTTTCTCCAAATTCACTTTTTCAATCATGGAAGAAATTCAAAATGACCAGAGGGAACAGTCACAGGAGTAGTTTGCTAAATCAGCATTTGCCTATTTTTCCACCCAACAAACAACAGGGTCTGATTTCACAAAAAAACACTTCAGGAGTAAGAATCTAACATTGTTTTAGGAGATCATCATTAATCCAGAGGAGCCAGATTCTAGATAAGACTAAAGATAAATCTCATCGACCTCACACCCGGACAAGATCTTAACAAGTAGAGGTACTTTTTGTCATAGAAACAATTATGATTATACAGACACAAAGTGTCGTCTAACTTCTAGCATTTGTTAGCAACTTTGGCCTTATAGCGGCAGTGCTAAATGAAACAAGTAAATCTTGGCTTTTTGCAGAATCAAATTATAGGTACATAACTATGTCAATGATTTTTCTAAACATTTTCCCAGTGTTTATCCCAGTGTTTCTTCAGCCTGTTCTATATTTGCATCATCTGTGACTTTCCTTAAGTTTTTATGGTATTCATGTGCCATCAGGCAGGCAGAAAGAAATTAAGTTGAAATCTGGAGATTTTTGGAGAGACTCACTCAATATCTTTCCATCAACTGAATAAGTACAAACTAACTACAGATTTATTTTTTTCAAAATATGGTAAAATGGTTGTGGTCACAAATTTGGGAAACTACACTGAGTTTATAAATTGTGTATAAGAGCCAGAGCTGCAAACAGGCATGCACATTCACAATAGCTTTGTGGGAAAGGGGGTGGGGATGCACTGCATGCTAGAGTCTGCATGAAAGACAGAAATGAGAGTGGGCTGAATGTGTTTATGTGTGGGGGGCTGCAGTACATTGCTAAGCAGGAGGAAGCGATAACCATGCTTGGCTACACTACAGTAGCTGGCTATCCCCTCTCCTAATTTAAAAGATCAGCAGTGCCTGTGCAAGTCCCCTGGAAGTTCCCCTTAATTGCTCTTTTGTTTAAGGCACACAAGAGACCTCCTCATGATGTGTTTTTCTCCTTTCCCTTATTCCTGTAGACCTGTTCCTCATAGCTAGAAAACAGCTTCTGTCTAAGCGTTTGTTTCTGGACTAAGCACTTTAGCAGGAGAGAGAGACTAAAATTACAAAAGACGATGCAAAATTGTTTTAAGACGGGATGATTTCACTTAAGTGACCTCAATTGCTAACGTGCGAATACAAGGACATTTTCACTCTCAGCAAGGCAGATGGCAATCAGTGATGAGAATTAAATAATGCCTGTGGATCAAGGCTATTGCAGTTTTCTTATTTTACTAGAAAATTCGGTTTGTTTGAAGTTTTATGTTTTTGCCCTTTTTTAATTTCTATTTTTTTTAAGCATCAATTTTCATGTTATAAAAAACAAGTGAAACTTGATGCTGTTTACTTACATTTAAAAAAGCTTTTTCTTAGTAATAGCAGAAGCCTGTAGGAATGCTGCTTTTAAAGTAAAACAAGCTGTAAGAAAATTATAAACTTCAATTCACTTCGGTTTTATCAAACATACTACACTCAAACTGCACGTGCAAATTAAACAATGTAAATCGAACTGCTTTGCAACCAAATGGCTGATGAACACACTACAGGATATTTTACTATTCTATGCTAATAAAGGGGTTGAGATACAAATAACAAGACAATGACCTCTTACACACAGCCAAGAGCATTTCTAAAAAAACAGGAATATGCTTGCATTTTTGGACATAAATCCAATCCGAATTTGGGGGAAGATTTTGAACTTTGGCAGTCCATCACCTGAAAAGGCCACAGCTGAACTTTAATGCTCTGTAATGGTCCTGTGCCAGTAGAGGGCGCCCTGCTCTGATTGTGCACACCTGGGCATTGGGTGCCAGGTGTGCCTCATCGGGGGTTGGCCCCAATATTATCAGCCCCAGTGAATCAGAGCAGGGCGCTGGTCATGCTGTGTGCGCACTTTGTGATTATTCGTGGTATGTTTTACACTTGTTATGTTTAATATGTTTAGTTTGAGTTCTGTGCACGTTATCCATCATTAAAGTCCAGTACGAAGCTCTCGGCTCTGCGCTGGTGACATGCTCATAGATGTCTCAAATCTGTAACTGCCAATTGCTTTACAACAAAGGTCTAATGTTATTGATTTCTGGTGTCTGTATGGCCAATATAATTTTTTTTGTCTATATTTTTCAATATATATTTCTGGAAACATTCTAAAGAAATCAGTGGAAATACATTAACCCCAGAGGTCTGAATGCTCCTTCAGTAAAACTTCTCCAGACATAGGCTATGAGATGGAACCCACCTTCATTTCAATATAACAATACAAAAAGCATGCTCAAATTTTCCCTCTGAAGAGTCAAAAAAAAAAAAACAAAAAACAAACCTTTTCACAACTAAAAGCATATATTTTTTTTTTTGCAAATGCTACTTAGGACTCTCCTGAGGGAAATGACTTCAAAAGCTTGTAGGTTACACACACACACACACACACAAAGGCAAGAGATTTGCGGGGGGGGGTCTCACATAGAAAGACAGGCATGATTCATACTGAGCATCAATACTTACCTATAGGGATGACAATGCCCAGAACTGCTACAGTGATGTTGTTACCCAGGAGGAAGTGATCACTTGATGCTAAAGAGAGACAAAAGATGAGAGCATGTTGGTGTTGGGGGGTGTTATGTCGTAAATGCCCTAATTGATTGGAGCACTCAACTACAGTTTAAATGGCTCATAACTCTGAATTTATGTAAAAAGCATTGCACCATATACAGTCTCACAATAAAAAATGACTTTGCATTAAATGTAGTCAAAGAGGATGGCACATTAACAACACAGAAAGGACAGAGCAGAGCAACTGAGAGGTTGCAGTAAGTTGCTGTTAATTTTGTCTGCTCTGTTGGACAGCTGTATCCTCTTCACCACACAGAAAACAGCAGCCACTTTTACTTTGGCAGTGTCCCAAAATCTCAATCTCCCTGTCACACAGCATCTCTCTCACTACCAAACACACACGTATACACTTTTTTCACCTTTCTCCTAAATCAGGCTTCTACCAGGAACAAACTCCCAGCAAATGAATTCTACAATTAGCATGTAGGGCCACCATTAGCTAAAGTACAATTAGTATCTGATAATGGAGACTTAGCCTAGAGATTAAGAGAGTGAGAGGGGATGACACAAGCATAGAGAGAGCCTGATATCCCTACTAGAAAGAGTTTTGCATATGAAAAGGCTTCCTGAATAAAACATACAATATTCCAGGCATGGAAAACGTACCAAGAAGAAAGATGACTGAAGAAACAGGTGGAGAAGTACCATTTTTAATACTTACAAGCTATACAGCTATATCATATCTACATTTACTCTTTACAGAAACAAACCATGTGACATCTCAACCATATATTTATAACTTCTTCTACCTTTACTCAGAAGACCTCCATTTTTAATTACTGGACATTTCTTTTGCACCCCTTTTTACTGATTCCAGAGATTCTGGTGCTAATCAGAAAAAAAAAAAATGTAACCTATTGCTTAAACTGCAAAGCAAAATGAATTCCATTATCCCTGCTGTACACTGTAGTTGAATTCATTCATGCTAGTTTTTCCTGCTGCAAAAAGCATTTCAATACAATGGGCTTTCATCCTGCCTTTCCCTCAAATTTTCAGTCTCGGTCTAACAGAACACAGCTCCTCAGCTGCTAAACAGCTCCAAATGCTAGACTTTTCAATTTCCAACAATCTAAGATTTTTGGACTGCAAGTACAAACATTTTATTATCAATATTATGATTTTAACTGATTATAGTGGCTGATACAATTTCAAACTCTTATTAAATGTACCTTTTTAACTTGAAAAGCTAAAGCTATACTTAAATTACATCATACGTCAATTATGGTGTTTTGCGTTCAAATGGAATAAGCACTCAAGCACTCAACACAAACATTTAATCCTTTGTGACCATAAATTAGTTTTTCACACATTCTGTGAAGTTCTAAATAACATGCAGGATAGGATGAGATACCTGCACTACACTCAGACTGAAACACAGCACCAAGGCACCCATCCATTATCTGCCGCTTGTCCCAAACGGGGTCGCGGGGGGTGCTGGTGTCCAACCCAGTGCACACAGGGCGAGGACGGGGGACGCACCCTGGACAGGTCGCCAGCCCATCGCAGGGAGGAGCGGGACGGGGACGGCACCTTGCTCAAGGGTACTTCAGGGCAACCTATTGGGAAGGGGTTCGAACCCCCGATCCTCCGATCACATGGCCGGCGCCCTAACCACTAGGCCACCACTGCCCCACCAAGGCACCCATTATTGTAAAATGTTATAAATTTGAAAAACTATACCCAACTACACTTTTTTTTTTTTTTTTTTTTTTTTTTTTTTTTTTTTTTTTACACAAACTATTCACACTACATATGCATAGTTGGATTTTTTTTTTGTGTACACTTAAGCCAATCAAAAATCACCTTTTTGCTTGCTGGAATTCCCTTTGCAATCACATTATTAAATCACAAATAGCTACTGAAGACCAGTTCTCAGAGAGAACAGGATGCAGATGAGGCTCCCACTAAGGGAGGCAGTCCCTGTACCTCTGGGGCCAGGCTTCAGTGTGCTGGGTGGAAGGGAAGAGTGGGGAGTGGGGGGGAATAGAGCCCAGGGCAGTGTTCATCAGTCAACTCTGGCTACTTCAGTCCCTCCACTGCCTGCCCTAATTCAGCTCAGAAGCACGCTGCTACCTACAACTACTGCCACTGCCCAATCTATCACCCTCAAGTAGTCCAAGCACTGCTCAGCAAGCAAATTGTCCCACAGATATTGGGTTTCAGAGGCTGGAGATTGTTTCTGCTGCTACAGGGAAAGCAGCTTAGTTAAGAGCTCAATCTCATTTCCATATCTAATGTACAACACAAGCTGGGGGTCTGTTTAGCTTGAGGCAAGAAAAAAGGGTAATCATGGGATCATCCAAACACACAAAGACATACATGTTCAAAACATTTGCTCATCAGGACACACTGGTTTCTTTTCATGCAAGGACAATTTTCCGCTTCATATTCTACACAATATTCTTTAACAAGTTCAGTCAATATCAAATGTTTTATAATAAATGCTTTCTTAAAAAGGAGCATTTTGTTGACTGTCATGTTTGCAAGGAAAGAGAGGCACAAGCACGTGGCAGACTTCACGGTCCTTTAATCTGATCAAAACAACTGTCTCAAGAAACAGGCAAAAAGACACACAGTGATGAACAGGCGATACTGGGTCGGCCTGGCAAACCTTAAATGCCTGGTGGACCAGGTGTGGGGGATTAGGTGTGATTGGTATGGGCTGGATAGAAGCTCAGGCTCAGAACTCCGGGGACTGGGACTGTGGCCATGGCCGGGGTTCGGTGGTAGCTGTGACATTGACTATGATAAGTAACTAATTTTTTTCAAAATCAAGGAATAAAAATGCACACTACTCCGCCCATGCTTATTGCTGATTTTATTCCAATTGCACTGAGCGCTTGAATAGGAATAAATATATTTCATGGTCATCTTAATCATTAAAATAATATAACTGCTGCACACCTGCCTACTCTGATGAGTCACTTACCACGGTGTGAGAGATTGGTGTTCTCCCCCTTTGCCTCGTTGTTCCTGGAGACAGAGCCTGGGCTAGTTGTGTCTCTGCTGTCTGCTGCTCTCATGGTGGAGGTATGCTGTTGCATTGGTGGTGTAGTGCTTGTCTGGGGGCTGCTTGTAGTAGAAGAGGAAGTGGGGGATGAATGCTTGGTGGTAGAAAACAGAATTGGTGATGGATGTGGGGCTGTGGCTTTGTGTGTGGTTGTATGGGAAGATGTTATAGGAGAAGTTGTTGTGGTCGAAGTAGTAGAGGTGGTAGTACTGCTGGTGGTGCTGGTGGTACTGGTGGTAGTGATGGTGGTGATAGTGGTAGATGCTGGAGTGGTGGTGGGAGGTTCTGTGGTGGTAGTAATGTAAGGCGTAGTGGTTGTAGACTTCGGCTTTATCACTGTAGAAACAATAAAAGAGAGTGGAGTGGACAGAGGGAAAGTGTATTAATGCATTATTTATGCATGTGAAGTTCTTTTCAAAAGTTTAGTTGATTTTCTAACCAAAAAAAAAAAAAGTTACTATAACTTAAACCTTAAATATATGTGCATGTTTATATCCTCTCAAAGTGTAATGCTTATACTTAATAGCCACGGTTTCATTTAACCAGTTGCAAGAGTTGGGGGACAGGTCCTTAGTGTTGTCTGCGCTTATGCGCCAAACAGCAGTCTGGACTACCCAACCTTTTTGGGGTCTCTGGAGGGGGCGCTAGAGAGTGTCCCTGCATGCCATCAAGCTGAAGAAGGAGTGCTACCGGGCCTTTTTGGCCAGTGGGGCTCCAGAGGCAGCTGATAGGTACCGGCAGGCTAAGCGGAATGCGGCTTTGGTGGTTGCTGAGGCAAAAACTTGGGCGTGGGAGGAGTTTGGGGAGGCCATGGAGCAAAACTTCCAGACGGCTTCGAGGAGATTCTGGTCCACCATCCAGCGTCTCAGGAGGGGAAAGCAGTGCACAGTTAACACAGTGTATAGTGGGGATGGTGCGCTGCTGACCTCGACTCGGGACGTTGTGGGTCGGTGGGGGGAATACTCCGAAGACTTCCTTAATTCCACCAACATGCCTTCCGATGAGGAAGCAGAGCCTGGGGACGTAGAGGTGGACTCTTCCATCTCTGGGGCCGAGGTTGCAGAGGTGGTCAAAAAGCTCCTTGGTGACAGGGCTCCGGGGGTGGATGAGATCTGCCCAGAGTTCCTCAAGGCTCTGGATATTGAAGGACTGTCATGGTTGACACGCCTCTGCAGCACTGCATGGACATCAGGGACGGTGCCTCTGGATTAGCAAACCAGGGTGATGGTCCCCCGCTTTAAGAACAGGGGCCCGGAGGGTGTGTTCCAACTATAGAGGGATCACACTTCTCAGCCTCCCCGGGAAAGTCTATTCAGGGGTCCTGGAAAGGAGGGTCCATTGGACAGTCGAACCTCAGATTCAGGAGGAGCAGTGTGGTTTCCGTCCAGGTCGCAGAACAGTGGACCAGCTCTACACCCTTGGCAGGGTCCTGGAAGGTGCATGGAAGTGCTTTGTGGACTTGCAGAAGACACTGGACCGTGTCCCTCGGGGAGTCCTGTGGGGCGTACTCCGAGAGTTAGGTGGTATTGGAATCTCTGTTAAGGGCTGTCCGGTCCCTGTACAACCGGTGTCGGAGCTTGGTCCGCATTGCCGGCAGTAAGTCGGACCTGTTTCCAGTGAGACTGCCCTTTGTCACCAATCCTGTTCATAATTTTTATGGACAGGATTTCTAGGCGCAGCCAGGGTGTTGAGGAGGTCTGTTTTTTTTGGTGGGCTCAGGATTGGGTCACTGCTTGCAGATGACATTGTCCTGTTGGCCTCATCAGGCTGTGACCTTCAGCTCTCACTGGGATGAGAATCCGGCTGGGATGAGAATCAGCACCTCCAAATCTGAGGCCATGGTCCTCAGCCGGAAAAGGGTAGAGTGCCCAAAGTGGAGGAGTTTAAGTATCTCGGGATCTACGTTCCCGCCCACACTAATAACGAGCTGTGGGTAGTGGGGCAGCGGAGGGAGTTGCCCCCGCATCGGAAGATTGTGGGTTCGATTCCCTCACCAGTAGGTTGCCCTGAGGTACCCTTGCTCTCCGGGCGCTTTCAATAGCTGCCCACTTCTGCATGGCGTTTGCATGGGTTAAATGCAGAGGTCCAATTTCGTTGTGGTTCACTGTGATCTCGCAATGACAGGGGTTGTCACTTTCACTTTCTTTCACTAGTGACTGAAAGAACGAGATCGCGAATACAAGCAGGGTGTCTGGACTCTCCCTTAGAGATAGGGTGAGAAGCTCAGTCATCCGGGAGGGGCTCAGAGTAGAGCCGCTGCTCCTCTGCATCGAGAGGAGCCAGATGAGGTGGCTCGGGCATCTAATTAGGATGCCCCCTGGACACCTCCCTGGTGAGGTGTTCCAGGCACGCCCCACTGGAAAGAAACCCCTGGGAAGACCCAGGACACGCTGGAGAGACTATGTCTCTAGGCTGGCCTGGGAACGCCTTGGGATCTGCCCGGAGGA
The DNA here is from genome assembly GCA_017165825.1 of Hepsetus odoe. Taxonomy (NCBI): domain Eukaryota; kingdom Metazoa; phylum Chordata; class Actinopteri; order Characiformes; family Hepsetidae; genus Hepsetus; species Hepsetus odoe. The sequence continues at coordinate 19,948,546 of CM029366.1, read as the reverse complement.
GCTGGAAGAAGTGGCCGGGGAGAGGGAAGTCTGGGCATCCCTGCTGAAGCTGCTGCTCCCGCGACCCGACCTCAGATAAGCGGAAGAAAATGGATGGATGGACAGTTGCAAGAGGAACTAAGACCAATGAAAGGTCTAATTTAAGGAGCAGTGGTGGCCTAGTGTTTAACGAGAAGGATGCATTTCACTGTGGTTCACTGAGTGTGCTCAAAATGACAAATAGTCTCTTTCACTTCCGCAAAAAGCTCCTTGGTGGCAGGGCTCCGGGAGTGGATGAGATCCGCCCAGAGTTCCTCAAGGCTCTGGATGTTGTAGGACTGTCATGGCTGACACGCCTCTGCAACATCGCATGGACATCGGGGACGGTGCCTCTGGATTGGCAAACCGGGGTGGTGGTCCCCCTCTTTAAGAAAGGGGACCGGAGGGTGTGTTCCAATTATCGAGGGATCACACTTCTCAGCCTCCCGGGGAAAGTCTATTCAGGGGTCCTGGAAAGGAGGGTCCGTCGGATAGTTGAACCTCAGATCCAGGAGGAGCAATGTGGTTTTCGTCCAGGTCGCGGAACAGTGGACCAGCTCTACACCCTTAGCAGGGTCCTGGAGGGTGCATGGGAGTTTGCCCAACCAGTATACATGTGCTTTGTGGACTTGGAGAAGGCATTCGACCGTGTCCCTCGGGGGCTCCTGTGGGGGGTACTCCGGGAGTATGGGGTATCGGATTCCCTGTTAAGGGCTGTCCGGTCCCTGTACAACCGGTGTCAGAGCTTGGTCCGCATTGCCGGCAGTAAGTCGAACCTGTTCCCGGTGAGGGTTGGACTCCGCCAGGGCTGCCCTTTGTCACCGATCCTGTTCATAACTTTTATGGACAGGATTTCTAGGCGCAGCCAGGGCGTTGAGGGGTTCCGGTTTGGTGGGCTCAGGATTGGGTCTCTGCTTTTTGCAGATGACGTTGTCCTGTTGGCCTCATCATGCCGTGACCTTCAGCACTCTCTGGATCGGTTCGCAGCCGAGTGTGAAGCGGCTGGGATGAGAATCAGCACCTCTAAATCTGAGGCCATGGTCCTCAGTCGGAAAAGGGTGGAATGCCCTCTCAGGATTGGGAGTGAGACCTTGCCCCAAGTGGAGGAGTTTAAGTATCTTGGGATCTTGTTCACGAATGAGGGTAAGATGGAGCGGGAGATCGACAGGCGGATCGGGGCAGCTTCTGCAGTGATGCGGGCTCTGCATCGGTCCGTCATGGTGAAGAAGGAGCTGAGCCAGAAGGCAAAGCTCTCAATTTACCAGTCGATCTACGTTCCCACCCTCACCTATGGTCACGAGCTGTGGGTAGTGACCGAAAGAACGAGATCGCGAATACAAGCGGCCGAAATGAGTTTCCTCCGCAGGGTGTCTGGGCTCTCCCTTAGAGATAGGGTGAGAAGCTCAGCCATCCGGGAGGGGCTCAAAGTAGAGCCGCTGCTCCTCCGCATCGAGAGGAGTCAGATAAGGTGGCTCGGGCATCTGATTAGGATGCCCCCTGGACGCCTCCCTGGTGAGGTGTTCCGGGCACGTCCCACCGGAAAGAGACCCCGGGGAAGACCCAGGACACGCTGGAGAGACTATGTCTCTCGGCTGGCCTGGGAACGCCTTGGGATCCGCCCGGAGGAGCTGGAAGAAGTGGCCGGAGAGAGGGAAGTCTGGGCATCCCTGCTGGAGCTGCTGCCCCCGCGACCCGACCTCGGATAAGCGGAAGAAAATGGATGGATGGACTTCCGCAAAAGAAACCCTTTCAGCCAAAGAGGGAACTACAATACACTGATTCAAAGGCTCCCCAAACTTTTGCACAAACCACAATTAATGTATTTCTTGTTTCAATAGGTTACATTCAGCAAATGAATATGTGTGCACCAATTATAGATCAACTAAATAGCTTAGCTTAGTTCCATGTTATTTAAGCATTTAAGAAGTAGTGGCCCTAATCTCTTTTCATAAAGTGACAAAATGTGCAATTTGACCAGGTGTGCCCAATATTTTTGCATTGAATTACACATATATATATATTTAACTAGCAATGTTTCGATGAAAACCATCAGCCAACATGTTTACTATGTACAACAAAATACAAGCACGCAGACACACGCCATTGCACTGCAGGCAGTCAGGTGCCCTGGATTAGTTCATGTTTTTTTTTTCCCCATGAAGGTGAACTACATCAACTCTGCTATTTCTGCTCCAACTCTACAACCTCAATACACTGCACTGCAAAAAAAAAAAAAAAAAAAAAAAAAAAAAAAGAAGCCTCACATGTCTGACTCCCACGTCCTATGCTCTTCTGTCTGATTTCTGAGTGGGAGTGAATAACACTGACTAATAGCATTATTGCAATTAGGAGCTAGAAGCTGTTCAAGCCTCTGCACCAAGAAGAATCAGAACAAGAGAATGGTGTTTCATTACAGGTTGAATAATAAGCCCACATGTGAAGAACCTCATTCTTGACTCTTTAGACTAAAAGCTCAACATTATATTTTACTTCATGCTTTGTTTCATTACATTTGCAAAACAATATATTTGATTTATCTGGAGATCTGTTTCTGATGTTGATATATCTGTGGAATCTCAAAAAGGTTTTGATTAACAAAATACAGTTTGGACTATCCCTATCAGAACACAGGCCATAACAATAGCTGCTCTTTGGTGGGCATACCTGTGACACAGCGGCGCATGTCTGGACCGAGCTCTGCGTCATCGGGGCAAGTGCAGGTGTATTTAGGTGAGTGTTCTGTGATCTGAGGAGCTTTGAGGCACAAGTACTCACAGCCTCCATTTGGTAGACTCCCCATGTTACAACTGTCTGGAGCTAGAAAGGGGAAAAAAAAGCAAAGTGTATGCTAATTGTATTAGTTGTGGGAACTGTGTGCTCAGCACTGTTTGCATAACAGAGTAAACCTTTAAACTTCTGCATAAGAGAGTTGGAATGGCAGCATGAATGTGGAAAAAAGGCCACTGCTACTGCAAGTATATGCTTGTAAAATAAATAAATAAATAAATAAAAAAACAGGAAAAAAGGTTATAATGCAACGATGCAATTCAGCTGATAAATACTCGTAGCAATCTGTTTGAGATAAAACGGACCCTTCAGAGTGCTCCCGATTCTTTTAACAGGGCGCCCAGGACCAGGTTACAACAAAGGCACTTTCATTAGTAAAGAGAGACTCAGCAGGGCTTAACTGCTTTGAAAGTGGTTAAATATAGGCTGGCAGAGGAATAACGCTAAATCATCAGAGAAGGCGCATTGACAAAATGATTCTGTCTATAACCGTCATCTACACAGCATTCTGATCATGAAAAACACACAACATTCACACTTTCCCTCAGCATTAATATTCCAAAATACACACACAAACAGCCTGTCACACTAAAGTATTCTGCAGCAGTGCAGAGTTTAAGAGAAAGTGAGTGATTAAAGAGAGAATCAGAACAGAGGGGAGAGCAACACATTCTAAGGCGAAATATAAAAACAGCAAATCCTTTTTTATCCCCAAAAGGAGAAAAGAAAGTATGAGGATTATTTTATTTTGAAAGGAAATTTCCCTTTGCATTGGCCCCTGTGTGCCTTCTTTTGTTTCATTTTGGCTCTGCTCCTAATGAAGTATTCCCAGTGTATGGGCTATGGTTTTGCAGAGGTGCATGAAAAGTACACCCTAACCTATTGGAGATACTCACAGGCAAAACAGCCAGAGCCCATTCTCATTTGTTCACACTTTCTTACTAAGCAAAATAATTTTTACTTCTACTTTTGCCTCCATAAGGATGGTGTTCAATGTGTTTTATTATCTAGTGGTTGTACATGAACGAATCAACAAATTAGTTCCTGTGTGCTAGAACAGTGCACACTGTGTGCTGTTTCTGAGGAGCAGATTAAAACAAAAGGCTTTAAAATAAAACAGGCTGCTCACTTTTTATTGTGTCGCTGTGACACTATGACTGAAAAAGAAAATGAACAGAAATGGAACAGGATGGAAAACAAGCTGTTCATTAAGTTCTAGACTTCTGAAATTCAGATTAAAAAGTTTAACTCTCTAAGCATTTATTTCAGTTACTTCCTGACTCACTAGGCCAGAGGCCAGTGAGTTGCTGTGAAGGACAACAAGTCAGACCTTTGGGCTGCCGGAGTTCGTGGAACACCACCACGTCCAGCGGGTTATTGAGGTGCTGTGCCAGCATGGCCACATCATGCCCTGTTAGCCTATTGACACTGTAGATGGCTTCATCCTCCAGGTCTGTCCAATAAACTCGGTCCTGTGATGAAAGGAAAAACACAGACTCAACTACACAACCAGAGACTACATTTCAGTCAGTAAAAGCATCTCCTATGAAACATTTAGTTCCCAGAGGAAAAAAAAAAAGGTGTTAGCAGATAAACAGCAAAGGCAAAATTGTGAAAGTCCCTGTGGTTTGATCATTTGAGAGAGGAGAAAACAGAGGGAATGGAACAGACTAGCTGACAAAAAGAGGGGGATAATGAGGGAGAAAAGTACTGACACTGAAATTCTACAAAAAGGAGGGGGGAAACTGCATATAAGGACTTTTTCAGAGGATTGCTTTCACAAAGACAACAACCTCAAATATTCTGGCAAAACCTCAAGTGCAATCATTCAGCCATATCAGTGATTAATAAGAATGGACCTAAAACACTAAAGAGGGTAACCTTAGACAGTGGGGGAATTTATAGCATATATTAAAAGTCCTGTGAATTACACTGATTTGATGAGGAGTGCTTGATTGCGCGGTAGTAATAGAAATTCATTCATTGTAGTCTTTGGCTACAGCCAGAGGCTATAACTGTCAAATCAAACTAATTGTAGTTTTTTTTCCCCCCACTCAGTGTGGGCAAAGTGCTTTGTTTAGAAACATAAAGAGAGTAGACAAGAAAGAATGAACATGCACAAAGGGAGTGAAGGCTCAAAAAAGGATGAGAAACCTGGCATAAAATGTTGGACATCAGAGAGTCAAGACAATGCAAAAGAAAACACATTCAACAAGATGGGGCTCAAAATTTATGAGAAGAAAGAATGTGTGTATGAACGTGTGTGTGTGTGTGTGTGTGTGTGTGTGTGTGTGTGTGTGTGTGTGTGTGTGTGTGTGTGCGCGCGCGCGCGTCTACCTCAGTGTGAGAGAAAGACAGAGACAAAGAATGTGTGAAAAATGGATTTGATCATGACGCAACGCTTTTTTATCTACGTAATTAGAGCTTAGACTGCTATCTATATGAGACTTGCATACCTCTCTGAAAAACAAGACCTCCAGTGCTATGCTCTCTCCCTTCTTTCTGTTCTGAACACCCCATATCAGCCTATCCAACAATACCACAAATCCTGGCACAGACGGGGTTGTTACTATGACGACAAAACACCCCCCCCTTTTTCTTTTTTAACAGTGGATTGGGAAATAGGTGACTGGGGAGGGTGAATGAAAACGAGGTTGACAGACACACGCTCTCTCAGGATGCTAAATCTGAGCCTCCATATTAAAAATTGTTTACCAGGGACTGCTTTTGGAAAGGTCAGCTCTGTGCATCCCTCTAGAGCATCAGCAGGTGCTGCTCTAAATGACCCTCGCCCTTCAAAACTCTTCACATACAGCCCTGCTCTATTACTGAGGGGGAAACAAAATCCTCCCATAACCAAAGGAATAAAACCAGTAAAGCAAATTTGCAATTAATCCAGAACCTGCAGTTTTCACTTTTGTAAAGCAGTTTTCCTCCTGTTCTTTATTCTATTGAAAGGTTGTTTTGGTTTGAGAAGCAAGCCATGTAGGTGGTCCACAAATGAAAAATAGTTATCCCTAAAATGTTCTGAAAACCTTCAACATGACTAGTGCAAGTGCAATTGCTGAAAGGCTCAATTTCACCCATATTGCACATGACTCACATATGCAGATAAAAAGAAATGAACAAAATTATGGCAAAACAAATGGAGAACCTTAACCAAATGCAGCTGTGCACACATGGTAGTGCCAGTATAGCCTTTTTTGGACTGGCAACATTTTTCTTACCTACACAACACTAGAAAAGCAGAAAGCTGTCAAAAAAGATCTCTTTACTGCTATAGATCATCAACAGCAGTTAAGTATAACCCAGAAGAGAACCTGAGTAGTAGTTGAGGAGCAGCCTCAAGGGTACATCAGTGTAGCACCTTATTTTTCAAGTTTGAAAGACAAAAGTTAAAGAAAACAAAAACAAAAAAAAAATTATTTGCTGGGCTGGGCCTTGGGTGCTCCTGTGCTGAGTTGGCTCATCGACTGGCCTGTTGGAGGTAGAAGCTGATGTATGGCCTGGGCTGGGTCCTGCCTCACAGCATGTCTAGAGCTGCCTGCCTGTAAAGGCTTTTTAATTTGGTTTGTGTCTTTAGCTGCTGCCAGCAACCCAGGGCCATTCATCTACTGGGCTGTGGTGCTCTCCCAGTGAGCAACAACATTTCTAACCACTGAATGCTGTTAACGTGGAGATGCGTGTGTGTGTGTGTGTGTGTGTGTGTGTGTGTATTTGTGGGTATGTATGAGAGATTGCAATCGAGAGAGAGAGAGAGAGAGAGAGAGAGAGAGATAAAGAGAGAGAGAGCTTGCTTGCACATACAATCCATTCCACAGGAATGAAAGATGAAATATATAAAATGCTGCTATAATTCATTTATGAGATTGTCAGTTTATTGTCAAGAGATATAGGAACCTCTACATATATCAGCCATAACATTGAAACAACAAGCCTTATACTGAGTACATTTACGGCATTTAGCTGACACTCTTATCCAGAGAGACTTACATTTCTTAACTACAGGGACAGTCTCCCTGGAGCAACTTGGGGTTATGGGTCTTGCTCAGGAACCCAATGGCAGTAGTGCTGGAGGTGGGATTCGAACCTGTGACCTCTTGGTCTGTAGGTGAGTATCCTACCATTAGACCACCAACAACCCCTGAGTAGATCCCCTGTTGCTGCCATTGCAGTTCTGACCTGTCATTGCACAAGACCTCAGAAGGTATCTTTAGTGTATGGCAACAAGGGCTCAAAGGGGATCCTTTAAGTCCTCCAATTTGCAAGGTTAGGCCTCCAGCAGAATGAGATGTGGGCTGAGATATGAGGAATTGGAGGCCAAGCCTACATTTTGAACTCTTGGTCATACTCCTCAAACCCTTCCTGTCAACAATTTTTGTAGAGTAGTAGGGTGCCTCATCCTGCTGAAAAACCCCGTGGGGAATATTGTTGCCATTAAGGCGTGTAGCTTTCTGTAAGAATGTTTAGATAGGTAGTATGCGATAGTTCGTATGCACCAAGAGGTATTATCTTTGCATATTGTTTTCAGTTGAAGCAGTTTATTGATTTAGCTTTGATAATATACTGAGGTTAGTTGGTAGTAACTGGCAATCCAGTCTATGACTGTGTTCCAATTTTGCATTTGATTTTTGCTCTATTTCCTTTTTTAATGATGTGTTGAGCATGTAAAGGGCACAGGAATGTTCTTTATTGAAAATGATTAATAAGGTAAACTGCTTACCTCAAACAGGGTAAGAGCAAATGGGTGACCCAAATGGTCCATAGAGGAGAGCAGAACTCTGCGGTTGTCACCATTCAGGTCCACACTGGAGATAAGGTGGAGCTTAGAGTCCACCCAGTACAAACGTCTGCTTGATAAGTCTTATAAAAAAGAGTAATATTAAAACAGTTAAGGACACATTAAAATCAGATCGAAAGTACAATTCTGGTATTATATATTATATATATGCACTTATACTGTACTGCTAGTCAGGTTATGCTATCATGTTGGACATAATAACAACACAGTCAACTGTGTTCAAAATCATGGACAATAGAAAAATCCAAACTGTGAAAAGGCACATACACTTAGAGCAAAAAGGAAATCACTTTCTATTTTTTGTTTTCATACAGATAGAGCAACACTCAATTTCACACTTTCACAGTCATTTCTTTTTTTATCCATCTACCACAAATGCTTTTCCAAAAGGCCTCACACCCTACAGAATCAGACAAAGGATAAACATATTGGCAGCATCACTTTCAATTCCATGCAGTTTTTCTTCAGCTGGGTAGTGATTGAGCAGAGACAGGGAATGTTTAAAGCCCTGTTGGCCCCTGGAGACTAGTCCCCATTATTAGCATTCTTTCATTCTCTCTTGCTGTTTTGGAAGTTTGCTAGTAATGATGGGCATATGCAAAATTAGATTTGTAAAGTATGTTAAGGAGCTTGATATACAAATATAATGAAAGTGCATGGTCATTAAGTTGTTTTTTCTTTTCTTTCTATTAATTTAAAGAATCTCTGAAACAAACTGAAAGTTAATTAAAAGAGACCAAAAATCAAGCAAAGTAATTGCCACTAATCAAGACATTCTGGTGGTGGCGATAAGACACCAGCAAATTGGACTCCATTTTAATAGGAAAGGAAATTTGTGGCCAAAGACAGGAACAGGGACAAGCAGTTTGACAGGGCGTTACTGTAAGACCCCTGCATTTCCATAAGTTGACAAGAACTTTTAATGCACATTGCACTACCTTCACTGGATCATTCTATATTTTGGTATTTTCACATTTAGTCTCTTCAGTGATTCAGTATTTTAAAAATGATTCACACAACACAATTTGTTTTTTGTTTTTTTTTTACCTAGAGTAATTCCATTAGGCCACTCAATTCTCTCTGAGACCAGCACTTGCCGGTCCACCCCGTTCATCCCAGCTTTCTCTATTTTGGCCTGTGTCCCCCAGTCAGACCAGTACATAAACCTGAAAAGATGCAAAGCAAATGAAAATAAAACATTAAATAATCATGCTGTTATCCCTAATTGAAATAATATCATATTATCAACATAGCATTATTTCATTTTGCTCAAAAATCAGATACTGCTATTTTGCCTAAAAAAAAACTGGGAATGTAATAACAGGTATAAAATATATTTGTATAAAATGTCAGAGAATTACCTAGGGGTTCATGTTGTGACGTTTGTCACATCATTTAAATCACACTTATAAATACAGTGTGAAATGATAAAAATCATTTTCTAGAATACAATGTCACACAAAAACATCAAAATGGAAGGCTCAAATAAACTAAGATTCTTAAAATTCTTCACATTTTTTCCAAATGAAAGTTCTTGTTCAAACCACCTGTTTAATATTCTGTCATTCATAATATCATTCTTTTTTACTCAAAGAAAAACCACAGCACTTATCAGGATTCAAGACTTTAGGGGAGTTAAGGTAAATTTTATCTGTTAATCAAAAGCCATCTAAGACCTACAGTAACTATATCCAAGAGCAGTAGGCTCTTTGTCCACAGGCTGCAATTAGCTCTCATGTAGACCTGTTCTCTGGTGCTAATTTGCATGTATTTCAGGCGCCCCACTTCAATAATTTGCTAGAAAGAAGCTCGAAGGAATAAAGCCATCATGATGAATAAGGAAGTGACTGAGCATTTTAGAATCTCATTGAGAGGCAAGGTAGTGGTAAGGAGGTTTAAGATGAGCATTAAAAAGACAAGAAGATGACACATTTCTGCTGCCAAAGCTTTGTGTTACATTTGAATGTTGGGCATTACAGAAGTGAATTGGAGAGATATCAGCTTATCAGTAGAATTTGATTAAGTAATGGTTCCTATTAGCAATGTTAAGTTAAAAGAATCTTGAGCAGTGGAATTAGTCTAATAAAAAAAATCTTTCAAACAGTTTTGGTTCATGAGTTCAATTAATGCTTATTTACAAAAGAAAATTAAAGCCATGAAAATGATATTTTGGCATATAAGGTTTAACAGCATGGACAATAGTTCTACTCTCTTACCCTTGTCTTGGGTCAACAGCAATTGCACGTGGTTCACTCAGTTCTGTGTCAATCAACACTTTTCTCTTCTTGCCATCACTAGTAGCAACAGAGATGGTCTTGTGTCCAGAATCAGTCCAGTAGATGTTCTTGTGGACCCAATCCACTGCAATGCCTTCTGGAGAATGCAGTGCTGAGTCAATAAGCGTGATCTGTTCAGATGAGTTACTGGCTTTGTTGATATATGCACTGAAAAGAAAACACACACACACAGATACATAAATGAGTCTGCAACCTTTAGAACCAGATTATACCATTTTGTTCAAGACCAATCATTAGGTCCTGGATGTATCTACCAACATCTTGGTGAGAGAGTATCTCAGAAACACCTCGCATGCCCAGCTGTTTTTATTCACTCACAGGCATGAAGGCAAACAAACATCTGTATATTTCATGAATAATGATGGCAGCACAACATAATGTTATCCAGCACTCAAGCCTTTTCACTTACTCATTTACCCAATGATATATAACTCCACTTTGAGGCATGACGGCAGCCGATGGAAATGACGTGCTTCAATGAGTTGAGCCATGGCATTCTCAGGCTTATTACAAAGCAACTCATCATCTTGATGTTAGTTGTCACCAGTGGGGGTCTGAACTTTTACAACCTAGTAATGCTCCATCTGGGGCTTCCTAAATGAATGCCTCTTAACAGATGCTGCCCCACATTGGGCACCAACTCTCTGCAAGGCCCTGTCTTCACTTATCAAGCATCAGGCTGAGGTGCTATCCCAAATCACAGAGACAAATGCAGGCTTGGTCAGGAAACATTTCTCTTGTGTTCACTCTAGCTTAGCTAGAGCTCTTATTATTAATAAAAGCAGAGATATTCTAATCCTAATTCACAAACACCAAATGAGAAGAGAGAAGGAAAGCAGAAGAAGAGAGGATAATGACATGGCCTGAAATTGTTGCTCTATGCCTGGTAAGCATGCTAAAAAGACTGATAATGTGTGCCTAGCATGGGCACTGATATGTGATGCTAAACGGAATGTTTTGCAGAATATAGAAAAAAAAACAGAATTTCATCCTGGTGCCTAAGACAACTATCCTCCATGGAGTAGAATGGGGTTCAATTCCTCATTCAGGCAATCACATACTAAATAAATTAAAAATCTACCAATATGCACTTTCTGCTACATTTTTCTAAATCTGTTATATAATTAAGCTGTAAGTCACTGTGATAAGAGGATGGGCAAAATGCATGTAAACTGAAGTGAAAACAGGCATTCCATTACAAGGACCCAGCAATGCTCTGCAGGCCACTGGCGGCATAAGATTATGCAGGAAAAAAAAAAGAATTGTGAGTTAAGTTTAGACAGAGATGAAGTAAAGCTGATTGCTTTAGTTATTTTTGGCTCCTAACATCTTGGCAAAAAATTGCATCACACTGACCAAAATTGATGCTAATCAGAATTAATTACAGTCATAACAATGACCAGCCAATAACCAATAAATCATCCGGATGCAAGACTGAGCACACTCAAAACGACATTACATAGGTTTTCAGCAGAGTGTCCCAGACTATACAGAGGCTCAGTGAACATTCTTTCCTAATTTCTTATCAATTCAGCTCATTCAAGGCAACCTGATAAACTTCTTCACTGAACAGGAAGACCATATTTTGATTGAGATTTGTAATTGCTAATCAGCATATGTATTCAAACAAGTGCAGCCTAAACCATCAAATTCCAAATGATGGTACTGAAACTAGTAAAACTGGGTTAAAAACTGTCCAACACATCATTACAACCATTGAGGAATTATAGTGGTGACCCATCGTGCGCAAGGAAAAACTCACAAATGCTTAATGGTGAAAGCAAAAGCTTTTCCAAAGACTGTGTGAAAGAATGTGAAGAGAACTCAAGTCCAGAGTGTTGGGGGCATCCGGGCTGCAGAGGAACGTGATGCACCTCTCCTGCCTAGTGCCTGCCATATGATATGGGGTTGCTTCTGCAAGCTAGCTCTCAGTTCAGCAACATTATGTGCCCAAAAATGACATCAGTTGACTAGCTGAACACACTGATTGATCAGATTTTTCCACCAGTGGATTTTCCTTCCCTGATTAAGAGTGAGATGTGCTGGAGAATACTTCATGCAGTTGTCTGACTTGATTGTATAAGCTTATCAAAACAATACCATTGGACTGTGTGCCGTAATCATAGTTAAAATCATGCAGGCAAAATCTTAGCATGTGTGATTTTGTTTTGGACCAGGCAGTGTATAATGGGAAGCTCCTTTAAAAAATAAAAACAGAGTGCACAGAACACCAACAAACTGAGTCGAAGGCTTCACAGTATGCAACATCAGAATTCTTTCTCAAAGATTCAGGAAGTTCTTAGGCACATTGTTCTCTACCCAGAGAGAGGAGATGAGTAATGGAACAAATTAAAGTGGGTGGGGGGTGAATTAAAGGCAGCATATGGTGTAGCTAAGATGATTTAGTAGAGACTAATGTGTCATGAGAAGAAAGACTGAGTAGAAGTCATGCAAGGTTGCATGCATGTGTGAAGACCAACAACTGTTTATGCTCCACTGTTCCACTCAATATGGCAGTCTGTGTGACTAATCTGCTAGGAACATGCTTTTAAAAATGGTCTTATGCAAAGCATTCTGTAAAATATTATGTTTGTTCATCCAAAATCATGGAGCTACTGCAGAGTTTTACAGATGCTCCATTTAGAAAACAGAACTTAGAAAAGTTCTAGCTTGTTGCTAGAAAATTTGGCTCTACGTTTAATAAGTGATTTTCTCGAATATATTTAATTATTTTTCCCGTATTTCCAGCAGATGTTGGTCATTAAATACAGATCATCAAACGTTACTGGCCAAACAGTTGCAGTGTTTAATTTGGGCTTTACTGGTGAGACACTGGCCCCAAAGCTGCTTCAGGACAACAGTCTAGGACAATGTCACTATTCTGGGCAAAACCAAGGGCTGATATTAATTTTGCCCCACTGACTTTCTCCTTTTAGATCAAAAACGTGGAAAACACATGCACGCACATGCACGCACACGCACGCGCGCACGCACACCTCAGCATGAGAGAAAAGGTCAGGAATGGGACGGGACTGCAAAATGCAAAGCTGTTGTAAATATTATTCATCAGATCTCTAACAATGAGTGCATCCAGCTGAGTGTGGGAGGAACGGAGAAAGATGTGATGATGAGGAAAAAGAGAGCAAGGGAGAGGGTGTACAAAAGAGAGAGGACCTATGCCCAAATAAGTGACTGAGTAAGAATTAGTGAGCCAGTATTAGACGAAAACAAAATAAACTAAACTAAAATCCCCAGTCTATGCTGGACACTGTAAAATGCTGTGCGCAGTAGCTGCAGTAAAAGGGAACTAAAAGGGTCTGAAAAGCACAGTGACAAGGCTTCAGCTTTAGAACTAAACAGCCAAGCAGTCTCAGTTAGGGCTATTAACTCTAATTACAAATGATCATACCCTTGTTAATATTACACAACCCTCAAGCTGCTCATCAGTAGATTCCCTGTGTGTGTGTGTGTGTGTGTGTGTGTGTGTGTGTGTGTGTGTGTGTGTGAGTGAGTGAGTGAGTGAGTGAGAGAGCGCGAGAGAGAGAGAGAGAGAGAAAGAAAATGAAGAGCAGAGGGATGCTTAGACATAAAAGCAGTGTAAAAATAAAAGCTCACTCTCTCACTTTCGTATGAGCTTATCCCAAGTAGGGTTGTGGGGGTGCTAGAGCCTATCCCAGTGCTCATAGAGTAAAAGGCAGGGAAACACCTTGAACAGGTCACCAGTCCATTGCGGGACAGACACTCAGACAAACACACTCACATACACCTAAATGGGGCAATCCAGCATCTCCAATCCACCTGAGCTGCATGTCTTTGGACTGTGGGAGGAAACTTGAGCTACCAGAGGAAACCCATGCAGATTTGGGGTGAAAATACAAAACAACACAGAAAGCCAGGATCTTTTTACCATGAGGCGACAGCACTACCCAAACAAGCAAACACATTTGAAAAAAATCTTAGAGTACATATAAAATATATTTCACTTAAATGTAACAAGTTCTCTGTAGAGGCTTTCAGTATAGCTGTGAATTGTTTATGACTCAACCATACTGTGCCTGCTGCCATGGAGTCTGCTTAGAGTTTGTACCTGAAGATCTTCCGATGAAAGAGGTCACACCAGTACATCTTGTTGGTGGTGACATCTACATCCAGAGCTACAGCATTTTTCAAAGTGGGGACCACCTGTGTGTAGTCTTTCTTCACCAGGTCAATTCTTCGGATCTCGTGTCGATTGGTGAACATCAGGTATGGGCTCTTGCCTGTTTGGAGAACCAGAGGGAAACACCAGATATTTGTCTTTGGTTGCAGAAAAACATTTGACATTAGCCAAGGATTGGCCAGATGTCAGTGCAGTTTGGAGACAGAGGCAGAAGGGAAGCTGAATGGGTTTTAGTAAATCATTTAGACCTAATAACAGTGCAACACTAAAAAGAAAACATGAAATAAAGTATGCTACAAAACAGATTTTTGAGTTTGATTTTGTGTTTACTCCAAGCCTAGGCTTAATCTGTATTTGACATTGTGTTCTTTTTGGGTTGTACCATGTTCCTGGAAGAAGATTTTGCTTAGTACTACATAAATGGTGGAAATAACAATAAATCCTGTTTGAATTCATTTGAAATTGGGCAACAAGGTATAAGTGCATAAATGTGTTAAGAGGGAAAACATCAGCATGTAACACAGTTTTAATCACACAACAGAGTAATACTGACAAATTAAAAAAAAAATAATAATAAAAAAAAGCTCTTTCACTTCAACAGACTCAGGGTTATGAGCTATTACTCAGGGTGTGCATTTTCCAGTTCATGCAGTACATATGCAGAAACCTGCATTAAATTTCTAGGTCACTGGCCTGTCCCAGAATGTTTTTTGCATGCGTGTGTGTGCACTAAATTAGCCTACGGTGTGTGTCAGTGTGAGTGCATGTCTACCTTAGGGAAACTAAGTCAGTGGACTTTAGTAAATCAGCTGTACTACCACACAAGTCCAGCAACTTCACTGCTTTCAACACCATGATCAACCTACTTTAACCTACAAAACCTCAGCATCTCCACCTGCTTACACCTCCACAACCTCAGTAACTCCACCTGCTTTCACCTCCACAACCTCAGTAACTCCACCTGCTTTCACCTCCACAACCTCAGTAACTCCACCTGCTTTCACCTCCACAACCTCAGAAACTCCACCTGCTTTTCACCTCCACAACCTCAGAAACTCCACCTGCTTTCACCTCCACAACCTCAGCAACTCC
Organism: Hepsetus odoe; assembly: GCA_017165825.1. Taxonomy (NCBI): domain Eukaryota; kingdom Metazoa; phylum Chordata; class Actinopteri; order Characiformes; family Hepsetidae; genus Hepsetus; species Hepsetus odoe. The sequence goes on along the minus strand of CM029366.1, from coordinate 19,933,392 downwards.
ACCTGCTTTCACCTCCCACAACCTCAGAAACTCCACCTGCTTTCACCTCCACAACCTCAGCAACTCACCTGCTTTCACCTCCACCAACCTCAGCAACTCACCTGCTTTCTTATACAACTCAGCAACTCCACCTGCTTTCACCTCCACAACCTCAGCAACTCCACCTGCTTTCACATGTTCCATGCTGTAATACTCCCTGTTTTAGTCACTGCAGAGGAAGGGGCCTCGCACATGAAAAAGTTCCCGATAGGAAACACAGTCTCTATGCCCCACTTCCTGCAATCTCCTCCTGCGCTTGATAAAATTTTCAGTTGGATTTTCAGAACTAATAAGAGCTCAATGGCAATTCTTATAAGCACTTCTTGGCCAGTTTATTTTAAAATTAGAATAAAAATGCTAGTTTTTGCTTTTTTTGTTCCATGTTCCTGACCCTTTCCTCACCCCATCAGTATGTTTCAACAGAACAATGGGACAGGTAGTCATCAGATATGAAAGCAAAGTGGATGAAGCTTTTTAAGTACCTTAACCATCTTTTTGCTTTGAGAATGTGGCAGCTGGAAGAGGTATTTGGAGAGCAGAAGGAAATAAAAGAGTGAGAGAAATAGAGAGGGAGGGATTGAAGGAGGGAAAAAGGGAGGGAGAATGCATCTGAGTAACAAGAAGAAGAAAAGAGGCACATTTAGAAATTCTGGAATATCAACTATTCAATCTGAACTAAGGCTGAAAATTATGAACAATTAGTATTGCAGTTATACTGCTACATACTGCAATTTTGATGCGTAGAACAAACAAAGCTCAAGCACTGTTGTTGTCAAAGCAGGAAGTATATTTATATCACCAGTCTATGGCTGGAGTACCAACAACTAGGTTCCAAACCTGATTAAACAAATCTATGAAATGAATAGTGAGAAATGTTTTAAAGCTCTTTTTTGGCCCATTATGAAAAATTGTGTTCTTGGAGCATTTTCATTATATTGTATTGCATCGCACCTACATCCTACTGAATGTTTGACATCTTAAGTTTGGAAGAACTTGGCTGTTCTGGGATCTGTCCTTAGCCTCATCAAACTCCTTTTGAATGAACTTGGACATTAACTGGGCCACATGTAAAAAAAAAAAAAATCTAGCAGATCTAGCAGAAGCTGTTGTAATAGCAGATTTTTATCATTGAACAGCAAAAGTAGATTTTAAAGAGAGAACCTTCTATTCACAAGACCAAAAACGTTTAACAGCCAGCCAGTTCGAGAATATACTCCCTTTTGCACCATGTGTAGTGTAGCAGAGACATAAGAGAACCAATAGTCTAACTGAAAGAAATAGAAACATACCTGAAGCACTCAAAAAGCCTCAATGGCCAGCATGTGATTCACCAAACCTAAAATCACAATCTCCACTTTTTTACTCAACCGCACAACCAATGTTATCAATTTAGGCATCTACAGACTCTGTACACAGATATCCAGTGTATCAAATTAATCCTTTCATTCAGGAAGATCAGAAATCACAAATTAAGCCAATCTCAACTCAATTAATTGTTTGTATATTTGTCTGTGTGTCTATGTGGGATGGGATGGGATGTGGGGAATTTGGAAGTTGAATCAACACTTGGTACTCTCTTGTGTTCCTCAAACCATTTCTGGCACATTTTTTGCAGTTTGGCAGGCAGCATAACGAAGCCACTGTCATTAAGGAATACTGTTGCCATGAAGACGTATACTTGATCTGTACCATTCATTAAACAGGTGGCAAAATTACATCCACATAACTGCAAGGACATGACGTTTCCCAGCAGAACATTACAGAGAGCATCACACTGCCTCCCTCAACTTATCTTCTTCCCATGGAGCATCCGGTTTTATTATAGCCAGCATCAACTCTTTCAGCAATTAGTGTTACAGGAGCTGATATCTGAGATCAGACCATCGATGAGCCTGGGGCGCCTGCTACATTTTTGCTGGTTCACAATTTTCCTGGAACCATTTTAAGTATATGTACTAAGCACAGCATACCAAAAAACTAATTCATGCTAGCTGAGAATGAGAGAGAGAGAGAGAGAGAGAGAGAGAGAGAGAGAGAGAGAGAGAGAGAGAGAGGAGCACGCACAGTGGAGGAAGTAACTGTCGCGGGTCCCAGTGTGAAAAGTAAGAAAACCTCAGGTTTGACAGTGATGGAAAGAGATGAGTGGAGTTGATAGATGAGGCCTCAGTACACCACCTCCACTGTTTTTGCCTCTCTTGTCCCTCCACCAAGCTTTCAATTTCTCTGCGCGTGATGTGGATAAAGCCAGGCTGGTTTTGTTGGGCTTTCAGATGCTCTAGTGAACGGGCCCGAGCAGAGGGCTACAGGGCTCCACACAGATTGTGTGCCTCCAGAATAACAGAGGGGACTTGGGGGAGAAAGAACATTTCATTCGCCTTCTCATAAGCTCCTCATAGGCCACTTGCACTGCAAACAAGCTGGCGATACTCAGTTTATTTGGAAGTCAGGAATTTAATCATTTCCCCCCATCTGCTGAAGTTGCTGTCATCAATCTCACACCCCTCCTCTAGGATGTATAATGTTGAAAGGGGCATTGAGAGAGGGACATACATTCAGAAAAAGTGAGAGATGTGATACTTGCATCATGAGGGAAGTTTAATAGAACATTTAATAATCAATTCTGTTTATGGCTTCTGAATGCTACTAAATGAAATCATTAAGAAGTCCACAGCTTGGCCTCAATTTGATTTATCATAAAAATTCATAGCCACATTCTTGGATTTGTTTTTTTTTTTTTGCTTAGAATAGATTTGTTTACAGCAATGTTTGCCAAGCGTTTTGAAGACTGTAATATGTAAATGAACAGTAAATGAGTGAAGCGTCACACCTTGTTTGTGTGTGCTTAAGTGTATCATGTCCATAAAAACTAAATCTGAGAATCAAGGCTTTCGTCAGGATTCAGAGTGGTCTGGGGAAAGTAGAAGAGGGCTTTGGGTCAGCGAAAAGCATGTGTGTGAAACAGAGAATGGAACAAGATAGCAAGAAAGCAGAGAAACAGGAGATTAAAAAGTCTTTTGCAGCCAAATAAAATATTAATTTTTGGATTGTCATTTTAGACTCTGATGTCAGGATTTAATAATAATAATAATGATTAATTATTATAATGAATTTGTTTCTTACAAATACCTCTACTCTACTGCTATTACCACACAGTGTATATACACACACACACACACACGCACATAAGAACAACCTATAGAACCAAGATTTGCGCAGATGTCGCTGAATCTTCCACAACTCATTGCTCACCTGCTCATTAAAAGCAAACTACGCAATTCAAACTCTGCGTATAGTCACTCTCCTAATGAGAGCATTCCACCGGGGCACACACAGCACTGGGCATGTATTTAAAGAAAGCTGAAGTGAAACAGGAGGGTGTCAAGTCAGAGCTGCCTCGCGTCTCTGACCAAACCCCACTAATTAAAGGTGTGAGAATCTGATCAGCTGGATTTACTGCCAAGTGGGAAAGACAGCTATGTAAAAAGTTACCTTCAAGTACTTAATTAAAATTCAAGCTTCCCTTGCTTGACCTTGTAGAAAGATCTTTTTGTTACACATGACATGTGTCAAAAGACATGTTAATTATGCGTGCTGATGTTTGTTGTCAACAATGTGTTTAACAGTTGTGTCATTTGTAACATTCGTATTTCAAAACATAAACAGAAACTAAATTAAGTTGGGGGCAAATCTGTAATCTGTGTTGAGACTTTTTTAGGCATTCATTGACAGTGGGACATTGGGTGAGCCGGTATCTGCTCATTTGAAAAAAAAAAAAAAGTGAAAGTGACAACCCTTGTCATTGCGAGGTCAATGCACAGCAGACACCATGAACCACAACGAAATTGGACCTCTGCTTTTAACCCATGCACACTCTGGCTGCCTGCGTGCAGCAGTGGGGCAGCAATGCGCCAGGGGAGCAGTGATGGGGACGGCACCTTGCTCAAGGGTACCTCAGCGCAACCTATTGGGAAGGGGTTCGAACCCCTGATCCTCCAATCATGTGGCTAACGCCCTAACCACTAGGCCACCGCTGCCACCGCTGTTCATTTCTGAACATACAGGGGATATTTCAGTTATTCAGTATTTCAACAGGTCCTGGATACCATATATAAAGCCCACAAGTCAGAATAATTATTAAAACAAAAATGGAATAGATAATAATCATACTATAACCATTACCTAATCAGATTGTACAATGAAAAAGTTAAATCTCTAAAATAGAATTTTATTCCACTTTAGGTATGATAGTATATAAACAATGTATTAAACAGCAACAAGGAGTTTCAAGATTCAAGTTAATTCATGCACCAAAATGTAAAAGTTAGAATTAGAAGAAAATTCCTATATAAAAATGCTCTTTTTATTGTGCAGGCTTGAAAAAAGTAAGAAAAATAATCTATTAAATACAAAACTAGTCTGACCATGGGTGTTTGTATGCTGTTCCAAGTAATGTACAGCTTCCCCTTCTGACTATTCATACTAACAATCACACTGGAAGCCAAAGGTCGTATTTGCAGTCTCTATTGTGGCAGAAAAATGAGATTCAGAAAACGAATGCTTAGTCGCTTTATTCCGTCACAGTGCTAGTCTCTTTCCCGCTTCTCTGCTGTAAATGTTTATGAATGGGGAAAGATGGGAGCAAAGAGCAATGCATTTATTTCACATTCTGAAAAAAACATATCCATGATGAGAGTATCAAAATAACTTAATTCCTATGTGTACTAGAGTGTTGGAGGGTAGGTGAAAGCAGATATATAATGGATGAACTCTATGAATAAATAAATGGAATAAAATAAATGGGATGGATGGACAGATGTTTTATCAAACTAATTATGTGTTACTATATGCTATAAATTCAAAATAATCTAATATGCCCATGGCAGCCTGTTCTTTTTGCTCAGTATTGAGTAAATAGTCTGCTGTAACCCAGAATTGGCACGGACAGCCAGCAAAGACTTTCCATTATACTTTCATTTTTTATCAGATACAAGACGTTTTGGGGTCAAGTCATACATGGTATGTGGCAGAACACAGGGTAACAGCCAGGCATACCCATGTGCATGTTTATATGAAGCTTGGCTAATTCAAATTCAGGAGGAATATAAGCACTGGAACTTTAGTTTTGAACATTTAGACACTGTTAGTAGTCATGTTCTTTACGACCCATCAGTGACAGTGGAATAAAACAAAGGATAAGAAGAAAATAGCTATTAAAAAAAAAAAAAAAAAAAATTATATATATATATATATATATATATATATATATATATATATAAAAACTTGATGCTGTTTTGAAGGCAAAGGGTGGTCACACCAAATATGATTTGATTTAGATTCTCTTTTGTTCATTCACTGCATTTTGTTGATTGATGAAAATAAATAATTAACACTTCCATTTCTGAAAGCATTCTTTGTTTACAGCATTTTTTCCACACCTGGCTAAAACTTTTGCACGTACTGTATATATATATATATATATATATTATATATATATATATATTATATCTATAAAATATCATGATTACATCTGCCTTTTCTACATAGAACAGTTACCCCCCACACGTTACAGTGTCTATGCTTGGACACTGTAAAGGGCAGCCAATCAGAATAGATATCAATTTCAGGTACAATAACAAAACCGGCCTGCTTATTTATAAAGAATAAAAGTTAGGTTGAAAAATGATCATGGAAAAAGGTAATGAAAATACTTTTTTGACGCAGAACCCACAAAAAATTACAGGGGAAAAAAAAAAGGATAATGGGTACCATATATTTAAAAACTCTTGCTGCTTACTGCATTAGCTTACTCTCATGCTGCACTAGCAAAAAACAACCAAGAAAACACTACTGCAGAAATCATCAAGATGAATAGGTCAAACTACCTCTGAAGACAAGAAATATTTTAGGATGTTGTGCATGCTGCTTAGCCTGAGGCAGAGTTTTTTTTCTGGCCCAGTGTGTCACAATATGCCTAATGACAGTGTCCCACCAGCTGTCAACCCCTGTTGAGAGAAAGACATTGGAATGCACTGGAATTTTCCACAGAAGGCAAGAAGCAAAAGTGATGAACTCTAAAACTGATGAGCTTCATCAAATGCACATCACCCCATTACAAAACAAGCCACTTCACTTTTATCAAGAAACTGAATTTTTAACTTTAATCAAATGCACTGCTTCTTAAAGAATTACCCCATGCCTGTTTCGCTGGCACACTCCACGTGCAAAACACCACCTTCTTCCTAAGGAAGCTGTGTGGCTGTACTCTGTGACTGCACACGTTACATCACTAATAAATGAACTGTTTTTTTTGACAGCACTATTTTGTGCCTGAAAGGTAATGAAGACTCATTTGCCTGCGTCTGCAGTAATCAATGCAATTTTCACGCCATTTAGAGCGAAGCGGAACCAATTCTTTTATCCACTTCCTCATTATTAGTGAGTTTGTGGTTAATGACTTAGACATAAGAGAGGTGACTGGAACATCATAGTTTCTTTCTTGTTTTTCACTTGCCTCTTTGATCATATTGAAGGTATACTGGCCACACAAAATTTACATGCCTTACCACACACGAGTGTCCGCTAGAAATTGATATCGACACATTAAATGGCCAATCCGCTAACTGCAACAAGTTGCCGGGCATTTCTTTGCTTTGAAATGTTTCAATTAATACGCTAATGTCAAGTAATTGATGCGCTGCTGTTACAGCGATTATTGATTGGGACTTTAAATCCTGCATCAGGAACGACTGCAGCAAGCCACTTTGAGAAAACTCAGAAACAAGACTCTAATAGGCAAAGGAACACTATGTTCATTTATAATAAAATAAAGAATCTCTTTTTTCAAATCTAGTCATTTGCAACAAGGGATGAGAGGAACATAACCTCATAGAAAGCAAATTAGGAACCTTAAAACAGCTACAAAAGTAACAGAACAAATTTCAACTACACAAACTAAACAAATACTCAAGACCTGATCAAGGAACCCTGAAATAAGAAGTATATACACAGTAACTGCTCCCAAAAGAAAGGTTACAGTTTTATTATTATCAGTAACACAAACTCAGATTGCTGTAATATTCTGGGGTGTGTGTGTGTATATATATATATATCAGATTCTCCATTTTTTTTTTTTTATTTAAGCCTGACTGTTCTGTAGGGTCCGCAGCCCATCATGCCATTCCCTCAAAAAACAATAACAAAGCAACCTTTATGGAAGTCAAACACAGATACCTGGCCATGTAACAGTAAGAAAAAGAGCGCGTGACACTATGCCTTAGAGGAGAAAAATCGTAGCAAACTCGGAGAAAACTGATGTTAAGTTGGAAGTGAATGCCTTACCCACAGCCTTGCAAGTCTTGGTAACAGGGTCCATCTCGTAACCCTCGTAGCATTCACACTTGTAGTCACCTTTGTAGTTGATGCAGATTTGACTGCAAGCGTCTGGGTTCTCACATTCGTCTATGTCTGGAGGAGGCATTAGAAATGCATCAGTAGGAGAGAAAGCGCTCTAAAGGATTCGGTTTTGAGGTGTGCATGTAAATGATGCAAACATGAGTGCAGGTCCTCAGCAGAGTTTTGTTCAGGAAAGCTAATGAAATTGCATTTGTGTTGTAAGATTCTCTTGAGGCACAAAATACTAGTCCTAAGATGACATAAGCAGAGGTAAGAGGAAGCTGTACCTCCACAGGTCTTCTTATCCAGCAGCTTGTAACCAGAGGGGCACTGGCACTCATAACCTATCCGCCGGTCCTTGCATATGTGAGAACAGCCGCCATTGTTGTTGGCACATTCATTCAGGCCTATGACAGAGAAGAAAAAGAGGAAACGGGGGACAGGATGAGTAAAAGGTCAGTAAGTCCAGCTGGGATTGGATGGCGCATGAAATGTACCCATGGCAACCTGACAGCAACTGACAGGCGGGTTGTGTCATTTTCATTTTCTCAGTGGAGCCTCGGCTGATGCCAGAAGCTTATGAGAAAGTGACGAGTTGAGGGGAGGAAAAAAAAAAAAAAAAGAAAAAAAAAAAATCTTTCTCGCCAGTTACAGGCATAAAAGGTAAAAGACTTCTCTTTAAGGCTAAAATAAAAACAGATAAAAATAACAACCCGGAGAGTATTGCTCGTGTGTGCCAGAGTGGAGTGTTTCAGTGGAGCACAGCAAAGGTCTGTAGAAAACGTCTGAGCAGTCGGAGCAGGGGTGTGATGATGGCTTTTTTAACTCGCCTTCCATTCGCAGCAAGGAACCACGTCGCCACGTTAAAGGGTTTGTAATTGCTGGCACTTTACTCCAATCCATGTAGTTAGCTATGGAATTACTGTAACATCCTGCTTTAAGACTGAGCCCTGAAACTATGCTCATTATCATATATACCCCAGAAGCTTTCAGCAAACACAGTGAGGTAGAAAGTAATTAGCCTGCCTGCGGTGTGTATATGGATGACTGTCTGTCTGATTGCAGTACATTCTTTTGTAGAAACCAAGAAAATGGGCAGACATAAATTAAAAATGCTAATGCGTGTGCATGAGAGAGAGAGGAAGAGAGAAAAAGAGAAAATATGATAGCCACTGAGGGCAGAGCATAGGAGAGGAAGTTTAAGTCCCTGTGACTACAAATGTACATCATGTATAATGGTTCAGGAGGGAGAGAGGGAAATCTTTTCTTTGGTCTCACTGGTAGAAAACTCTGCTGCAGTGGGCCACCTGGAAGCAGCCTAGCGTGCACTGGGGTTAGTGGGGGCCACAGCAAACGCAGCGCTCTTCCTAATCTCATTTGCAGGGCAAAGCGAGCAGAGCAGGAGCCTCAGGGAAATTAACATGAGCCATCTGATTATACATCTTGCATTAAAGATTCAAACTGTGGATAACCCACTACAGAGAGTGATAGACACCCACACGCACACATTCCTGGAACATTTACAAACACAAGATGGCCTTTTGGAAATGTCATACCCACTCAATAAACATAGTGCTGCACTGAGATGGAAAGCATACCGAGCAAATTCTCTTATGAAGACATTATCACAGGGCAACTGGAGTCAGAGCTGCAGGTGCAGTATCATTCCTGAACATGCTAAGAATGTTAATTATCACGCGATTTAGCATGTTTCATTTGATAGATGTAGTCGGCTCAGTGATTGAACAGAACATCAGGTTCTTCAGAGGAAGTTTAAAAAAAAAGGTACAGTGTTAAAGGTTAAACTCTGGCTGTTTAATGTGTATGATGCAAGGATGGGCAGGAGGCTGCACACGCCCTTTGATGTCGCGTGGGGCTAGTGGCCCAGCGGAGTCAGGGCAGCGGTGGCCTAGTGATTAGGGACTAGGCCCCAGACTAGTAGGTACCCTTGAACAAGGTACCGTCCCCATCACTGCTCCCTGGGTGCTATAAATAGCTGCCCCGAGCTGCACATGTATGTATAGGTGAAATGCAGAGGTTGTGTGCTGTGCTGTTTCACAGTGACAGTCACTTTCACTTCGCTTTTAAGGGCAGAGTAGGCAAGACAATAGAGGCCCTTGGGAAAGGCTGCAATTTAATCATGTGTGGATTGCTGAGCATCTTTCTACATGAAACGCTCCTGTTAATCCAACACTGTATTAATAGGCATTTGTGTTGTTCCTATTGATTTTTTCCTAATAGTGCCTTTTGCAATGACAAAAATAGTCACTTTCACTTTCCACTAGTATGTAACTTTGTAGTGTTGTACCTACCGCAGTCCTTAATTGGCTCATCTGACCAATCCTTGCAGTCTTTGATGTTGTCACAGACCTTGCTACTGTCAATGCACTCTCCGTTTTTACACATAAACTTCAATGGCCCATCACACTTTGAAGCTGCAAGAACAAGAACAATTAAAAGTTTTTTTTTCAAACTTTGAAGCTGCTAGAATAAACAAATTAACCTCAACACACCAAGGGCTACTTCTATGATTTTCATTTGATTTCAAACACCACCAGTGTTACTATGTGGCAGCCGATGAAAGATGAAAGCAGATGAAATATGATATTTCTTTATAAAAAATCCTTAATGCGCCTGGGAAAGTCTGAAAAACCAAGGGTTGTGTGAAAATGTTAAACAGATACATCTGTTTTGTACCTATATATGTACATATAATGTACATCTAATAGTGATTGAAATCTTTTGAATGATTATACCCTCCCTACTTTTTCCAGAAATCTGACCTAAATTATGATCTTCATTTGATTCATAAGGAAAAGTAAAGAGACAAAGACAGAAAAGAAATGGTTTCTTAAATTTTATTTATAAAGTAGCCCACCCAGGTTTTTGTTGGCAAAAGTATGTTAACCTCTTGAATTAGTTTGGCTCAGGGCGTAGCTAGGATAAGTAGGTCAGTCATTATGATTATAATTAAGTGTGAATAAGGGTTATTTTGACCCAAGTACAATGGTGCTGAGTAATTGTCTTGGAGATAACAGACAAAATGAGAAAACTGAAAAGAGTGATCATAGAAAGAGTACAGGGGGAACCCATTTCTCATCCATACCAATTATCCTCTCTTTAACGTTTTCTAGAGCCCAACTGCATGAGCCAGAAAACTACTGAAAGAACATTCTGTTGACTCATAGGGCTTGACCTTTAAGATTTGGCTGAGAAATGGCAAAACCAAACACTACGTCACAGCATGAGAAGCTCAGGTGTGAAATATGATGTGCATGTAATTTTGCAAACAAAGACATTTAATGCAGCATCACTTTTTACTATTTAATATAAAAAAAACAACAAAACTGTGCTTATATTTTATAACATTCTTTATATTACTTATTCAAAATGTTAAGGCTTTCTTATCATATATTTGCCTAAAGAAATCTGCACCACATAGGCATTTAGGACTGGATGATATTTCATGGACACAATGTATTTACTATATTAAGTATATAAGAGCAGAGTGTTTAAATATCTGCACTTTTGCCCTTCACAATACTATAAAATAAGTTTTTTACTGCTGAAAATGGTGAGTCCATCCATTGGATAGCAGTGTTTGTTTGACTAAAGGTAGGACAGTAAAGCAGGAGAGGGCGGGAGGATGGTAAGACGAGGGGGTGCAGAACTGCCACTCACTCTTGTTGATGCAGCCCGCTTCATCACTGAAGTCAGGGCAGTCGTGCACATGATTACACTGCTTAGTGCCATGAATGCAGGAGCCATCGCCACACTGGAACTCATCCGGCCTGCAGGTCAACAGAGCTGAGAAACACACACAGACACAGTCTTTCACTGTCTGGATGCTTTTGGGGCAGAGAGACTTAAAGTGGCAGGTTGTGTAATTTGTGTTGTAGGAGCAAAGATGTTATTTTTCTCATTTATCTTTTTTAGTGTGCTTAATTATTCATGTGGTGAGCTTAAGAAATTTCAGCTAGAAGAGAGACATTGCTGATCAGTTTCAGCACTGCAGAGCCTTACCAGCCAGAGCTTGTCTCTGCAGGCCAAGACAGTGCACATGTGCGCGTACACATACCAAAAATCAAAGCGTCTTAGCCAGTAGCTGAGCAAGCAGACATTATAAAGTAAAATACAGAAGACTATTGAGCACGAATAAATATGAACAAAGCAATGAATGAAATGATAGAAATTAAGTGGTTGCATAGTTCTGAGGCTGTGCTTAATAAGCAGTTAAAAATACCTGTTTTCCACATTTCCCCCCCAAAACTAGACCAATGTTTGGACAAGCTCCCAGTTCATGATTTTTCTCTAAGCTTATGACAAATCCTCCAAACAGTAATTGAATAATGCGTGCAATATTTAGGGTCCAAAAATATGACAGAAAAGACCCTCAAACAGAGGTTTTTTTATACCTAACACACATGGTTACTAAGCAACTAAAAGGACACTAGTCCATAGCACTGCATTTTGGCCTTTCAACAAATGAAACTAAGAGCTAAGAAGCATGTCAATTCTGCAATACCAAACACAAACATATAAACAGACCCATTCACACAGGTCAGATGCTATAAATAGGTGGAAGTTTTCAAACCAGCATGTAAATGACTATCAGGATAGCAGTGGGGCTTTCTGATTTTCACTGTGCCCTCTGTGTGCATGCATTGTCTGTGATTATAATGACCATCAGCAATGCTATAGCTATTGCTAAAGTAGGCTGAACCCTAACAAAGTTTTAATAAACTTCCAAACAAATACATCTTGCCAATGGGTCACACAAAGCCAGTCAGTTCTTTCACGAACGAACATTAAATACATTTGATGTATCTACAAATAATATCCATGATCTGTTTCACTGCAGTCCTAAAGAAGAAGGTTGGGTTGGTTTAAAAAGGTCACATAATGCATCGATCATACCCCTAAACACAACCTACTCATCAGGTTTACCAGCAAGTATTTTTGATATGTATATCAAATATTACAAACCAAAACAATTTATTTAAGTGCTCATATTTTTAAAAACATTACATGAAATATGCTGCTGGAATAAATAAAATCCCTGTGCTCTCAAAGGTCCACAAAGTCTACAAATTTGAAAGAAATCCAAATGTCACCAGTGCCTTGTATTGGGGTGTAACTGGTATATAAATGTGAAGCATTAATGTTTTAATTAATTCCCCATTTTCATGTGAGCACTGCTGGAATTCATCACCCCCCCCCCCCAAAAAAAAAAAAAATAAATAAATAAAGAGCTTTACATAAAACAATTAAAATTAAAAACTGTTACAAAATGTCTAGAAGGTGGCAAAAAAGAAAGAAAAAAAACACACACACAAAGGAGGCACAAATGTAGTGCTAGTATCATTTACAATTCAGAAAAAATAATGGGGGGATGAATACTTTTTATCAGACTTTCACTGAATGTTCTCATTCAGTACCATTGTGTTTATGCATACATACAGCAAGAAATGTAGAAAATGCATCTCTTAGGACATCCTACTACTTACGACAGCTTGTCTCATCTGACTTGTCTTTGCAGTCTGCATCACCGTCGCATTTCCAGGTGAGGTGGACGCACTCTCCGCTGCCACACTGGAACTCTCCGGACGGACAGCGGGGTTTTTGTGGCTCTGTCCTGCGACTGCAGCGCTCCAGCGACTCGTCTGATTTATCGGCACAGTCAGGGTCTCCGTCACAGCTCCACAGAGCTGGAATACATTCTGAGTCGTTGCAGCGGAACTCGTGCGAGCTGCAAGTGCTTGCTGTGGACGCTGTGCACTTCTCCTCATCGCTGCCATCTCCGCAGTCATCATCTCCATCACACACAAATGTGGGCGCCACACACAGCCGATTCCGGCACTGGAACTCCTTTGCTGGGCAGGCCTTGGCATCTGAGGAAGAAGAAATAAAATGGCACTGTAAGAGAACAGCAGAATATTAAACATTATCAATCTGAATAATTACATATCAAAATAAATAAATCAAAACATCAGCTGGATGCCGTTAGATGTTTTGTGCAGGTGTAACTTACAAAAAGCTGACAGACATCATGCACTGCTCTATGACTGCTGCTGTGGATGCTATTATGATTATGAAACACTGCAAAAGTTTTATTATATACAAACTGCGTTTACCTTTAGTAACAGTTTTGAAGTTCTGAGTTTGCGTATCAACCTTTTTTCCCCATTAACTATTGTCAAATAATGACAAATGCTTTGAAAAAATAAGAAACCTTGTTTCTTTCCACAAAAGATGTGCACAGGCGATTTCTTTTCCCCTTAAACCATTCAAATAACTCTTATTAATAGAAATGAAGTTTGAAATCTGCACTTTTTACAAAACCCTGCCTTATAACGCTCCAATACCGCATAAACGATTAGGGCTGTCACTACAGGTATTCCTTTAATTAAAAAAACTAAAACTCTAAAAGTCCTAAAAACATTAACCGCAGTTTCCTCTTATTACCAACTACTTAAACACTATCATATCACAAAACACAGTCTTCCATCTCTGAGCAGTTTTCCTTTTGTCTCTCACTATCAGTTCATTCCCAATGATTAGACAGCAAATGCAGAAACCCGCGCACATGCACACGCACTTTAAAAAAAAAAAAAAAATTTACTCGAGAGAAAAAAAAAAAAAAAAAGGTAAAACAAAAACATTCAGCATGAGAAAGCGTTGTTTGCCATAGTGGAAATAAAATGGAAAAACACAGAGATAACAGGCCTTCTTCATATAGGCTATAAATCGAAAGAAACTGATAAACAAACAAAACGAAAAAAAAACAACAAAAAATACACCTTGCCTATTCAATGAGATTTATATATAAACACCTGCCAAATTTATTTCACTTGCCGTGGAACAAGACCTTGGCGATGTGCTCCGGAAACCAAATAAATCTCCTCCACCTTCAGATTTATGCTTGAAACTAACTTCCATATCATCGCTGATGTCTAAATGAGGGAAACTCCTGCCAGCCTTTTCTTTCTCCGTATCTAATATACTAGCATATCTCATTGCTCTAGCACTGTGAACACAATTGTCGCAAACCTCCAAGTAATAACAAACAAAAACAGCACAATAGCACATTCTCCACAGAAAGAAAAAGGGCGGGTGATTCATGCCCAAGTAAAATTTATTTTATAAAATATTTATTTTATGGCGAATTAATAGGGATTTCATTTAACCATCTGATTCAATCAAATAGTGATCTGATGAAACCTGACTGTTTCAGGTTGATGTTTTGGGGAGCCAAATGTGAAATGTAGTCCTAGTGATGAACATCACAGTGAGTTACAGTTAGCTGGGCCTATTCACTGACCTGACTGACTGAATGACCTGGAGGCTAAATAGCAGTTTTTCCAAGTTGACAGTGACTGAACAGGCTTAACTATGCTGCTGTAAGTATCTAACCCTTCCTTAATAGGGTTACTGAAGGTCTCCCCCAGCCCGAGCTTTGAAGCTGTTGGTTTCTACACCCTATTTCATACTGCTGTGGTAATAGGATTTTTTTTTTTTTATTAAATGGCTCAGATGTGTGGCAACATGCTGTGGGGTATCTGTGAACTTAAAAGGACTACATATGACTAAATACACAGGGGGACTGTATTAGTATTCAAATCATAATGATGTTATCGTGTTTGTATACACATGAACAAGATGGAAGTGTAATAACAGTCTTGCTGCACACTGTAAACCTCAAGAAGCAAACTTTTGTACTCCAAATGTCTGATGTGGGAAAAACTGTGTAAATGTGATTTTTTTTTCTTCCCCAGAATAATTCTTTAAACAAAAGGCTTAATGTGAAATATGAGCAAAGGATAGCTGTGTCCCACAAAAATCGCTTTCACCATCACAACAGTGGCATTAATAAATTGCCATGCTGGTCTCAGGATCAATGTGATTTGTGCTATTGACATAAAGGTCACTGTTGTTCTTCACTCCATTTTAGATGATGCATGTTTCATTGTTCCCCTCCAATGCTTCCGGCCTTCCAAACCCATTACAGTAATGACCCAATGGGCATGTTGTTCATTTCGTTTTCACAAAGCTGATTAACCAACGAGGGTTTAATTGGGTAATGACATATCAATAGTCTCTTTTAGCAAAATAACAAAACTAGGTACTGTCCTGATACTGTCCACACCTACAGGACTTTCCAATGGCTGCCAAACAGCCACAGTGAACTGATGGAATTATATACCTAGCTGGGATAGAGGCTTGTGATCTTCCAGCAAATTGGACATGATGCTGTCGCTGAGAGATCACGATGCAGAACTGATGTATGCTACACCATTCCTCTGGCAGCAAGGGCAACGCAGACATGAAGCATGGCCTGCTTTTGATAGAAACCCAAGCCCTGATGTTCGCAGAAGCGTAGTGTATGAGGAGCATGTAGCAGCAGATGATGTTTGTTCTAAGCAGGGCTATATTGGATTGGATGACCCCATGTTCTCTTTAGGAGCCCACAGAGCATGAGGAGACATCAGAAAGGAGATAACCTATGCTTCAACATCAGTACTGCCATAAAAGACCAGCAGAGCCTCCGGCTGCTAGGTGCATACAGCAAATATACAAATAGACACAGCCATTTTATAGGAATGGGCTGCCAGCTGAGTGTGATGCTCTCTGCTGAGATCAGGAATAGGTTTAAAAATGTATAAAAACAATAGGAGCCCAAACATGGCAATAAAACCTTATCAAATGACTGCAACTAGAGCCAAAGTAATAGATGGGTAATGGATAAATTTTAGGATTATCATGATCAGAGTGACCTTGGATCAGCCACACACACACACGTACACAGTTTAAACTTCTACTGGACATGCAAAGCGTGCAGTGGATTGTATTCTGCTTTCTCTCACACACATGCACACACGTTTTCATGATTCATGAGGTTTGCACTTTTTAGAGCGTGATATTGAATATGACACCATGCTTTAGCACATCAGGCTAGGAGTTGCTGGGATGGAAACATATCTGATGAGCATTGTATCGGGTGTACTCCTGAGGAGCAGAGGAGCATGCTAATGTGATCCTTGAACACAAAGAAAGGCCGGAGCTTACAACTTATGTCTGTAAAGGCCAATCACGATATTACCAACATTTCTGTGTGTTCCCTTCATAAAACCTAAGTGAGATGAATAACAGCTCATTTGTGTTGGGTCTTTGTGACTCAAATGGTCCATGCTTGACCATCTCAGAATTTAATTATTCTGTGGTCTTTTTGCTCAACCCTTAAAACAAGAAACACGTTTTTTTTAAAATATATTCTTTTGATTAATAATTTGGCATTCGAAAACAATTTCCAAAATCAAAATCAAGCAGTAACAAGAAGGTTCCCTTTTTATGACATATCTGTTTTTAAAATAGGTTATTTGAATGTATTATTATTATCATCACATTATTGATCTGATCAGTGTTGTGGTAATTATCACTAATGTAATAACGGCTTTAAAAAGCAAAACTTTATAGGATTTTTCTAGGATTATAAAGGATTTCGCATAAAGGATTTTTTTATTATCTGTAATGCTTTAGATAAACACATTCAAGGTTCCTCCAGAGAAAACCTTTAAAATCCTGATTAAAACACTGAAACTTGGTGAAATTTGAGGTTTCAGGTTATACTAAATATCAATACGGTTTTTGGAAAATAAATAAATCTCAACAACAACAATAATAGTCTTTACAAATATTAGAAGCAGTAGTAAAATTTTTATTATACATATTGTTTTTGTTAGAAGTAGTAGTAGTTTTAAAACTGCTGATGTTTTTGTTAGTAGTACTATTGTCTTAGTAAGGAGTAGTAGTAGAAGAAAATTTTAAGAACTGATCCTTAAGAACAAAAGTCAAAAGTCTTTTTGAGAGTAAGCCAACAGCAGCAGTTTTGGCATAGCACTGCATGCTATGCTACACAGCTCCTCAGTGTTATGGAGCCACTGCACAGAACCAGCAAGTTAATAGTGCGTTCAGGAACACAGCCATTACACTTAATATTGTTATGGCAACAAGCAGTAGAGAGATGGCTCTCCTCCAGGGACTCCAGAGCGTGTAGCAAGCACTGGGGTCTGCCGCTATGATGTATAAGGCTGAGCAGAAGAGACACGACAGGCTAAGTGAGGTGGACGAACACTGAGGAGGTCTGGGTGAGTGTTACCAGTGGAAAGATTTAGCAGTCCTTTCTGTGGGTGGGAGTGAGAAAATGGCTCACAGCAGCACAGGCAGAGGCCAAGAGAGGACAGAAGGACTGCATCTGGGTCAAAGAAGATACTGACTTTGTCCTTGCATTAGGGTCAGCTCACTTAAAATTCAGATCATGAACTCAGGAGATGATGGATCTGTTACTATACAGAATGCTCACTGAACACAAACACATGAGTCAGCTGAAGAGCATCTGTACATGGTTAGTGCTTTTTTTTCGGCTGAATAGAAACCTCCCTTGCTGTAGTTCCACAAGGTAGTACCAGGCAAAATTATTTGATTCTACTACTGTTATGTTTGTTATCCTCTGTGGTAGCTCATTGTGCATTACTATGCAAGGCCTCAGTCATCAGCCAAAAAGATAATTTTTTTTAGCATATTATATTTTTTCCTCTGATTCTTCCTCCCAAATCTGCAGCTTGCCTCTTTTTATCATTGCTGCCTGTTTTTTTCCGATAGTGTTGCCAGATTGTGCCCTTGTGTTCCAAGTGATCGTAGTGGTTTGTGGGTTTTTTTTTTCCTGATCTTATCCTATAGATTTGGTCTGCTGTATTGTGAGTATGGATCTGCCTCTGATGGATGACCTGTCTTCTTGTGCACCGACCCTTGCTACTAAAAATGACCTTGGTTTACTGACGTCATAATAAAAGAGACAATGCAACTACAACCAACAGCCACATTCGATTTATATTCTGTATCATCAAATTCCAGGTTGCGTGGACTTGAGTTTTTTTATGCTTGTTTTGACCCTGGAGATACTACTACAATGGTGATGGTGATCATTACTATCAAACTGTAGCACGCTCTTGTAACTATGACTTCTATGGATTATAATATAGATATCATATTACAAAAGAATTCACATCAAAATTTGTTTTTCTGTTTAATTCATAATAAACAAAATATACTCCTATTAAAATCAGCGATGAGCTACATCACAAAAGCTGAGCAACAGACATGTTCTTCTCAAATGGTCTTTCGGGAAAGCTAAGGGAGATGTTGTGAATGACAGATCGAGAGTTAAGTTCCTCTGTGCTGTTCAGGAAACCAATGCCCTTCAGTACAACAAATCCATTTACACCACGACAGTTGGGACAGGGCCCTCCTCAGCATGCTGCAGGCTGTTTACAGAGGGGAGAAAGCCATGTTCCTGCCCTCTTAAGTGCAGCTAGATGTTTACCAAGGGCCGCAGCACTGCCTGTGGGAGGTTTAGCAAAATGGCAGATGAAATGAAAGGGAAATATCATGGTGCTAAGAACAGAGAACGGATGAAGTTCAGCATGTCATGGTTGCTTTACAAAGAGACACAGATCCAACAAACACCAAGAGACACAGCTCAATACAATCTCACACACACACACACACACACACACACACACACACACACACACAGGGAGGGAGCAAGAGAGAGAGAGAGAGAGAACAATATCATCTACATGTCTCAGTCAAGGAAAGGGCTGCTTGATTATGGCAAAAATCATAATCCTGATACTGAGAACATTACAATTTTTAAATGCAATTACTCAATGACTTCAGAATTTTGTTACTTTTCTGTTGAACAGCATTTATTTTCTGCTCTTCCTTTGACTTTAAATGTAAATAGAAACAAAAATATATATATTTACATTTAGATAAATAATATTAAAGTAGGGGCAGTGGTGGCCTAGTGATTAGGGCGTTGGCCGCATGATCGGAGGATCGGGGGTTCGAACCCTTCCCAATAGGTTGCCCTGAGGTACCCTTGAGCAAGGTGCCGTCCCCGTCACGCTCCTCCCTGCAATGGGCTGGTGACCTGTCCAGGGTGTCCCCCGTCCTTCGCCCTGTGTGAGCTGGGATGGACTCCAGCACTCCCCCGCAACCCCACTTGGGACAAGCGGCAGAAAATGACTGACTGAATATTAAAGTAAAGTGCATTAAAATCAATGTTCTCAAAATGAATGATGTACACTGTTAGAGGCTATTAAAATGTCTAAAGTAATCTCTAAAGTTTTTAGCCAAAAACACCAACCAGGTCTGGTTTAGAGATGAGCCCATGCAAATGACAACGTTTCCTCCTGCGCCTGTCCTTCTCAGATACTCTCTGATGTGGCTGAGATGCAGAAAATTCTTTGCTGTATTTCTAGGATTGTCTCCACATGGCTAGTAGGTACTTTTTAGGTTCATCTTCTAATTGTTTTATGTTGATAAAAAAAAAAAAAAAAATCATAATCATAATTCAATTAATGGAGCAGCCCTAATCTGGAATACTTTAAACCAATGGCATTTGACAGGGCAGTGGGAGGTCAAGATTTGTTCATCCCTGGGAGAAATGTAAGCTTCTTTGTCTCGTCAGAAATGACAGAAAAAAACGGAACATTATCCAGTCTGTTTGAAAACAGAGGGTCTAATATCCTCCTTCAGTATTTCATCTAAGATGAAGTGCAGGAAATGAATACACATAGAAACAGTACGTTCTCAATAGCATGCTCAGATACAGTGCTTTCTCTGGTGACTGCCAACACCAAACGCACCTAAAGATAATCTACCACTTTTAAAATGTCTCTGGATACAGTGAGAAACAACGTCTAATTCCTCATCTAAAGGGAAAAGTAAAGTTTTAAAATGTATTTCCATTAGCTATTCAGCAACGGTGTTTTCAGACATAGCCTACCCATGTCCACATGATCAGTCAACACTTTACACAGCTGCTTGAAAACAGTTTAATTCATTGTACATTCACTTTCTGCCATAATCCTGACATTATCTGGTAAATTGATGGCTATCGCATATCCAGTAGTGAATCTTGCTCAGTTGCTTTGTGGATTTAAGTGCACATTCTTCAGTGGTGTGAGTGTTGAAGTGGATGTGCTGCTACAGTCGTGGGTGGCTTGAAGAGAAGCAGTGAAAGTGAGAGAAGCCCATGGTGCTCTCTCAGCAGTCACAAGCGCTAACAGATGGGAGTGCAGCAGCATCAGAGACTAAACCTATTACACCCACACAGTTGCTTACAGGGAAGGGTACAAACAAGGTACATTTTGGTGACTCACACACACACACACACACACACACTAGAATGCTGCTTAGAAAGAAATGCGTTCTGAAGTGGCTTGAGCACTACGTTGACACTTAATCAACTCTTTGCATCTTCTTCACCACGTGTACTTTTGCTTAGAATAACCTATCCAAGCACATTTAAACTGTGGATGTCTTAAGACTTTGTGTACACATACACATACACATGAGAACAGAGAAAGATATGATTTTTTTCCTTGGTGCTGTCCTCATCTAATGTAGTGCTCAACTACCACTGTCAAGTAATAGTGAACACTGAATACGATGCGGTTGCCAAGGAGTGGAATTAACGGTCCACATAACATGACAGTTATAAATTCCTCTTAGGCCATCTTCTAAATACATCTACAGCTAAACAGCTGTGCTGATATACTTTCATACATTAGCAGAAGTCTCAACAGAGAGTAAACGGGCTAGTGCTTACACAGCGCCTTTACAATGCAACCATATGCAGCATTTAATTACCACCTATTATTAATGCTCAGCTCAAAGGATAGGGAGAGTGGCAACAAAGGAAGGAGTATTGGGGTAAATAAGAGAAAAGAAACCTTGATATCTGGGAAAAATGCAAAGAATATTTTCCATTTTCTCCACAGAAACTGGTAAGTGATATTTTATTGCTCTTGAGTGTCTTATGATAATGTTTTTAAGAAGACATCTTATTTTAAAAGACACTTATAAAGGGGATACTTGGAACTATTGAAGAAAATGTGTGCTTGTACCTTGAAAAACACTGTATACATGTTTTACATATGGTATACATACTGAGATCAACAGGACAGAGGGTACAGAATTTAAAAGAATAAATGGCTTTTTGAGGCTATGACCAGCTTAGTGTCATGGCAAAAGCACAACACAAAACCCTGCCATAGGCATTCGGTAGCAATGTAACGTTTATTACCGCAGCTTATTGGCAGCATATCATATGACAATCCTGAAATGAAGGCAGGGTGGCTATGCCTATTACATGAAGACCATGGCTTTTTCTTTAAAAATCCAGGTCAGATCTTTGGGAAAAAATAAACCCTAAATTGAAAAAGCACAAATCTAAATAACATTTGATCTCTTGAGCACTAGAAGGTGATTTTCGTTTTTTGTTTCCAGCCTCTGAACCATGTCTAATCTCGTGTGTGTGTGTGTTCCTTCTACCAGATATTTTTATGTTGCATTACTTTTCAGCTGCCTTACTGGTAGTTATCAGATGGAACAGCACCATAAAGGAAAAATAAATAAATAAATGCATAGACTGCATACAGCATCTACATTCTTGTCATGGCTCACTGTTTTCATAGGTTAGTGCACAGCTGGGGATCTGTGATGGGGACGGTACCTTGCTCAAGAGTAACTCAGGGCAACCTACTAGCCCTTTTGATCCTGAGGCCTAATCCCTAACCACTAGGCAATTGCTGCCCCAAGAGTAGTTTCATTGGCCATGGTGTGTTTCTTAGAAGCAACTGATTTTGCTATTACATTGTGCATACCTGTAAACTAACTGCAATATTGATACAGGTCATTAAAGTACTGTTACAGATGTTGTTAAATGTGAGATATTTCACTGGAGATATAATTCAGTCCACTGTGGCAAGCTGTAGTATTCACAACCATCGACTTTACTCTTAAATTATAAATCAAAGGAGCAGTGCAACAGGTTATAAGAAAAGTATATAAAGGGTAATCAAACTCTCTGGAACAGACATCAAGGACCAAGAAATCAATGATTTTGGGGGCTGAAAGTCTGCTATGATGTTAGTGCTCTTATTATCAGAGACATTATCAGAGGAGGGATAGGTTAAAATAATTGGGATTGGGGAAAAATTCTGAATTCGTATGCAAATCTCCTTTTTTAATAATACTGAGCACATACACATACACTCAAACTACACCGCTGAAGATCAGTGACATTTTGGGTGCTGTTTCTCATTTTCATTTATATGCCACAGTCTATATCTGCTAGGGCTATCCTGATGGTGGGCAAAAGGAACTGTGTGTCAGCAACCAAAATAATAATCTAAATAAATAAATAAATAAATAAATGAATGTGTACAGTAGAACATAACTGAAGAACAAATAGAGAATAGACCCAGTATTTTTACTCGGATCAGAAATGATCCAGAAATAAAATTGCCCCTTAATCAGTTTTTCAGTTTTGCATAACTTCACAACAATGGACAAAGAGAAAAGCTGGAAACCTTAATGCACAGAGCAATTGGATCAGCAATGTGTGAAGTAGCCCTTTTCTGGGAGTTTGGATGGTTGAGATTAAGCCATTAAATTGAGGTGTCAATCTCAGTGATTCTCAGTTTTTTCTGTTGTCTAAAAAGATATTAAAATAACAAGACAGTCTTCATTTATTCTGCAGTGAATAGGCTACAGATGCCTAAATCATTCTGTATTTCATCATCCCCCTTAGCCTTATAGTGAAATCATGCTTATTAGTAGTGGCAATTTCATTACAAGCTGAATAACAAACCAAATACTTGAAAATGTTTTAATGGCACTCTGCATTGATTTTACAGCCTTTCAAAGCCAAAAGGTTGAGGAGCAAAATGACTTAAGTGGCTAGTCAGGAGAGTAATGCAGAAACCAATGAGGCATAACTAAATTTCTGAGAAACACATCCCCAGACAGATTAATAAGTCATGAGTCAGGACATGAGCCAAATTTGCACAGTAAAAGCTTGTTACTAACCCAAAGAGTTCCATATTTCTAAAGTGACAAGAACAACAAAAAACACAACAACAACAACAACATAAACACTTAAATCGAAATTCAAAGTGAAAACACGCAATGTCGCAAGCCGTGCAAGAGGGAAGAATCTCTAGACAAGTGATATGCTATAATGACATGATGCCTACATTTTCTCATTTGCCTCAAGTACATTCTGATGGAAATGTATCAAACTTGACTGCACACACTGTTCCAAGATATGAGTGCTGTTGTGTTGGACCTCACTTCTGAGACTAAAAAGAAAAGGCCTGGTGAGAAATAATAACGCTTTGCGAAATTAGGTTTAAATGCAGGGAAAATGTGGACTAAAATGGGTTTATAAGAACATTTGAATATCCTAAAAATGTAATTAAGAGATTGATAACATTTCATTTAAGGGACATTTAATTGGGGCTCAGGACAGGTCTGGTGTCACAGAGGCTTTATGACTTGTGAGGAATGTCACAATCGGTTATGAAAAAGCTGTTTTCACTCTGCAGAATGTAGCCCCAAACCTCGTGGGCAAAGTCTTGTTGTGGGATAAAAGATTTAAGAGGGTTTTTAAAGGCCAAATGCATAATGCATACCATGCTGCTGAGATGAAAAGTGAGAGTCAATGTTTCTATAGGTCACATGTCTAACTACAAAGCAAAATCAATAGCATTTTATATGATACTCATGTACAGTACCTGTAAATGCCAGCTTATTGCTGTCAGACCTCAGCTGACCTCATCTCAGTCTTAGTGTTTGTAAATGTTCTTCAGTACACTGGTCCACCATAGCTCAACTAGGACTCAGTCCGTTTCTCATCACACAGCAAACACATGCCCGTGTAAACACACCACACACACACACACACCTGAATATATAGCTTATTTTTCTCTCCATATGTAATGAGCTTTGCGACCTTTAACCTACATTTTATCTAAAAGAGGTTTTTCAGGGTTTCTTTCCACAATCCAGGCAGATTTTCACCTTAAAATTGAAACAATGCCATTAAGATCCAGTTGTGTAATCTGAATGAGTTTTAACCCTTAGAAGACAAATGGAATTTTTTTTAAAGGCTTAAGGAATGTGTAGTTTAGAATGTCTAATATCGACTTAATATATAAATTTGATTTTTGCCCTAGACTCCCGCATCACCTGCAGCTCCACTCGGGACAAGCAATAGAGATGAATAAATTAAGTATGTCAAACTTGCACACTTGAAACTTTTCTGACAGCTACAGATTGAGCTAAATGTATAAATGTTATTATGTGTGACTCAGTTTTAAAACCTCACTACTGTTTAGTAGTGTAGACATTGCTTTTTGTTTTTTTTGTTTTTTTTTGTTGTTGTTGTTGCCATGGAGATCAACATCTGTAGGATTTGGAGCTCCTCTAAGAGTTAAAGTTAAACTACATTGACTTTCAGAGAGAAAAGGCGCAACCTTTTCATAAATTAACTTTTTACAAAAAAAAAATCAGATAAAAAGGCTGGAGTCAAGACAAAAAAAAAGGCATTTTGTAAGTTTATACCTTAACTGCTAATTGAGTACCTACAAGATGAAACAAGTCAAACAAGCTCTTTCTGATTGAAAAGAGCTGTAAGCAGCTATTAAAACCAAAACAAACTCCCTCACACACAAAAATAACTTATATATATAAAAAAGAGACAGGAGTTGTTTGAGGCTATGTTGACGTACAATGGTACTGGCTTATCCATGGTCCTACTTAGTATTAATAATGATTCTATCATTTAAAAGCAAGAGCTTGTGGTTTGGACAAATCCAATACTACAGATATAATTTGCCATTAATGTATCAATCATAACCCCACTGCGCTGCCTCCTTACCAGCAGCACACTGTTCCTCGTCTGCTCCATTTTCACAATCAGTCTCTCCGTCACAACGCCAGGACAGTGACACGCACTTGTTTGTATTGCCACCACAGTCAAACTTCTCAGGAGGACAAGTCTGACGACCTGAAAGAAAAAGAAATGAGAAACTATGTAAATATCTTAATAAATGTTGAATACTATGACTAAAGTTTTGATTCCAAAGGATTGCTAATAAAAGCTCAAATACTAGCAGGCCCTTCCACAGTGCTGCTCATTTTCTATTATTGCAGCTTAACATCAACTCCAAAAAGCATGTGTGATTCTGTTTCAGGCAAGCTGCCTGCCAACCTAGCAAAAATAAGCCCCCTGGCAGAGGTTTTATCATTAGATCACAGAACATTAGAGAAATGCTTTCCATTAATTATACAACTCTGTTTTCTCCTGACTGGAGTACAACTCGATTTTGGCAAGCTGGCACCTTGCATTTTTAGATGTGTATTTCTCAAACCATCTTCCTGTTTTTTCCTCTCATGAGTTTCTTGACAGAAAACTGAATTTTCAATTCAGAGCCACAGAGCAGAACAGACCTCCAGCTGTATTACAAGAATATCTTTAAGCAAGGGTGGTACATCTTGTTCTGTGTGTTCTTTTAATATAGCTTTCTCTGAGGAAATGTGGAAAAGATGCGGTGGAGAATCAAATTTGAGATATCTCAAAATCAGCAGAAGGTCATTCTGGCTCTGCAAATGGACCTATAGCCCTCATCGGCAGAAGCCATATTAGATCTGAATTGTGGTGTGGAACTGAATAGGGTAGGAGGACACTGGTCTACCTGCACTCAGAAAAAGCCAGGTTACGCTAAAGACCTGTAAAAAGTAACAGAATTATCTTCATTGTGTGTGCGAGCACATGTGTCTAAAAGAGCAGTATGGTCCATTGTGACTTGCTGGCTGGCTGGTTGACAGGTAGAGATAGCGTGGCCCCCTGTGTCTGTTATCTCATCTTTTCCGTCCCGTCACTCACAACCCCCTTTCACGATTATCGCGGCCACAAGGCTTTGCAGTACTCACTTCAAACACTACTATGCAAAAGACTAGGTATAGAATAACGCCACATCTGACTAGTCCCATCACCAGTATAGCTGAACAACAGTCCTTTTTTGGAAATTACCAAATTAATGATCCACAGAAGATTACATTATTAAACGATTTTCGTGGTTTTAGACTGAAGAAATGTTAGGCTGGGTTGTATTGTTTGCATCTCATCCCAGATCAACAATGCCACAGTCATAAACATTCTGCTATTGCCAGAAAAAAGGATTTTAATGATAATTTTTACTACTATTAACACTGTCAACATTTGATAAATTAAAGTCTTTTGTTCTTACAGCAAGAATTTGCAGAGATAACCTGGCTTGCCTAATGCTAGATTAAATTTTAGACAAGACCTCTAAGAACTCTGCTCACCCATGAACTAATTTCTCTGCATCTTGAAACATCAGTCTTTACCAGTCTTTGCTGCTCTTAAATCTATGCTTTTACTATTTTATCATAACGACTGCTAACCTATAAACAACAAACCTTGAAGATTTTTTCACAGCATGACCTAATCACAGTGAACCGTTGAGACTTGGACCTTCCAGCAAGCGTCTTACTGCTATATGTGACAGATGGACAACAGAGGTTAGCTCATGTAATTGGAAAAAAGAGAAGCCTGGAGCTCTGGAGGGGCCAGAGTTCAGCGCTGAATGAAAAGGGGGTGGCTGGCAAGTGATACACGCAGAAACCTTAGCCTATCTCGCGAAGCAAACTGGTTTTCCTTTTACAATCTGTGAAATTTCATATAAAGCATATAAAGCATCCAGAAGGTTTGCAGATAGAAGCTCAAACTTGATACAGTCTAATCTAGTACCCGGTGAAACTCGTTCTGTCGTCAGTTCAATTCCTCCTCAGGGAATGAAGTTATGAGAAGACCAGTGAAAGTGGGAGGTTATTAGATTAGCATATTTTTCTAACAATACAAATCACCATCATCTCAGTACTGATGGTATTTGGTTAATAGTGGCTGGAGAAATGAAATTTCAGAGATGCACATGGATAAGCCCAAAGAAATCATTATTTTCTTGCAAAGGCCCAGATCATATTAAGAAAACAATTTTAACAAATTACATTTAAGAAATGGATTTTCTGGCTACAGATCATGCGTGGGTGTGTGACAGTACTATTTATGGTATGCTTAGGTTCCATTTCTTGTACACATGTACAGAAACATGCCATTGCTGTGAGTTTTTTAGGAGAGTGTTGAACTCAGATTTCTGATAAGAAGAGGCCACTGTTAAATTACAAAAAGCTCATTTTCTTCAGCATTTAAATTTTCATTTCAGTGCATGAGCCTTCAGGTTTTCCGCTTCATTTCATAGATGTGCTCAAAAAATCATGTGAAAACTTGATTCATGTACATGCGTTCAAGCAAAATATTATAGCTTTACTCCAAATACTTTAAGGTTACACACTTTTGAGGTTTGGGTACATTAGATCCTTTTTGCTATTCATTTCTGCATATTTTAAGCCTCACCAATTATTTGGTGTTATTTTTCATTTACATTTACGGCATTTAGCAGACGCTCTTATCTTATCCAGAGCGACTTACATGTCCTAATTACAGGGACCCCTAAGGGACCCCTGTCCCCCTGGAGCAACTCAGGGTTAAGGGTCTTGCTCAGGGACCCAGTGGTGGTAGTGCTAGAGGTGGGATTCGAACCGGGGACCTCTTGCTCCAGAGGTCCATAGGCATGTACCCTACCACTAGACCACCAGCACCCTCAGTGAGAGTAAGTGTTCATTGTGATGTCAGAATTTAAGGCCCCAGTGAGAATTGAACTCACGACCCCTGGTTTACAAGACCAGGGCTCTAACCTCTGAGCTATTTTTCCACTTGGTTAGGTTGAAATTTGTTCTGAACAACTGCAAAATTGTATTTGTGTAAATAGCTGATGCTGAATGATTTTCAATTATCATTTAAATTAAAACATTTCTTTTTTTTTTTTTTACTCAATTAAAGAAGTTTTCCTAAAAAGTTTTTGGAGTAGAGCTATAGATTTTCCAAGTTCCCTTTTTTGATTTGACAGAGGTTTTCACATGGATTTCAATAAGAAAAAGACGTGACATGAACTGGTAAAGGTTCATGTCATGAAATACTCTGTACTCTTTATGATGATATGATATGAGAATAAGGCACTGGAATCGCTATCAAAAAGGAAAAAAGTCCCTAGTGAAAAGGCAGTCCAGGTACAGTATGGAGCCATTTTGCCAGTTCAAATCTGGGACTTTAAAGCAGCGTGTCCTGATCTTGTCAGAAGACAAGTTGGAAGAAGTTAAGTTTAGGTAGTCCTTGTGAAGGTCAGTGCTGCAAGTGGAAGCCAGAATAACTTGTGGTTGATATCTCTATACAAGAAAGCTGACACACACAGCCTGGCAGACAGAATGAGATGCATTGATAGAGTTATTGACAGCTTCTTGGAAAGCCTTTAGGATTCAATGATCCAGCCTAAATAAGCAGCAGCAGGGATCGCAGGGATCGCAGGAACCTTGGATGTATTCCTTACAAGTGTTGTGGATAATTTTGATCTGAAACAACACAGCTTTATAGTGTTTCCTTCTCAGCAGTTTCTCAGTATAGCCAAAAATGTACACACTCATTCATGTGCGCGCACACACACACACACACACACACACACACCCCTACCTACAAACCCCTCTTATTCATCGTTTTTATTGTTAACCTCAGTGAGTTCCCCTTATTACACATCAGGTGTATGGGGCACTGTAAGGGATGAATATTTTATTTACTCTGACATCAGTCCACATAAACTGGAAGAAAACGAACAAGAGAGGCCATACCTTCAGTATAGTACACAAAGCTGTATAATAGGCCACAGTGGGGAGTCACTATCATCAACTGTTTTCTTGCTGTATTGATTCCCACACTAGTTTAATATTGTCCTGCATGCTTCGGTCTATCCACAGACCTCACTCCCAGATCCTATTACTGAGTATAAGGAAATGTTTCTTGTATTCTGGCCATGTTCTTGCCATGGGGCTAGGCTATGACATGAGTACAATATGCTAATGTGTTTTGATTAAGCACCTCCCTAATGTTGCTCTGCTGAGAGAAGAGGAGGAAGCGGAAAACATGGCTTTACATGTTGAACATAGCGCTGGATTCCAGCTTTACAAGAAACAATTTAAGCTATTAATGATTGATCATGCCTGTACTCAGACAGGCTAATTCTCCACTCCTGCATGTTTGGAAAGCCAATGAATGCAGCTAATAACAGGCGCCATTAATTGTAGTTTTGTGCTGAAGAATGATATGTACATTGCATGATGCGCATATGTTATGGACAAGGAGAACATACACAAGTTCCACAACACAGGTTTCTACTTACAATCTCTCAGTTATAGCTCAGACCCTCTGTGGTGTTTCAATTAAACCCAAAGCAGGAAATCAATGTACAATCAATGCTGTTTGGCTGGGGAGAGAGATTATACATCTTATTGTCTTAGTTACATAGTTCTAGAGCACTGTCCTGGTGAAAAACCTCAGGTTTGGCGTGGCTAAATGAACAGAGTTTTTTGTTTTTTGCCATTTCAGACCAATAACCCCCACAAACACTTTAAAATTCCGTCGATAAACTGCCTTGCACAAACTGGAAAGATAAAATAGCCTGATGAATAAACCAGTGAGTCATTCGAGAACATTTTTGACCCAGAGTGCTGAGGTGAAGGGCTTGTCTAACAATAAGTCATGGGTTTTGCTTGGAATAATGTGATGTAATGTAATAAATCGATGAGAGATGGTGAAATTACTATGTAATAAATGGCCTGAAGAAAAAGATAAATGTGTCACATGAACGTGCCTCTCTTTTTCCTCACTTTTAATCACATAGGCAAACCCACACGGTAAAACAAGAGGAGGGAGATGTCATTTATATCAATAAAATTGTACTGTGGATCCATATCTCCTCTCTTCACCATGGGAGACTTTGACATTTTACCTATTAAGGCACAAATCTCAGAGGATCCTAGAACAGACAAGAATGGGGAGGGACGGGTGGGGGCTGGGTCAGGGGAAGTGTGGCAGGAAGAAAGGCAAGGTGGATTTCTTTAAAACATGCTTGATAAACCATGACACGCTATAGTTCCATAATGCTTTGTTTTTATTCAGTTAAATCAGAGCCTCATTCACTACCTTTTATACTAGATTCCTTTGAGTAAAGTACTGTTATACAGTGCATTCGATAAATGAGAATAAGAGCCCCCTCAAAAAATATAAAGGGCTTGGCTGCTCTATGATGTGAAAATAAAACTAGCAGCAATAATAAAATAAAAGCCAAGAGAGGTTTTCATATAAACGGGGATGGAGTATACAGCAGTAATATTTTTATTGTCTGGGTTTTGACTGCTAGTGATTTGTTAAATATTATAATCTTTCTTTCATAGAAGTGGTGTTGAAGATTCCCTGTGGTGCGAAAACTGAGAACAAAAAGGATGGTGATGGAGAGGGGTGTGTGGAGTGTGCAAAGTGTATGGGTGTATGTGCACATGTGGCGGTGAAGAGCAGTCAGAGTGGGTCACGTGACACACATAAGTGTGCATTAGTTGTGTGCTGATGCAACACAAATGCCACACACCAGCACTGGCCAGATTTACAGCTTCATTAGCTGTGGCTGGAAGAGAGGGGGTGGGCGGCAGAGTCAGGTCATGATGAGAGATAGAGGGCAGCAGGGTTTACAGGTAGATTTGAGGCTGGGAGGTATTGAACAGTCACTCGAGGGAATAGCCTGCTAAAACATATACTGTACACACCAATCACATGTGAACAGTCAGACAAATAGGCCCCTTGCCACCCTGTGTATATATATGTCTGTCCACACACACACACACACACACACACACACACACACACACACACACACACACACTTCATTTCTGATGATGCACATAAATGAGAGAAATCCTATAGGCTCTAATCAATGTACTCAGGCATGCTTTAATCACCCATTCTCTAGCGCCCTGGCCATCCCCTACTGACCTACCATGCTGAAAGAATAAAAACCAAAGCCATAGTCAGAAACTGAAAATAAAGCACCATGAATAAGCTCCAGCTTTACTATGAGCATGACCAACAAGGGATTTTTAGCTGGTGCAACGAGAGCAGCACCAGAAGACACCCTGCAGTTGCACTATTTCCTGCCTAATTGAGGATTCAAGAAAAAAAATATGCAAAACAAGCAGCTGACTGGCCTAAAGTCATAATCTATAATTTACATCTAAATATCGCTCCAAAAGCAAAGCACAGTATTTGAAATATTAAACAGTCTTTTATTTAAAAAAATGATATTTGTAAAAATGGCTTTTGTTTTGTTTTTCCTGCGAGCTATGAATAAGCACTTAAGTGTGAATAAGTGTAAATGAGCACTTCAGATAACTATTCAAATAGTCAGTCCAAATATTTGGCACTCAAAACCTGTTTATGATAATAGCGTAAAAAAACAAAAAACTCTAGGCTTCAGTTGCATATCAAAATTGCTGTTAAAAGCACAGAATGCTGATCTTTACCTTAGAAAAATTCCCAATGTTTATGTCAAACGAATCATATTGTCACCATTTGCAAGTCTAACTTATTTCCTTTCAGTTGCATGCCATTGTCGGTCATGTTCGTTTCATAAACATGAGTCCCTTCCTCATTAAATGTATTTGGAGTCTCCCATCTCGCATGGATGAAGGAATATGGCCAAGTCCCTTAAGGCTAATTCTCTCAATATATTCCCCTCACTACATCAAAGCTCTGAACTAAATGTTCCTGTGGTCGTACGGGGGACTTGACACTGAAACGATGCTCACTCTTCTTTCTCTGCCAAGGGCTTTTTTCTAGGAGAGCGAATCTCCTACTCTGATGTCAAGAGGGTAGGTCCAGTGTCTCAAATGGATTAAAACCTCATTCTGAAGTATGTGGCCTAAGGAAACTCGTTTACTGATGTCTGCATCTGGGAATCTAATATATGAAAGCAAGCGTTCATTTCTCCTTTTTAATTGTACATGGCTTACAGGGGAGTGCATAGAGCAATACAAATGTATTGTGATCAGCAAAATAAAATGCCATATGTTTCAGGACAGTGGTGTGTTTCCTACATGCACAATGATTAGTTAATCAAGCGTGGCATCATTAATGTATTATTCATTGGGACTCAATGCAGGAATCCCCGTATTACAGTATCGGAAAAACTAGAGCAGCGTGTTGCATGAGTGAGCAGGGAATATTGTTTTAATGTTGAAATCATAGCAGATTGTTAATGATTAAAACACTGAAATCTGATTTTTTTAGATGGCACAATGCTGAAGACAAAAAAACATTAAACGAATCACAGTAAATGTAGTGTATATGCAAATGAACCTGTGTGTGTGTGTGTGTGTGTGTGTGTGTGTGTGTGTGTGTGTGTGTGTGTGTGTGTGTGTAAGCAACAGGCATAATGCTCTTTTGAAAAAGTCACCTAATCTTATTGGGATTATGTATCTCCATCATGAACTAATGAAAGCAAGCATGTCCTTTGTAGCCCATAATCTACTGCAAACCCTACCCTGTGATATTTTAATAGAAGAGTTAAGCCCTGTCTTTTGCCTCTTTGAAGTCTTCAGAGGGCAACTCATCACAGTGCAAAGGCTTGTGTAATGAGGAGGGCAACCTCTTTTGCGCAAGCTAATTTACTACATGTGCCATGAAGCATTTAGACTCTCTGTCCTTCAGATAAACCAAGCTGGTTTTAGGGGGAACCATGTTATAATTGAAGCTTGTGGCTGATTAGTGCCAATGCCATGCCATGAAAGGCTGATCACTTCTTAGTTGGCCATGATTTAGTGCTGCTTAATGGAGGACAATGAAAAGAGAAAACATGATATAGAAGTAGGGGCAGCGGTGGCCTAGTGGTTAGGGCGTTGGCCTCGTGATTGGAGAATCGGGGGTTCGAACCCCTTCCCAGTGGGTTGCCCTGAGGTACCCTTGAGCAAGGTACCGTCCCAGTCTCGCTCCTCCCTGCGATGGGCTGGCGACCTGTCCAGGGTGCGTCCCCCGTCCTCACCCTGTGTGCGCTGGGTTGGACGCCAGCACTCCCCCGCGACCCCGTTTGGGACAAGCGGCAGATAATGGATGGATGGATGGATATAGAAGTAGCAGAAAAAGAAAAAAAAAAAAAAGATTTTTTTTTTTAAAATAGTTGTTCATTGCTAAATGAAACAACAAAATCCAATTACAAAAAAAAAAAAAATTTAATATATATGTAGTCAAGCTTATGAAACTGACACATGAAGTACAGATACCTTCTATTACACTTTGTCTATGTCTGTGGCAAAACCTAACTGGCAGCATAAAGTGCATGAGCAATTTCTTGCAATGCCTTCGAAAAGCGATAGTAAGGAGGGATGGAAGGAGTAGCACGATCTAACCCTGGCCTAAGGCCATAGACCACAGATCAATATAAAACGGGGAGGATCAGGGGTCACTAATTGAGTGGAAAAATGGAATTGATGAAATCATAGCAAAAATGCTTTTAAAACATTTAACGCCTGAAAGAGGCCTAAGTCGGATCTTCTCCAAGTTGTGGCCTGCGCAAAAGAGCAACGCATGCCGTCTATACTTCAATTAAATCAATTCGGGGGTGAAAAAGTGAATACGCCAGGTGATCCAGAGGCTGAGAAAAGTTCCTCTTGTCTGTGTGTGTTCTAATGCGTTTTCCTCCGAACTTCTAGAGGTGACATTAAACAGAGATACCAGTTAAATTATTCATGATCTCTAACCACAAAACCACACGAACACAAAAAATCAATTCAACCCCACTAAGACATGCGCACACACACTCACACACACACACACACACACACACACACACACACACACACACTCTCCCTCTCTCTCTCTGTGATTGGATAGCCAAAAACTAAGAGGCCTAAGCAGACTGAAAGAGGATGTGTGTCTCTGGGCCTTCTGTCAATTAGAACAGCCTCTAAGGAACAGTGCCCTATGACCCTATCGAGCCATGCTTCTCTCAACAACAGCGGCACGTTCCCAAACCACTGAACACTTCTCAGTATGTCCAGTCACTTTGATAGTACTCATAGGTTCTCACAAGATGCTGCAGCAACAGCAAAAAAAGAACCTAAAGAAAAGGCTTAGGTTAGCCCAGCTGCATGAATCAATTCACAATTACAGTGCAAGCCATTAAAGGCACACCAACAAACAAATGCAGAGCTCTCTAAAACTCTTGCTATGCATCTCTTGGCAAATTTCACTTGGATTTTTGTTGAAACATTCATATTGTATGCCTCTCAAACAACAGGACATACTTTGTACTTTTCTACTTAGCACTATAGCACTATTGTGCCTATAAGAAGAAGCCTGGAAAAATTGAAGCACTCAGAAAAGCACTGGTGCTGGCAGAGCAGGAAACCTCTTGTAGTCAGCAGATGAACTGTTTGAGTTCAGTTAGATAGTGAGGGAAACCAGCTCTGATGGGAGTGAAATTAAAACGCCCTGCACAGACCACGTGGCTTAGAAGCAATCAGGCAGCACCGACACCTCTACACTATACAGCAGGACAGGAGAGGACAGCCGTGGAACTGGTCAGGAGCCTGCAGGCCACAGAATGCTTGTGGAGTGCGGCCACATGGGAAATTACTTTAGGGAACCGCTGTTTGAAGCATGAAATTGAACCCGTCCGGTGCATCTAACTGGATCTCTCCCTAATACCAAAATAATTAAGTGGCAAAACTAGCATGCAAAGTTACAGTGTAACAGGCTCAGGCTTTTGTCCTCTGATTCAGTATAAGCTTAGAGGTAGACACTTCATGTAACAACGCAATGTGTCAAAAAGATCACATGATCACCATTAAATTATTTCGATTATTTTACCATCAACAGCAACCAAGTCTAGGATAATTACTGTAAAATACTGCAGTCAGAAAACCCAACTCCAGTTGTTAAAAAAGCTCTAAGAATTAGAAGGCATAAGACAAGACAGTGAAGTGAAGATAGGAGGTCTTCAGTTGTGATACTGCTATAGTCCTCTGCAATGGATCAAGGAAGTATGAACTCTACATCTTTCTACAGATCGGTCATATTTTATCCACAAGGTTTAACTCAAACCGCTGCTTATGCAACCGGTTACTAACCATAAATTAAATTACAAATTTATCTTGTTTTTGTGCAAAAGCAACCACTGTTCATAGAAATGACATAAATATAATTAAAAATCACAAATAATGTGAAAATAATAAAAATAAATAGATTTTTTTTTATAGGGCACATACTGTACCCTTTATACTTTAATAATTTAATAAATTGCATGACATGCTGACTTTTTATTTTTCCAGTTTTCAGTTGTTTTTTGTTCCCTCTTGCTCGTCTAGTATGTTGGTTGTATGAAAAGTAAATGTTACCTGAATATTGCAATCATAAAAGATGCGTCTAACTCACCCAGACTCTTTTTAAATGAGCAAAAGTTTATGCATTGCTTTTCGATGTATTGCATTGCTCAATCATTTCTTTATCTTTATACAACAATGTGTATGTACAAATATCTGTGCAGTGGCAACACTAACAAGATAAAGTTGAACAAATATCCTCCTTTGCTTTTTTCCCACCTCAAATTTCTCTGAATGCATTTCACTGAAATTTAGCAATTACTAGAGTTCCTGATGCAGCGTCTGCTGCCTTGCTTTAATCTGATTGAAGGAGTCTCTTGGGCAAAGCCATTGATTCCTAACGTAGAAAATCAATTCAATCAGATGCATTATTTAACTGACTGGGGGATCAGAGATGGAGACGGATACGTTTCAGAGGGTTGTAGTTAGGGAAGGGAGGGGTGTTAATTGCAAAGTAATCAAAGCAGAAAGGATAAGAAATGAAAAAAGATCTGTATAGGACTGAAACTGATGTTATTCTCAGAGAGACACATGATTAGTCTTTGAGAGAAACTTTAGAGAGCCGTACCATTGACCTGACCTTGATTGGAGATAACAAGAGAGATGCAGAAATCTTGTGAGAAGGTGGAATGCCAATTGGTCTGCTTTCTGCATGAACACACAAGCATGGACCAATTCATTTAAAAAAAAAAAAAAAAAAAGGTGACAACACCACAAGAATTATGATTCAGGTCAAAGGCAATCTGGAGACTTATCAAAGAAGTGATAATATATTTCCACATCTACAAATCACATTATTCATATAAAACTTGACAAGTCAACTTCAGTTTATTCTTACCCAAAAAATGCAAGCAAGTCCCATGCTTCTGGCCTGAAAGGGCATAGCTCTACACTGGAGTTTTAATAAAGTAGTGTGAATGAAGCGTAAGCTGCAAAATCATCAACAAGTAGCTGTAAGCTTTCATTCGCTGCAGTTAACCTATGCTTACTTCCTAGAAATGACAATCACCAACCTTGAATTTTTGAAAATGATTAAATTATTGATTCTTATTAATCACAGCACTAGGGTTAGAAATGGAGACAGTTGATCCGCTGTGGCGACCCCTACATGGGAGCAGCCGAAAGAAAAAGAAGATTAATCACAGCACTATAAAATAAGTCAATAGGGGAGATTCTATGCTTTGAATAGATATCATATATGTGCAGTTAGAAGAGGTGAAAATTTATGATGACTTAAATTTAATGAAAAGTTCTTTTTTTTCCAATCATAAAGTCTTGCTTTCTGAAAAGGGAAAAAAATGTTTTTTTTGTTTTTGTTTTCCCCCAAATTTCCTGACTTGGGGAAAAATGTAGCTAAAACCGAATAATTAATTGACACTAATCAATTAACCCTTATGTTCTATGTTAATCAATTCATTGAATACTTTGGATTTGACTGATAAACATGGTATCCACAGGTCAGTAGACAGCCATGTACTGTCTGAGTCACTGAAAGAGGGGAACTCCACTTCATCAGAATCTAAAAAATAAATGTTGTAGTTACTAGTTAAATTTCAAATAAAGTAAAATAAAATGTGTATATTATTGATTAATCATTAAAAATAATTGCAAGAATATACAACTAAAAAAATATAACTGTTGGTGACATGCCTATAAAAAAGGATACACATAGAAAGCACATTAAATGTACAGTACACCGAATATTGTTGACATTTCTTGCATATAATCCTTCAATACAGACATGCACAGAGTAAGATGCTCAAGTGGGGTCAGAAAGGCTGATAAATGAGAGCACAATTGAGGCAAGACTCTTGTGTCATTATTCATAATCACGCAGCCATATGACCCACGCAGCGTTTTGGTTTAGCATAGGTGCCCGAGTCATGTACCTATGGCACTGTTTATTACTTTTTAATGCAACTATAATGACTCTCCTGCCATCCTCATTGATCAAGACTCTGATGGCACACAGCACAGCCACTAAGCTGCAGTCATTTTTCACCATTATTCACCTGTTATTACTAGGCTGAGCATGATATTCTGATGTAGAGCCACAGCAGCCAGTCAGAGTGAAAAAGATTTGGAGTGGGTTTTGCAACAAATTACTAACCAGGCCATGTGAAGTATAATAACCATCGTGAAAGGACCCTCAGGACGGGTATCTACTGGTTATAAAGCAAGCCATGCCTGAACAGATCTAAGAGCAATTTTCAAAAAGCAATCTAACACAAGCAGCACAGACAATGAGGAACATGTTCACCCAACACTCACACTTACATTCAAGAACAGTGACCTTGAACTTTTTTTGTTTCTGCTTTTTTGTTTAGTTTTTGACATTTATGTTCATTCTGCCAACGTGCATTTGATCAGTACTCACAGTGGGGGAATGGTTCAGAGGATACAAGACCCAGACAATCACAGCAAATATCTCTTTGAACCACTGTGGGCTCCACACATTTAAAACACCCTTCCGAAGGCCTGAGCACTCAAAGGCAGCTATTATCAGACCTTACTCTGGGCAGGACGAGAGAATTACATGAATCTGGGATTTCAGATGCCAACTCAATAATTTTAAATGAAGCAATTACAGCCAGAACTTCAATGTATCAATATACTAAACAAGCAGTAAAGAAACACACCATCAACAATGTCTTCATCTCTGCTGTGGATGTGGTGACCAGCCACATTGGATCTTTGAGTACGTGAAGCAGAAGTCTCTACAAGCATTAAAGAAGAAAATGTGAAGTTCTTCCTGGCTCACTAATCAAGCATTACCCGAATCAAAGCAAGAGGATTGTACGGTGCAAAGATTCAACTTAGAAACATACAGGAGGCCCAAGAAACTACAGTGTGATTAGACATTCATTTCCTTACTTCAGACATGACTGGGTGCACTCTATTGTGGAAGGAAAGAGATTTATGCATGCCAATAACAAGCAGACAAGACACACAATAAGCAGAGTGTCTGCGAGCTATGGACCGCAGAGAACCGCATGCTCCAGTGATAAGAACAGCCATGATCCAGAGTGGATATCTGCAGGCCATATTTTGTTAGTTTTGCCTCAGTTAAACAAAAACTGAACTTATGCAAATACGACGTGAAGACTCCACAGTTATACTCAGCACGCCCTAATGTCCAATACTGTACATCTCCACATAAATGATGAGAAGTTCCCCTGAGCCATATCAGACTGGCTACTACTACTACGAGAAAGAATTATATTAAAAATTAACACTAATAATAATAATAATAATGCACAATAACAAATGGTTGTTATTATTATTATTATTACAAATAATTTGCCAAATACAGTACTGTGCAAAAGTTTTGGAAAAATGCTGTAAACAAAGAATGCTTTCAGAAATATAAATAATGATTGTTTACTTTTATCAATTTACAAAAAGTGTGTGAACAAAAGAAAAATCTAAATCAAATCAACACTTGGTGTCTCTACCTTTTGCCTTCAAACCAGCATCAGTTCTTCTGGCCCCCCACAGAGCCCTGATCTCCACATCATCCAGTGTGTCTGGATTACATGAAGAGACAGAAGGATGTGAGGAAGCCTACATCCACAGAAGATCTGTGGTTAGTTCTCCAAGAAGTTTGAAAGAACCTACCAGCCGAGTTCCTTCAAAAACTGCCTGCAGGTGTACCTAGAAGAATTGATGCTGTTTTGAAGGCAAAGGGTGGTCACGCCAAATATTGATTTGATTTAGATTCTCTTTTGTTCATTCACTGCATTTTGTTGATTGATGAAAATAAATGATTAACACTTCCATTTTTGAAAGCATTCTTTGTTTACAGCATTTTTTCCACACCTGCCTAAAACTTTTACACAGTACTATATACCAGTGAATGCATTACATATAACAGGTAAAATTAAAATTGGCCAAATACTGTAAACTCTAACTGGGAGAAAAAGGTTTCAGGCTGCAGTCTACATTGAAATCTCTGTTAAATATGTGGGCTTCTGAGCAGTATTCCCTGCAGCATCTATGAATGTTACCAGATCTGATTAAAGGGGAGTTAGGACAGTTCAGTTTATATGAGGGATAAAGTACCTCCACAAGTCACACGTTCTCACACACTTGACTTACTGCAGGTAGAGTCAGCTTCATCGGAACCGTCTGGACATTCAGGCTCCCCGTCACACCTCCAGCGAGCTGGCACACATTGTCCATTCTTACAGGCAAAGTCTGTCGTAGCACATGTCTTCTTTGCTGCTTTAAAAGAGGAAAAAAAAAAAAGCAAGATGTAAAAATATAATCAACATATGTCCACTACTGTGACTGTCATTGAGTGATTATAGCCAATTCTGGGAAAAAAAAACAAAAAAAAATACATATTTCTGCCTCAAGACCAGATACATGATCACTACTTTTCATTCTAAATGATTAGTCTGTTTTTTTTAATCTGTCAAAATTATTAGAAAATCCGGACATTTACCTATGTCAAAAACAATATCAACTTTTTATTATAATCTCAAATTTTTATTTTACTACACCATCAGAATATAGGAGGCATACGTTATCAGGCAGCTTACTGCACACAGTGTAGAAATGTTACAATAATTACTTCCAATAAAAATGGTTTGCAGTGTGAGAGCACACAAGAATCACCAAACCATACAGAAGCGTAATGTTTTAGAACGATTTGTGGGAAAACACTGGAGAGATTTTTTAGCCAACATTGTGTTCTGTTTTCTAGATATTCCCCTCTACAGGAACTTTCACCCAAGGACATTTGAAACATGACACAAACTGGTTGAGAGAATGCTCAAATCCCTCAAAATAGCTGGCCTGATGTGGAGAGTGAGAGGAATATGCACAGTTAAAGCTATATCTTTGCTTTACGCTTGGTTTCCAAATTACAAATGACGAATGTTGTGTGGCTAAGTGCCCCTTAACTGTCTTGTTCCCTTCTGTTTTATATGTCACACTGAACTCATCACAAAGTCTAAAATGTAGGTTAGCAGCAAAAAGAATCAGCAAAGATGAGAGCAATCTTACTTGAAAGCTAGTGCATGTGTGGTTAAGGCCATGTGATTTAGACTGAGAAAGAAGACCATACAGGTCTGAGTGAATACTCTCAGTCATTACAGCAGCATAGTGAGTCAACCTTTGTTTTTTAGTATGTCTACTAGTGTGCACATATGCAGCTTCATATTAAACAGTGAGGCAACATGTGCATTACTTCAATGAAGTAAAAATCAATTTCTGGTCTCAAATCAGTACAACTTCAAACCTCTTTAATGGCCTTGATCAGTCAGAGATTAGCCATATTAAGCAGGCGCGTTTTAGCCAATCAGTGATCAGGTTTGCAGTGATGTGGGCGGTAAACAGCGCTAACCTGTCAAATGCGAAATGTCAATGTAGAGGGAAAGGATCAGCTTGTTTCCTTTGTTATGCTAATTCAGAAGTACAAAGTACAGACATCCACAAGTCAACAGCCCTCAGATCCTGCATCAGCAAAACTGAGATAATAACTAAAGAACATTTTTCTATATTACCTCACTAATGGTAACATGAGGAGTTGTGTGCTACATCTGTTTTTATTGATTTACACAATCAAAATATTTTAAATTAAAAGTCAAGAGTCTCATTTAGGTTGTTGAACATGGTTAATATGGGTCTCAGTACTCAGTACTAAAATTGAGAATGATGAGCTTTAATAGGGAAAAACATAACTATTGGATATTGCTTTACTAAATTAATACAATTTTAAAGTGTACTTTAAAAGAAATATTTCTAAAAATACTTTGAAGAGGGGGCAGCGGTGGCCTAGTGGTTAGGGCGTTGGCCCTATGATCGGAGGATCGGGGGTTCGAACCCCTTCCCAGTGGGTTGCCCTGAGGTACCTGCGATGGGTTGGTGACCTGTCCAGGGTGCGTCACCCGTCCTCGCCCTGTGTGCGCTGGGTTGGACACCGGCACTCCCCCGCGACCCCGTTTGGGACAAGCGGCAGATAATGGATGGATGGATGGACTTTTAAGAGGTAGACAATGCATGTATAATAATGGGCAGTGGTGGTTTAGGGAGTTAGGTTGTTCGAATCCCATACATGAGCAAGGTGCTGTCCCCATCACAGCTGCTCGGGTGCTTTAAATAGTTGCCCCTGCAGCACTGTGTGTATGGGTGAAAAGCAGAGGTTGAATTTCATTGTGTCTCACTGCTTGCTGTGCTGGGTTTCACAATGACAAAAATAGGGACTTTTCCACTTTCAAATAAGCCATGTAGGAAATGCTCTTAGCATGCGCTTTGGAATGTCTCAAGGATCCCATAGTCACAGTCTCCCATCAGGACAAGAGGATTCATCTACAACAAAAGCCGAGACTTTAGCACTCACACACAGCTCAGAGAACACACTCATATCCCCTCTTATCTCTCCCTAAAAGCAGGGCTGGAAGGTTAAGGGTTCAATTCCTCTCTAGACCACAAAAAGAGGAGGTCAGCTAGCACTGAGCCTTTGTTAATTACCAAAGATCCTTCACCAGCCTTATCTCAAGGACAAAGCCTGGTGTGACCTTCCTAAGCTGCTACCTTTCTCACTTTCAAGTGTTATACATTACTCCTGTTTTTAACCAGATTGCACAAGCAAAGCAATATGCTTTTAATTATCCAGAACAGCAGAAAATGTAGCCCGAAGCGTGGCCAGATGCTGTTGATTTGGGGAGTGCACAGAGGCTGTTGTGACTGGTAAGGTAGCGTTTATGTTGCGGATTTTAGAAAGCATCAATGAGCAGAAGTGTTGATTTTATTAATTCATATCCCCTCCAGTGCAGAAGCAGAGCTTGCCTCTGATTCAGGAACTTTGTTTAGCAGCAGCTTCCAAAGGGATGAAAAGATTATGACGTACTGAATATATTCCATTGGCTGGAAAACACAACAACTATTCTATTGGCTAGAACACAGTTCTAGAGAAAATATACATATAACAAAATTATTATGTATACTGGTACAATACAAATTCAATATCCCAGTCCATCAGACTACAAATGGCGAAAGTGTACACACACACACACACACACAGTGTTTAAATTTCTTCATTCCAATGAAATCTTGACTCTATCACACAACCATCTGATGTCTGTGTATATGTAATTCACAAGCCATTTCAATGTCCACACTGCAGAGGCCATCATGATTACTGGTGGGAAGTCAGCTTGTGATGTTTTCTCCAGCAGTAAGTATCCTCTTAGCATTTGCTTTGACAATACTATGGACCATGCTGCTTTCTTGCCATACAACTACTGCTGAAGGTCAAAGTCTTTCAATTTCCACACACCATTTCCTCCAAGACTGAAATGAAAGGCCACAATCAAATAAAGAGCACAGAGTTAAGGCCTTGGGTCCAAGCAGCTGCAGAATTGCTGCTTTTAAGTACTTTCTCACAAATGTACTACTTCATCAAAGAGGACGTGGAAGAAGTGTTTGGCTCATGAGTGTGGATGGTTTGAATGGCTCAGAGTTTAATTTTAGGAGAGAGAGAAAAAAAAACAACAATTTACTACTATAGTAAATAAAAACAGTTGATTGACATTTTTAATGAAATTTGCAGGCCAGCATTTTGCACCAGGCCATGGAATTTTGAAATCTTTTTCAACTCAACAATCTTTTTTTTTTTTTTTTGTTGCTTGAAGAATTCTTGTATTTTTAAAGCCAAACCAATATGGTTTGAACAGTATGTAAGCAGAGCACAGCAGACATTTTAACCCATACAATATTGGGCATCCAATTAATATTGACATTAGAAATGATCAAATCTGAAAATGTATATTGTTACTAATAATTTAGCTTAACATAAATTATATAGAGATGCATAATATATATTAGGAATTTATTATTTATTTATATCACTTACATGTGACATTGCTAAGAATCAGCTCTCTGAGAACAGAATTCAATATGGTAAGCACTTATTATTGATTGGTTTCTTCAGAGTATCAAAGGCTACAGAGGTGTATAGAAAGTATATTCTAAGTTATATGTGGCTTTGATGTAGTTTGTGTCCCAAACAAAATAAAAATGTCACATTTTCAGTTTAATTATATTGCATAACATTGCAAACAAGCAAGCAATTTTGCTTTTGTAAACTAAAAAAACTAAATTTTATTCTTCTGTACTGGGAATGCATGTTCTTGATAAATAATATGTTTTACAATACTTTTTGTATAATAAGTTGGAACACATAAAAAAAGTGCATATCCTTAGAAAAATCTACTGCACAGTAATTTTTATGATATCTGAAATGAGCAATGTAATGATATTTATTGCTAACAGTGGCAGTGATTTCTGAGTGGACTTTTAAGATCTGGTTATGATGGCTAAATTGCCAATGAAGTCCTTCATTAATGAACTTTGAGAAGAACAATTGAAAAGCAACCCTCTGTCAACTCAATATCAAAATCTACTGACAGAGAGTGTTTGACTGACAGTTAAAGGTGCCTACCCTCTCCCTTTGGATGCAAAATTCTATCAGCTGCTCATGGTGTGCACAGTGCCACTCATTTAAAAGTGATCAGAGGTCAGTGATGGGCTCTTGGAGGAGCCACAGCAGCTCTGGCTGACTGACTGGCCTTATCTATTTCTGAAAGCTCATTTGAGATAAGAGGAAGCCACTCATTACAGGGTAACGCAATCCCAAAAGCACATTCGCAGTCAAGAAGAGACTAGGCTTACTTCCCCGACTACCCCCCCCCCCCAAATCCCTTTATCTACCAATGAAACCCAACTCACACCTTAAATAGTGCAACAGAATCAAAAAGGGGTTATGATATATTGTTTGCAGATGCATTATCTGATACTGGAATTACAGCAGGCATTGCAAATAAACACTATATCTTGTATTTTTAATCTAAAACTGAAATGGATAGCATTGTACCCAACACCAAGGCCTAGAGGTCTGATTCCCTTTTCCAGGCAAG
This sequence comes from Hepsetus odoe, assembly GCA_017165825.1. Classification (NCBI taxonomy): domain Eukaryota; kingdom Metazoa; phylum Chordata; class Actinopteri; order Characiformes; family Hepsetidae; genus Hepsetus; species Hepsetus odoe. The sequence goes on along the minus strand of CM029366.1, from coordinate 19,888,786 downwards.
CACTACTTTAGTTGGGCCAAACTGCTAATACCACATTCACACACCACTGTAAGGAGCTTTAGACCTTCGTAATAAAATAATCCACAATTTTTGCATATAACATTGTAGTTAGACCATGTTTGCACTCAATTCTTCAATGTTGGAAATGGGTCCTCCAGGACATGTACAGTGCCCTGAAGGTACACATTACCAGTTATCATATTGGCCCAAAAGTACCATATTGGTTCATCCCTAGTATAGCTAAAAGACATTCAATAGTCACCCCCTCTCTGCTTTCTCAAGAACACACAGACACACACCTATGCCCATGCTGTGCAATGTCCCCAGCTCCCACTGGGCATTGGCAAAATTTACTAGCTCCATGGAGCTGCTTGGGGATCAGAGCGGCTGGGTTACTCCTCCTCAGCACCTCCCATTACTGAGCTAGAAAAATATCTGTGTATGTGCAGTGATGTGTGTATACCTGAGGTTGAAAGAAGTGTGTGTATGTATATAAAATTTAGAATTTGTTTGTGACGTATGTGGGGCTTGTTTGGTGGAAAAGAGGGGAACATGGATGGTTTATTGATAGTTTTTGGGAATGCTTTCAAACCAACAAAAACACTATTGTACACACACGCGCACACACACACACGTATAAAATTGATGTAAATTTAGATTTTTACATTTTTTTTGTGTGTGTGTTTGGTTTAATCCCACCAGTGAACTACAGTGTACAGATGTGAGGATATGATGATCTAAAGCAGCATTCCAAAGTGAGCCAGGGATCACCAGCACGCACACACAGATACAGAATGAAAGAAAAAAATTATACCTCTTATTAGGAAACATAATGGAAACTGAATTTAGGAGTTGGGCTCCTAAATTCAGGGCTCCTAACACTGTGAGAGTGTGTACATGTAGGAACATATGTGCGTGTCACTTATCCAGATATGAAAAAGAAAGCAGGAGTTGAAAAAGTCAATTAATGCTTAAAACAATACACAACAAGGTTCCCTTACAAGTAGGTTGCCCTGAGGTACCCCTGAGCAAGGTACCGTCCCCGTCACTGCTCCCCGGGCGCTTTCAATAGCTGCCCACTGCTGCACGGTGTTTGTGTGCATGGGTTAAAAGCAGAGGTCCAATTTCGTTGTGGTTCACGCTTGCTGTGCTATGAGCTCGCAATGACAAGGGTTGTCACTTTCACTTTCACTTTTTAAAAAACAAGGCAGCTAAGGTCGCAGCTGGATTAAGCACCTAGCGCAGGTGAATTTCAGGCTCAGTTCCAATTCAGACAGGAAGAAAAGAGGTGAAGTATTTTGAGAGTAGTTGAGAGTAGCTTTGCTCTCTTCAGAGTTAAACAATGCAGTTTAATCCACCTTTTCCTGTGCAGGTTCTCTTAAACCTCATTATCTTCTTGAGCTTTAAGCTACTTTTGTTTTCTTGCTTCCAACAGTTTAGGGCATCTTTGTGACGGCGACAAGAAAAACAACCTCAAACAAACCGGCAAGCCAGGCTAAGGTATGAATTTCTTTTCCGAGCTAAAAATGAAGAAGAAAAAATATATAGGTAGAAGCAGCAGGGAACAGTCCCAATGTCAGCAAGATGACGCAAGCAGAATATACCACTGAAGTGCAGGATTAATTTCATAGAACTAGGTGAAGAACTAAAATATGCTAAAACTGGCTTATGGTTAAAGTCTTAGGGCAACTGAAATTAACAAAGGCAACAGCAGGGGCAGCCCTGTGTGCACAGCAGGGTTAGATAAGAATGGTATTAAAAGGCACAGACCAGCTTTCAGCTGCACTGCACTGACAGAATTGAGAACACTCTGGAGATGGGGAAACAAAGAGAGAACAAAGAATAGAAAACAAACCCAAACGCACTTATTAGGCCCATTTCATCTCTCTCACTCTGGTACCCCCATGGACTGTCGATTTCGATTCTTATAGGCAGCCAGGAGCAGCACAAATACAAAGGCAAATGCATCATTAGAGCACATGAATTTATGCTGGCTGCTGAACTCTGATCACATTACGCCTGGAGTAGCAGAGCTCAGGCGCCATCCTCACTTCAATATGGATTGATCCGCAGTAGGTTATGGGGTGACAACATAATCATCAAGTTCTTTTCCTCCCCATTTGGTGCTGTTCACCCAAGGGCCTCAGACAACAGTGACAGAAAATGGCCAAAGCATTTTTTTTCAGTTTCAGAAAGCTAAGTGTGTCATCAGACAGATTCCAAACGAGTGTGTCAGAGCCACAGCACGTTACAGTCAAAACCTTTCTGTAATTTGATGAAGTGTGTAGGTACTGTGGCAGAATATGTGAAAGAGTGAGGAGAAGCTACTAAAGATGCAGTAAATCAGACATAACCATGACACTGGCAACGTTGCATGTCAACAGCATGCCTTTCTACAACAATTTATTTTTGGTTTTTTTTGTTTAACACAGAAAAAAGAAAAAAAAAAAAGAATTATTCTTAAACTTCCCATTATGCTGTCATTTGAAAAGGAAACCATTGTGTTTATAAAGTTACTGGGTGTGTGTAGAACATTTATAATATCAAATTCCAGGAGAGTGCATTTGAAGGATGCATGACAGCAGGTCATACTTGTTGAGGGCCATGAAGAAATAAAAAATATTCATCTCACACACACACACACACACACACACACAAACCAGTATTGAATTTTACCAATGATTTTAGTAGAAAATCAAGTGATTTGTGATAATCCATTCAGTTCAGTTTGATTGTTCACTTCAGTTTGAAGTGTCGAGCCCTGGAGGTTTGGAACTGACGAGATCAGCACTGAGGTTTCTCATAATATTGCACTATGGAGGTGACATTGTTATTGCTGCTACACAGTCCCTGTGCTCTGCTCACATTATTCAAGCTTTCCGCTTCCCACTCTCTCTTCTCCAGCACTGGACAATCTCTCCTTCTGTCCCTCTCCCCCTCTCACATTTTTCTTTTTATCCACAGCAGCATTCCTCCTACTTCCCTGCTTTCTCTGGGTCTGTTTTTTTTTTTTCAGATTGAGCGATGCAAGTGATCTTCCTGCTGTTACTGCCATCCCATTACACCCTCCCCTAGACATAAACGAGGGAATTAGTGAGAAAGAGATGGAGATGAAAATTAAGTAATAAAAGCTTCATGTCATAGGCAGCAGGATAGGTGTTTAAAACGTCCAGCTGAGAAACTCTCCACAATCCAAATGGGAGATGGATGTGGACAGATATGTCCACTGAAGGAAACCCCAGCAGACCCCTTCCTGCTCCAAAACACAGCAGTGTAATGAAGGGCTTCAGATGCAGGCAACTTAATGTAGTGCAGATGTATCATCATTATTGTGATAAAATATGTCAACATAATCTTTTCAGCATATCATGGGAATTGTTGATACTTAGAGAACTCTGAACAACAGCGTGTATTAAAAGAGAGCATGTAAACAGTAATAACTACAACTGGTATTACTGTGTGTAGCAAATATACAATGATTTTTATCCTGCTCCTTCGTAATGAGGAATACCATTCCCCCCCCAAAATGTCTGAACCAAGCAGTAGGTCAAACCCCCAAGAGGGGGTTTAGAAATCATGAAATAGGACTATGCTGCCAGACACCCTACACACCATTTTACAAATGTTTTCACAGAGGATTTTGAAAGGGCATAAAAGGCAACACATTACCCACAATAAAAGATCTGTTTTTAAAACATTTTTCCATTAATAATATTACATATGACAATAAAAAAAATAAATAAATAATAAAAAAAGAAGTTATTGCAGCTGCTGGTTCTTATTACCACCATTAAAAAGACATCAGAGCTTGCGAGTTTCTCTACAATGTCTCATTTTAACAGCTGTCAGTTGCCCACTAAAGAATTTAAATACTTCATCATAGTTTATTTTGCGTAGATTGCGTTGTCCCTCAATCTACCATAAAGCCTTCATGGACCCAAGTATGTAGTTGAGATGTCTGACTGACTGAAGTCTAGTTTGCTGTTAACCCTGAAAAGAAGCTGCCGATTCATTTATGCCTCGAGATGATTATGAACATGTAGTGATTGATGCACTCACTAGGGCACGACATGGCAGTAATAAAACAACACTGTAACTGTGACATGGCATGCTGATAAATTACACCTGATCTCAGTGTGAGGTCTGAGCACACACGGTGTATGTGTTCGTGTGCTTCATTTCTGAGAGTGTAACACTGTAACATCTGCTTCAGTGCCCACTCATGTCCTGTCATTTCAGTGCATGCTCAACCTCAGGACAAATTGCCTTTGGCTTTATTAATGCAAACCTCTGTGTGTATCTGTGTCCTCAGTCTGAGTGTGGGTGAGTGTTTATGCATATTTATTTATGGGTGCACATGTGCGAAAAACGGTGGGCTAAAAGAGAACGCCCAGACAAAGTCCCAAATTATAAAATATGGAAACAGTAAACCCAATGACTGAAGAAATCTTTTGAAATATGCAGCATGGCTTGTAAATAAATTGCACACAGCTAAAGTGGGTAAACTGGTAGTTTTGGGGTCATAAAAGCTGCAGTACTGTTACACACACACACACGGATTTGATTCTCTCTTTCTAATTCAGTAATTTTGCTTATTTTCAGATGCTTATTCTATATATTTTTGTCCCTCTTCTTATCTTCTTCTGTGCTGTTTATATGAACCTACATTTAGCTCCTTGATCCTGCCAAACTCCAGATGCCAAAGACACTAAGTAATGGACAGATAGAGTGCCAAGTAAAGTACAGAGTCAAGTAACATCAGTAATCACATTATAACATGATGTGAGCAGTTTAATTTTGAAAAAAATGTAATCATGTCATTGTGGTCATTCGGACAGTGTTAAATTACATTACATAATGTTTCAACACCTTTTCCAGAGCCTATTGTAGATATTTAAACTACTTCTAGGATATTGATTTCTTGATTTACACAGAAGGCTTATAAGAACCTGTAAAATTGGGTTTAGTGCAGTGCACTGTGTGAAATGCAGCAACTTAATGCATTATTAATTGCAGCAACTCATTCACTGACCGTTTTTAATAGCACTTTTTCTATATGGCCTTGCTTGGATTTTCTGTTGTTCCGACTTATCAGATCTAAAAAAAAAAAAAAAAAAAAGGTAATATGATGCATACTGTGTAGAGGTTTAACAACACACTGACACTGAGCTTTTGCAACGCAAAAAGAAAAAAAAAAATCAAGACGTCCATCAAACTTAGGTTATAATCTGTTGTAACTGTTATAATCCAATTATGTTATCAAAAGATGTTTCTCCTATTATCTGACTATATTCGAGCAGACTCTTGTATGCTTTATTCCTCCATTCCATCACTCCATCCACCCTATCTGTATTCAGTCAGCCTGTGTTTGTCTTGCTCTTGTTGTTTCTGCAGCGACAGCATTCTCTTTGCGGGCCCATCATCCTTTACTGCCAGTCACTTTGTTTGTGCCTGTACGTGTGCAAGCTGAGGGGGTTGGGTTAGAGCCCCTTCAGCTAACTTAATTCACAAACAAGTAAATATGCGCACACTGTTCTACACAAACATGCGAAGTGCATACAAGTCCATGAACATACTAATATGTATTCAAACATACTAAGTGGCTGAGCATGCTACATCATTGCTGTTCATCTGCAGCTTCTAATATTCTTCCACACATTGAACACAGTTTCTGAACAATAAGAAAAAGGTCAAAAAGGCCAATATTCATATTTGCTAGCATGAAAGAAGCCTAAAAGTGCCTTCCGAGTAATAGTGGTATTTTCTTTTTTTGAAGGAAAGACTTCTGGCCTCTTAGCTCGTCCAGTATTCTTTCAAAAACCTCAACGGGTTTGAACGTCTGGTCTGAAGTGTCTGGTCTATGCAATTTGAGGGTTTATTTGGCTCGCACTTTGCCACAAATAACACCCCAATACTAGTGAAATCTTGGGCTTTTTGCCGAAAAGACACTCCCTCAGTAAAGAGAGCACCCAACGAAAATTTATAAACATAAGCAAAGTATTGGCCTGTGTCCCATGGCCTGTAGGTGGAGGCAATCAACAGCTCTTGCAATCACATGTTAAAATGACTTCATTAATCAAAGAGAAAGTAGGTCTTTGTAGCTCCATTTTCACGGCTCGAGACCCCTCGTACTGGGACCCCGAGACAAGGACCCTGGACAAGACTTTAAAACAGTGCGTGAGTCCTGTCTCCTTTGTGTATGAATGTTATAAGCATTAACACACCTCTCCTTCATATCCATGTGCCGTTATCAGACACTAAACAACTGTAAAATACTTGAACTTGATCATTATGCTTAGTTTTCTTGAATATCATTATGCTTAGTAGGAGTTATGCTTTGTAGGAGTTATGCTACAAAAGTGTATTTAGTGGGATGATAAAAATTTGAAATCTTTTGCTTGATGCCTGTGATTCATCTGGCTTTGAGAAAGGCTGCTTGTCAAATGATCACACAACAGACACTTCTCAGAACATAGAGTCAACTTCAAAAACAAGCAATGAAATTAATTTTAGTTTTGGTACTGTCTACAGAACATACTGTCGTATAAAGAGGATGTCAAAAATGCTTGGTTGCTTGACATTTATTTTTATGATTGGAAAGCTAAAGATGAAAGGAGATCACACAACTGCCTTGCTTAAAAGGTAACAAAGATGAAGTTAAAGAAATTTCAATCCTCATGTTTCAAACTCCACTGTTCTGCAATGGTTAGTATCTAAATGTGCATCAATGTTCTAAAGGGATGTTCACAGCCTGGAGTACATAGTAAAAAGTATGCCCTTGATTTAAGCAGAATAAAGGTATTTTGCTTCTCTTCTTCCACGCCTCTGTTGCGGGACCTACACTGGCTCCCCGTGGCTGCTCACATCAGGTTTAAATCTTTAACTCTTGACCGCACTTAGCAAACAACGTGTCTTTTCTCGTCCTCTCAGACCATCAAGCACTACGCGCCTTGAACCCCCACCATTGAAGAAAAGAGGAAGACATGCATTGAGACTCCCCCCTCTTCAAACGTCAATTAAAGACTCAGCTTTTTAAGCAATTTCTCAGGAATAATCTTCCCAAACAGTCCCACTCTTTTACCTCTGCTCTTTCTTTCCTCTCCCACAAGAAACATCTGCTCTTTCTTTCCTCTTATTTATAATTAAAAAAAAACAAAAACAAAACAAGGCAGGTGACTCTACACAAACACTTCTCTTTGGAGCCTTGGACCAAGTTCATTCTCATCAAAGTTGAGGGTTATCCACATAAGTTTATAAAGCCTTTTTTTAAAATGCTTTCTAAACTTGATAGCTACTGGATTTAAGCACATCAGGTGTATTTGTGTCATGGGGGAGAGGGTGGTATATCATTATATCAAGGTGTGCATAATTATTAGGTAGCTTCTTTTCCTCAGGCAAAATGGGCCAAAAAAAAAAATGATTTAATTGACTCTGAAGTCAAAAATTGTAATAGGTCTTTAAGAGAGATGCAGTACAAGCTATTGGGGCGTGATCACAGAACCATCAAACAATTGGCTGCAAATAGTCAACAGGGTCGCAAACATTTTGAGAAAATAGAGGTAGAAACGGGCAAATAAGCTAAAAGATGAGCTAGTTGAGCCTTTTTTGGGTTGAAGATGGACTCAAAATCAACTCCCAAACCTACTAGCAGTTTTTAGGAGACACTTTCTTCTAGCAGTGGTTCAGGAAAAAGTCTATATCTCTCAAAGAAAACTTTTCGTTTTTTCCCCATTTAGTTGCATAATCATAGTTGCTTCATAATTGTGCACACGTATGTATTCCCCTGAGAATGATCACACTCACATTTCCTTTGGAAAGATTCAAGTTTCAAGGTTGTTTCAACATTTTGGATTGACTGATAGCACTGGACTTGTTTTATTTATTTATTTATTTTAAGAAGGTCTAGATAATCTTTCTCGCTACACAAAAAAATGACCGGGAGTTACCTCCCATTGTGCAGGATGAAACCAGCATGAGAGATATGCACACTGACCAAATGCAAATCGGTTAACTTCCTCTCTCCTGCATGTTTTCCAGTCACCTAAGCGTATCCAGGACTACCCCTCCTATTAGAATACAAATGGACAGCCCCCACCCGAGCTTTGTGGTTGCCATAATGTCACACACCTCCCCATGCTTGCTGACTGCTCCTTCATTACATCTCAGAAGTGAGTGGCATGAGGGTAAACACAATTCTGGGCCGCACTGGTGCACAGGAAAGCTCCTGATGGGAAGGAGTTCAAAAACTCCATGTGTGTGTTTTTCTGCTCAAACAGAGGGAGACATGTTCAGTGCTGCTTAATTCTCTAGGAAACTATGAAAGCACAAGCAGCAGGAAGCTTCTTTGACATAACAGGACCAAGACACAGGATGCAACCTAGCAGTAAGACAAAGTAAAGGGGGCTGAGCTTTCCTGGGAATTTTATTTGGAAAATGCAAAAGCTTTCACTGTTCAAAGCAAATCTTTTGAATACAAATAGTAATGGGTGTTTGGTCATTTTATAACACATCCTTCAGTTGCAATAAACACACACGCATTCAGTACTTTTACACAGAATTTCAAAACATTTCCAAAACAATTATTCATCCTCCCCTCCCTTAGACACCTGCTGGTATGGTTTTTGATATGGTGTTCCCCAGGGACCCAGCATGGGTCTGGCCAAATTGGGCCGGGCTTCCATCAAAGCGTCCAGCTCTAGGAGGGAGTCTCTCTGATCAGTGCCTGAGCCCCTGGCAGGTGAGTGAACCTTGTTTAATATTTTAGTTGTCTGCCCTTCCAAGTTCTCTGTTCAGCCAACTTAAGGCTGGCTGGACCCTGTTGTGACTTGATAACCTGCTGCACATGCTCTGTGAGCTGCTAAAATGCTAGAAGCTTAAGCAGCAGATGGATTGTGCCTGGAATGGGTAACTAGCAGAGAAAGGTTTTTGATGTTTAAGCAGATTATTGTTCAATGCTGCTACCATTGCTAACAAAGCTGTAGTTTTGTAGACTACGCAAAAACATCTGACTCACAGAAGTCACATCTTAAAGCCCTAAAGGTCTTTGCCACAACACTAAAACTGGAGATTGAGATTTATGTCAGCGCTGCAGGTGCTACTGAATATAATTTTGATCCAACTGTAGATGGCTGCAAATTTGACTTTGAAAGTCAAGATTCTAATAGTGTTTCATTCATAATAATATTCCAATATTTCCTAGAATATCTTTGTACTTTGGTCGTTTTGAAAAATGTAGTATATTTAAGAGCAAAATTCAACCAATAATAAATATATTGAGATAAATTATTATAGGTAATGAGCTGCAACGATCCTTGTAAATGATGAATACAGATGAAAATCTTATTGCAGAATCAATTGCAGAAAAGAACACAAGATTTACGATCAAATACTGACATAAAAATCTAACTGAATGGAGGTACCCAGTGACTCCCACCCCAAGTAAAGTACTGAAATTGTTTTCATTCAATTTTCATGACATCTTCTCCAGATCTTGCATCACAACAAATCATGACATGCACAAAGCAGCAACATCTTTACATTTCCCAGTGAAATTTCCATAGAACATGTCTGGTTTCATTAGTATTCTTCAGAGCCAACACTATTCCTCCATCTGGCCCCAAAGTGCAAGGTTAGCACAAAAGCAAGTAGGCTTTCAAAGGACAGCAAACAAAACCTGACACTTCTTGTATGAATGCACACCATTCTTTGCTTCATGAAGCCAATGCCTGGCATTACATTCGAAATGCACTCTGTGTGTTTAGTTTTTGACTCCTGAAGGCTTTTGAAAAATAGAGAACATTCTATATTTGAAACTGGGAACTGCTGGGAACTGTTGACCACAGACATTTAGCAAAAATGTGAGGGGTTGTGAACAGAACCTATATTCAAAGCTAGTCCTGCTCAACTCAACTCCAGCAAGAGGTGGCGAAAGAGAGAGCAGCACTCAAAGACAAAGTGCAGCTGATCCAAAAGTGGAGAAATGAAAAAGCAGAGCAAAGTACAGCAGTAGAGAGCAGAGGGGAGAGAAGAGAGATGAGCCAGTCCTCAGATGAACAACACCATCCTCATGGGCTTCTGGATTGCTCACATGGGAACACAGTGCGTCTGTGCTTGGCTCTGACACCCCATGAATAAGAACAAGGGTTCTGGAGCAACACATTAACAGCACATTTGGTGCCCATGCTCCCCCCAGCCTCCTGCTGATGCTGTTGCATCTCGTGCTTAAGAGCCTTATTCCCACTGACATATAGCCTGGGCTGGCAAAGAAGGCTGGCTTGATGGCTGTAAATTATTTCTGCAATACACTAAAGCCTTTCTGAGCCCTTTCTCTTTACCTCCAAGCCATGCTTAATTTGCTTTAGTATAGCTAAATGCATTTTCGGACTGTTCAGTCTTTTGAAACCCTCCATATTTTTGGCCAATCCCAAATCTTAACATGAACCAAGCGCACTGAAAACCTGGCCCAGGTAATGATATATTTGTTAGTTGTTAACCAAATATTTTTGTAACTGCAATAGTACACTTATTTAACAGACTGCTGTAATATGTTCATTTAAATTGGTATTTAAATCAAATGTTCTAAGCACAGGATAATGATAATTATAATCCAACAATATTTTACATAACTTAAGCCTATCATAATTATGATATATTCACAAAGCAGTATGTTATGCATCGTGTGGCCTCAGTGTACTAAAGGCTAGGATAAAACAAAAATCTGAAGAGATCATTAAGAGAGAGTGAGAGATAGAAAAAATCTTCAGACATTAAGGGAGGCAGGCAATAAATCAAACTGCATTACTAATCAGTACAACTCCACTCTGACAAAGAAAGACAAGACAACAATTTTCTAACATGCTGTTACAAATAATGAGTCATGCATGAGCCATCTTGCCACCATGTGCAACCGCATTCTGAATATTCAAATAGAGCACAATTACACATGTTTTATTGGATGGAAAGATAGACAAAAATACTTCTCTGGCATTTCTTGTTATTTTCATTCATTAGTCTTTTTGACCTCTATGATTCTGTCAGTTTTGAACCAAATACATTAAAGAGGTATACAAACGCAAATATGTAAACATGACCAAAAGATTCCACATGAAACAAACAGATGGAACCACAAAGTACCAGCTTTTCTAACATATGATGCCCAGCCATCAAAGTTAACTGGAAAAAATTTGAATAAGAATAGGAAATCTTTTAAATATAAGGACTGGCATTCAATAGTAAATTTTTTATTAATGAGTAGGTTCTAAAATATATATATTTTAGCCTGTAATTGTTTAGATATTAAACAGATGGTCTTCTGCATCTTCCTCATTCAAACTGACCACCTGCATGTCCACTCTCACCACGTCCATAAATCTCCTCTTTGGTCTTCCACTTTTCCTCTTTCCTGGCAGCTCCATCTTCAACATCTTCCTCCCAATATAATCCTCGTCTCTCCTCTGGACATGTCCAAACCAATTCAACCTTGCTTCTCTAACTTTGTCTCCAAAACATCTAACCTGAGCTGTCCCTCTAATATACTAATTCTAATCCTGTCCATGCTCGTCACACCCAACAAAAATCTCAGCATCTTTAACTCTGACACCTCCAGCTCTGCTTCCTGTCTTTTCGTCAGCATCACTGCTTCCAACCCGTACAGCATACCTGGTCTCACTACTGTCCTGTAAACCTTCCCTTTTACTCTAGCTGGTACCCGTCTGTCACAAATCACTCCAGCCACTCTTCTCCACCCATTCCAACCTGCCTGCACTTTGTAATATTGTGTTAAACAATCTGGTTAGGAACCCAACCATCTCCCCATAACATCTCCATGCTTCCATTAGTATGTCATCCAACAGCCTTTTCATTCTTCATCTTCTTTATCGCCGCCCTTACTTTCATCTTGCTTATTTGCTGCACTTCCTGCTTCACTTTCCTCACCTCTCTCTCTCTCTCTCTCTCTCTCTCTCTCTCTCTCTCTCTCTCTCTCTCTCTCTTCAAGTACAGATAGGGCTAATATATAGTGCATTCAAATGTTTAGTGGAACAATAACAATAAGCGTCATTCATTATTATTCATCTAGTAATTATGCCAAATGTACTTTATTTTTATTATCCTCCAAAACAGTAATCTACTGGTCAATTACATAAAGAACTGAAGCTGTAATATTGCTACACTATGCTTACTGAATACTTTACAGATTTTTTAAATCTAAGATAAATAAAATCCAAATTGTATTTAGAATTGATGCCTATATAGACATCAAATACTTTCACTTTCTAATGTCCACACAGGGCCAGTTTCAAGGTTACAGAGGTAACTGGCCCTGAGAGAATTGTAATAAAGGATCTAGGGCTTGGTCTAACAGTGGCACTCTGTTTCGCTGTCTGGGGCCCAGTAAGCTGGGGGCTCTAATACCAGGGGGGTCCAGCACATTGACTTTCCCCTGCACGTCCCATGCAGCACAAGCAGCAGGTGACATTCCCGCCCTCGCTCAGACATTGAATAATCCCTCTTTCTTTTCCATTATTTGTGGACAGAGCTTATGGATCTTAATTATATTACTGTTTTATGTATTGAGAGGGTGAAGAAAGAAGGAAGGAGGAAAAAAGTCAAAATGGGAATGGAATTTTGATTTAATGAAAGGAAGCATAATCCCAGAGCACTCTGAAGATAATTTGCTTTAAGAGTGAACATTATGCTAGTCCATGCCTAAGAGGATCATGCCCATTACATGGAGGGAGAGAGAGTGTGAGAGAGAGCCAGAGGGAGAGCGCAAGATGGTCTGGGGAAAGCATTTGAACATCTTTCTGACAACAATTCTCAGCCAAGGTACAGACTAAAAATACTATTTGGTACATTCTTTTCTGTAATAAAGCCTGTTCTAAATTTAGTTTTTGTTGAATCACTAAAAGCAAAACCTTTGGATATGTCCCATTACCCATTTATGATTGAGTCTATAGTAGTTTACTGTTGCCTATCCATGAAGAAGTAAGGAGGAGTGTTTCATACCAGACTGCTTTTTTCAATAAGAGAAAATCCATCTCCATAGATCATTCATTGTACATTTAGCATTCATTTGCATATTTAAATACTGTTTTGCAGTCTCTTCTTTTATCCTTCAGAAGAACGTGGGGTTTGTTATTGTGTCTTAAACAAGGAGTTATGAAAACTGAACAAAACCACACAAATGTCAGTGGATCTAAAGAGGATATTTAAGTGGAATAAGATACAAAATGCTAGAAAAATGTAGGATAGGAACAACAACAAAAAAGTTCCCATTCTTAAAACACCTTCCTAAACCCTTACCTTTTTAGTGTCAAACTTCAAAAAGCCGAGGCTAAGGGGAGAACAGTCCTGAATAAGCCCTGAGAGAGCCTTTGCCTTTCTTCACATCTTCACTCAGAAAAAGGTAATACTGTAGGAGGCTGCTGCTTATTGAATATGCCTGGGTATCTCAAGGTCATGTCTCCCCCAAAGTCTAACAGCATTTAAAAGGCAAAGCTGAGAGAGACAGAGAGAGAACAAGCAAGACAGTAAGACCGATTGGTTGGCTAACTGAATGCAAACTTCACAACTGAGAAAAAAAAAGCTAACAAAACAAAAAAAGTAAACAAAGTGACCTTTGAATGATGAATTGTAATCCATTGATTAGTGCGTATGAAGAATATAAATAAGAGGTACATTAGTATAAAGACTTACACAGTTGGATAAAAAGAACCCAGGGCAATTAAGACGACTAATATAAATGAGGTAATGAATAAAAGAGGATGTGTGTGAGAAACCTGAAGTAGTATCGACAGAATGATCACTGATTAACTCTCAACGTGTTCACTCACTGAGAACACAGGCGCATTGTGCAGAAAGCCATTGTATAAGACCCTCAGGCCCCCATGGATAGGGGAGACAGTTAAAGGCCTGAACTCAAAGATTAATGCTCTGTGTCAGCACAGCGACTTACACTCTCCATAAAGACCCCGCTTTAACCACAGCCTAATAGTCTCTCTTTTTGGCATGACGTTAAGTGAACTTTCCGCATCATTACCACAGACATGCCAGGCTTTGTCCCTTCATGGCGGAACGGAAACAACGGTTACAACGGTGCCTGAAATACTGACGAACTAAATCTATTTATTTATTTATTTTTTTTTGCATTTCTTTTGGAAATATTTATTTTCTTATTAAAATTATTTGACTATGATTATCTAGGGAATATAATTACGCCATGACGATTATGAGTCTAATGGATTGTATTGTGTATTATGTAAATGATTCAAATCTCAAATCTAATGAATATTATTACTACAGATTTTCCCCCATAACTGAGAACACTTCTCTGGTACTCTCTAGTTTAAAACTACAAATCAGCAGAACCGTTTCACTGTACACCGTGCAAACACGAAAGTTTCTAAGGCCACGCAGGAGATGTTGCCGTTGCTCAAAAGCTCAAAATGGCATTCAGCTTGTTTGTCATCAATCTCTCCTGAGCAACATTCCTTTTGCTTCACAGAATCCATCACGAAGTGAGCACAGCCATGCTGAGAGAAGTCAGCAACTGCCCTCCTGAGCCAAGAACTTGTGTTTTTCTTCACTCCACCCTCTGATTCCCATTCCCCCATCTTTATTGTTTGCACTTTGCCAAGCATGACACAAACTAATGTAACCGATCTCTCACTCGAATACTTCTCCAAAAGATCATTTGAAAGCACCTGCAAGCAAGTTTGCACTTTTAGCAGAGCAATGACGGTGCTTACTCTGATAGATAAGCACCTTTGGGTTGGTAACCCCATGAAGAGCACATTTTCTCATGCTCTAGAAAACAGATTGTCTCATTAAAAATAGGTGAGCCTGGTAAATGTACTTCAAGTCCTACACCCCCATTCTCGGGATAAGGGCATATTCTTTTTAATAGCAGATAAGTTAGGAAATGCAGAAGAAATGCACATTCTTGAAAGGTGTGTTTCAATGGTGGTGCAAACAAAAAAACTATGAAGTAATCACACCATAGCGCTCAATTAAAATTCAAAATCTTTATAAAATGGTCATCATCAAGATACATGTCAGTGTACAAAGAAACATGATGAATAACAAATATATACTATGTTTACCGGTTGGAGAAAAAGAAGTGCCTAAAGCTAAAAAATTTAAAAAATAAATAAATAAAATACACTCGGAGGGAATGGAGTTTAATTTAATGCATGACAAAGCTATTTCTGTAACTACATAGATTTGTTCTCCAAGGACAACATATAGTTATTACACACATGGTTGAAAACAACTGCCAGTCATAAACAGCTAAGCTTTATGCTATTAAAGCAGCAATGAAGATGCAAAGGCACAGTAAAGTGATTGCAATATATTACAAGATATTAATTACAGCATAAATCAAAGCTAATCCTGAAATATCCAGCACTTCGTTACGATTGTTCTGGAATGCTATTTAAGGAAATAACTCACTCATTCCTTAGTACTGCACTATTAAGCACTCTAGTAAGAAAACATCACTTGCATCTGGTGAGCAAGTAGCAAGCGGTTCTTTTTTAGCTATTTAAAATCACTGGGCTATGCTGGAGTTTTCAATATTTCCTTTTCGATTTTAATTATGTCACCTTTTGCACTTACACAGGTAAACTGCACTGACCAGCTAATTTAAAGGATAACATGGATGAATGTGCTACAAAACAAAGCTGAAGATGATCCGATAATTTATTAGCATGTGTGACTTTTTTGGTGTGGCAACATACCTTCCACAAAATTAAGAAGCAAAATCATCTTAGCTGCGTGGAATTAAACTCATAGGTTTATGAGAGCTCGTGGACCTACCCATGTCTGCTGCTCAAGTGTCCCTTTCTTCTGAAGGCACTTTTTGTGTACATCATACAAACTTTGTATCCACAACTAGTAGGAATGTCTGGATGCATTCAAGAATGCTTGAAAAAACAACAACAACAAAAATTTGATTTATCTTCTAAACGGAAGCCTTTTTATGGTTGTGCATTACTTTGTCTGATAAAAAGTCTTGGACAGATATACTGAAGTGGCAGAGGGATCAATCCCTTTATCTCACATATAAAAGTCATAAGGAACTCTGTCCCTGGGTAATGAGGAGGGTTGCAGAGGCAAGCAAGCAGGACATTGAGGGCAGAGATCACAGTGCAGCCTCTCCTATCACGCACAGAGAGGGATCCAAAACACATCAGGCAACCCACACTGAGAACTGTCACCAGGTTTGTAAAATAAAGATGCAGTACTGTCAGTCAGAGGTGTTATGCACTACTGCAGAGGGTAAAATATGCCACAAAGAGTAAAATATATAATCTATATTATGTCAGATCCATCAGGTACTATAATTTAAAACATCACCTCATACCTCATAGCCTGTGATTTATCTCAATATATAACAACCTGACATTGTTTTCATGGATAGTCATCACATGACTAATATGCGTTTGAATGACAAGTCCTGGGACAAATCAATGTATTAAAAAGGTACTTGCACAGCTATATCTAATGCATCAGCACTGAACATGCATTAATGTTTAGGCACAAACAAACAATTTCTGGGAGATCACATAAAAAAGCCACGTGTGATCTTAAGTCTAAAAACATTATTGCTGGACATGTGACTGACCAGGATTTATGTGGGAAAATTGTACTAGAGATTAGTTGAGGCCTGTGACTGTGGGGGTCAAAGCTAAGGCAGCAGGTCAGAGGAAAAGGTGTACTTGGGTAGGAGAATGTCAGTGGAGCCTCTAATGACCTAAGAGAGCCTGGAACTTGGTGCCTGAACACCCCATAATGCCAGATTGACAGAATAGCAGCAGCAGTTTCCCCGTGCTTGTATTTCATTTTTTGCTCAAACAATATACAGTCATTATCTCTTGCATATTGAGCCTGTAAAGCATGCTAAGGACATATTCGAATACAACAGAGACTAATCTGAGCTTTAAGTAAGTAAAACCATTTACTGGACTAAAGCAAAGCGTTATCATCAAAAAGAATTTAGTTCTGTAGAAATCCTACATTCAAGGACTTTGTTTGACCACTACTCTCAGAAACTCAAAAAAGGAGGAAACTGATACACCCTTTGAACTTTCTAAGATATGGTTGAAAGTAAACAAGGGAGCGGGGGACTTCACCCTCAAACCCTTACCATATGAAAGACACAATAGCCCAAGGGGTAGTGTTTGAAGATGCTACTGAAAAGACTGAGGTGTTTATATTGTATAATTCATATCTGTCTGTTTTTGGTCTTTGTGTTTGATGGTGAGCTCCGCTTGATCATGGAGTTTAATATTTATCGACCACTTGCCGGTCACTGCAAGTTCGATCATGGACTCCTCTATGGCCAGCTCTTCATTAGGAACAGTATGTGCTTAATACCTGTCAAGCATGTCCAGAGGCTCCAGTGTAGACCCCCCAAGTCATCTGATCTATTATTTTTCAGGAACATCTAGCATTGTATGCTTTGCATCCTTCAAGACATCTTGCCAAATGCAACACATGGAACACCTGAGTTTACTAGTCAAACCTCGACTGACCTAACGTTCTGCACAAGAACTTCTGCACAAGAAGCCACTTCATAATATTTCCATGTTACATGGATAAAATCTGGCTCAAAGATCCACACATAAATTAACCCTAAATTTTTTTTATTCAAACCGCAGGGTTTTTTTCTTTTTTTGCTGTTTACAAAGGTTTTCACGTGCCTGTTGTATATAACCAAGACTTAATCTGGATTATTTCACTACCATAGCTTGCATCCTCTTCGGCTTATTTAAGTATGTAGATTACATGGAAATACTGCTCTACTCTACATAGCAGTATACCTCTAAAGCATAAATATACGAAAGCATATACTTAACTCTAAGCCCCATCCAGCTGTTTTTAAGTACATCCCCATCGCCTTACTCATCGTGGGGGTGGGTGCACTGATAGAGAGTCGGATCAAGGCCTACAGAACAGTGCAATTCTCTTACTACTACCAAAACATGAGTGCCATATCGTGGAGCACACAGCAGGAGCATCATTGGGAAGCCTGAAGCAATGCAGCTTTAGGATAGCCATGATGACTGACAATAATATATTTTCTCAGATTACTTTCAATATTTCAACATAATGTAAATCTTCTAACATTGTTGAAATTAACCAAATGGTGTTTCACTACAGACTATAGAGTGCATCATGGGTGTCGACCTCTTAATGCGTCAACTTCTTACAGTGTCAGTTATTTGCATCATCACACTACTTGGCCTTCCTCTCTGCGAACACTGAAATGCCACATTCCTTTGAAGAAAGAAAGAAAAAAAAAAAAAATTATATATATAGTATATATATATATATATATATATATATATATATATATATATATATATATATAGAGCACTTCAAAGAGTAGTGAAATATTGGCCCCTGCATAACCCTCTGTCACTCACAATGACAGCACCAACATAAACAATACTGATAATAACAGGCGGACTAACTATATTTGTGGGCTAATTAGATTACTTTTTGTCATTTCCTTTGCAACATTGGGCTTTGATCAAGTTTTGAAGGGCACTCAAATCTCGGCTTCCAGTCACATAGCAGCATGCTTCAAGGCTGACAGTTGGTGCTTTGAAGTAAAACATGGCCTTTGGCAAATCTGAACTATCGAAGATCCCATGTAAAATAATACATCATCTATGTTTTATTATTTTCTGCTTTCATCTTTTTAAAAGTAGACTTTTTCAAAGAAATTCTACTATTGTCTAATTTAGTAATGGAATAAAGAACTGAATATTGGCCTTGAAAGACCATCCATCGTGGAGGTTTTGTGGTTTTATCAGATGGTCATTACTTTCCATTTAATGTGAATTATGTAGGCTGCATAAAAATACGACTGTGAAATAACATTCTAATTAATAATAAATACTCAAAATTTCGGAGCTTATCGTGGATACTGACAGTATTTTAAGAACGCTGACAACCTGCAAATTTTCACTACAAACACATCTTAATTAATGCTGCTTAGTTCAATGACGAGCAAAAATCTGGTTTAATTTATATTTAAATATGCAACTACAGATTATTATTTTCTGTTCCAATTTACCAGATTATTGCCATAGACTGTGAACAACTGGGATAGTTTTTTACTATATCTCGCAGCATTAGAAAGATTTACAAAACATTGACTCGTCACGTTTAAAGGAGTTAACTACAGCTGGTGGTTTTCTCATTTTCATCTATTCACTATGGTCCACTGTTTGTGTGCAACATTTGCATATGATTTGCATATTCAAAATGAGTGCAATATTTAATCATGTTTTTGATTTAACTCACCGAATATTAAGCAGTGTACAGTGGAAAGGTTTTTGGTTTCTTTTCTACAAATAATTGAAAGTGTTCCACTGACAAATGAAACACCACACATGCACAGATAAAAGACTATCCTGCCTGAAAGTTTTTTTGATGAAGAGATTAAAAGAAAGCACTAACAACTAATTTAACTTTTGGCACTTGAAACCCTTTCAAAGAGAGCAGGGCCTTGCAGCTGTATTTGAATCATTGCCTGAATGAGCTCGATACCAAAATGAAGGTCTGTTTTGTCAAATTAATCCAAGCTCTCCAACCTTCCCCACACCAAGACACATGTTTGCGGAGAAAGAAGTAATTAATTCGTATGTGTTCTTTCCCTGCAGAGAGCATTACAAGATCAAAGCTTTCCCTGCAAACTTTTGTAAACACCATTTTACTAAGCTAATCACACTTTGCCACACTTAGTTAAATCCTCATCCACTTTATGGCGCTAGTGTCCCATGCTAATTGCATCATATTTCCTGTAACACCACTTTGCAGCTCTTCCAGCTCAATTATATTGATCTGTTCTTCTGATTGTTGAAAATGGTGAAAGCAAACACTAGGAAAAGGCATCTTTAATACTGCAAGAGTGTTAGAGCTGAACAATGATAGCACTGAAATCTCATTTCACGACTGGCTGCCATGTTTGTAAAACCTGAGGCAGCGGCACATCCCAGGGAAAAGGGGGAGCTTTTTGAGGCACTATCAGTATGTCCAGGTGGACATCAAAAGACAGAGATAAAAAAAAGGTTAAGAAATGACAGCCAGGGCTAAGGTTGAACTACACGGAGTCTGCTCATCTGGTTGCTAATGGCTTATTGATCGAGAGCAGCTCCACCAAAAGCTTTGGCCATGTAGAACCAGGTGCTCGCCTAAGATCAGCTTAGCTGGCCTGCTGCAGACACAGTTGTTTCTTCCAGTCCATTATGTAGGATGCCAATCAATACTGTTCCTTAAAAGCTTTAAAACACTTTTGTGCCTTAGTTTGGAACCTGGTGCTTCTTAAATGGCCCTACATTTAATTTAATTGAACACTTTTATAAAAGAGATCAACAGTTTAGACCCTGTGTAGGCTGTACACGGGCACAATCTGTACAAGACCCAGCCAATAACAGTTTTTGAAGAGAAAGGTTATTTTTTCCATTCCTTAGCATTTCAACCCTTTTATTTTTCTTTTGAAAAGGACAAACCTCCAGTGTGCACCTTCCACATGCCAGTCAAGACTATAGGCAGAGAGGACCTTAGGGAGACCTAGATAGGGAGCATTTTTATGTAAGGATAAACTTTAGCTGTAGTGCCCAAAAAGAGACTGCACATAGTGTAAAAAAGTGTAAAAACTTATGCCTCCTCCATTTTACAAATGAGTAAAATGTAATGTAAATGCAAACATAATATCCATTACATGGTCAAGAAAGTGTCCTGCAGTGGGCAAAAATCATCCTGACAGAAAATCACTCAAGGTGCCTTGCTGATTTAGCCAACTATGCAAACTTAATTTTAGCACCGCTCCTTCTCTTTATTAATAGTCACACACTAGAGCTTCTTAGTGCCCACGATGCATCTATGGCATTTATTTTATTGAGAAAAAGTGAGCTCACTCACAGTAATAACCTCTGCAAAAATCTTTTTTGCAGAAATAAAACATTTTCTTTAAGACACTCTTTTGTAAACCAGGCCATGTGTTTCTTGTGTATACATACCTGTTCTGATCAATACATTTTTGCAAAGATCTACTGATAAATAACTGAATAACAGATTACAGGTGTAGTTTCATATAACTACTCAACATAAACGTAAGGGGGGCAGACTGGCAGGCTTAACTTACCAATAGAACTTTCTGGTTAGCTTTTTTTCTCTCCTGCTACAAAGAGAGCAAGTAGAGATAGTACACTGGTATTGGCATCGGGAGGATCAGCAGAAATTGCTGGCCCAGATATCAGAGGGAATTAAAGATTTATCTAAACTGAATCTGCTTTCCATAAGAAAGACACTGGGTTCATGGGAGGTCATCATGGAGGAATCCAGGGATGGGGACTTGAGCCTGTGAGCTGGACTCAAGACAAATGCATATTTGACTCGACTTTTAACTAAGGCTCACTCTCAAGTGATTTGCGAAAAAATACGGACTTGAGCTCTGTCTGAAGAAAAATCCCACACAAAACCGCTCAACTTTAAACAGAGAAAAACATTACATGTTTAGGAATTTAGCTGCAGATTAACCGTAGTTGTGCGCAGTGCTATTCTCCCACTGCTCAGAGCGGCATACGTTTCAATACAGACAAATTAGACTTTAATTCTAAAATTATAAAAAAAGAAAAAAAACGCCCATTCTGATGGCTGAAGAGAACCACAGTGGCTAATCTGCCTGAATAATTATATGCTATACTAACAGTATAGCATAACAGTAAAGCATATAACTTACAGTAGTTTTTTGTCTCCTAGAACTGTATGTGTAGTTCAGAAGTTTTTGTTTTATAATGTTTAAAAGTATGAACATGACAGTTTTGAAATGCTTGTAGCTACTGGACCCACAGTTCCCCCCCACTTAAGAACAAAACTCCAGAGACCAAAGACTTAATTCTGATTCACACTCAAGAGATTGCAGATTCGATTAGTGTTCTATGTAGGAAACATTTACATTTGCGGCATTTAGCAGACGCTCTTATCCAGAGTGACTTACATGTCCTGATCACAGGGACAGTCCCCCCTGGAGACACTCAGGGTTAAGGGTCTTGCTCAGGGACCCAGTGGTGGTAGTGTCAGAGGTGGGATTCGAACCAGGGACCTCTTGAGCCATAGGTCCATAGGCAAGTACCCTACCAGTAGACCACCGCCACCATTTCCAAAACAATACTCTGGATATTGTTTAATCTGGATGTTATTTAGTACCTATGGGTCCTGAATGAGACCCATAAAGCCCTGAAAGCTATGAGAGGTCATTAAAGTTTTATTGGGACTCTACATTTGAGAGGAAAATGCTGTGGAGCTCTCAGGTCAGTTGATGTGTCAGTTATGAAGCAGTGAGAAAGTAACACAATCTTATATTGAAATAATATACATTAACAGGAATTCTGATTGTAAGAACAACCTTTAGATCAGCAACTGAACAAGCACTTCTGATATTTAACTTCTGTAACAACTTTATTTTATAGTCTGCTTGAAGACAAAAAAATATATTATCTAGTGTCCTTATCCAATAACAAATTGCTTGTACCCATGTTTTTTTTCTCTCCATATTTTTGTGTGTGTGTGCGCGCGTGTGTGCGTGCGCGCGCGTTGGGGGCTTCCTGGAGGCTGTCATTTGCACAGTGATTACGGCATGGTGAGAGAGGTTGGGGGTATACAGCAATCTGTGCTCAACTTAACTCATTGCCAACAGATAGGAAAATAATGAAAGAATTGGAAGGCCAAGGAATTGGAACTTGGCCGAGGTAGAACACACACCAAAATTATACCCAGGTATGGTTTCCGGACCTCTCAGGAAAAACGCTGATCAAGCTGAAACAAAAATAATTATTTAGCTTATAATAAGCTTATAATTATTTTCATTAAAAAGGAAAAATATTTCATTTCAGACAAGAGGCCCTTGTTAGCATTAATTTCTCTGTCAAATTTTTGCGACATTTTTGGACTGTTCTCTGGGACTTTACTCTTAATCCTTAGCAACTCTTTTTTCCCCCCCATATATGGTACCAGAGAGAGACTGGCTAACTCAACCACATGTTTCAGATTAAAGTAAATGATCAGTTTAAAGTTTAGGAGAGATAATGTATAGTCAACATAGGTCTGCACCTGTGTTATATATTTACTTGAATAAGAACTATTTAATATTCACAGCTTATAAGAAAATAGTCATAAAATTAGCAATCAGTTGGAAATTGTGGTCGTTTCTGTCAGAGTCCAACAGATGTATCAAGGCATACAACTTCAGGCAAAACCTCTTTCTCAGACTGTTAATTTTATGACTATTTTCTTATAACCCATAAGCACTAAGGAAACTAGTTGAAACAGAAACAGGATCATACCTAATAAGGTAAAGAAGCATGCCAGATGAAAGAAACAGGTGATGAAATAAACAGTAGTCCTGCTTTAGTGCACTAAAAAATACATTTGAAAAATATTTGTGCTCACAAAAGCTTCATATCCGCACATCCACACATACTTAGATTTCCACTTTCTATAAACCAGTGATGGCAGAGAGCCCATTCTTCCAAATTTATTATCAGATTTCTCTTATGAAACGAATAGCCATTTCAGTTCAGCATAACTGACAGCAAACCCCCATCTATGACGTCCAGCAAGCACTCTGAATGTTGGCTTCCTTCCAACCAATAAAAAGCAATGCTTCGCTCAATGAGCATGAGCGAAGACCTGTAGAACTTGGACCTTAAGAATATGATCGTTAGAATTCAAAACCTAAAGCTCACCTCCTAAAAAGCCATAGATGACATAGTGAAAAAACTGCACAACAAAAATGGATCAATTGGCTTACCTGTACCTCGATATAGGCAAGATATTTAACCTGCACCAAAACACACTACATTCTGTTTCAGAAATGCATTCCAATCTATTAAAAACACATCGGGCCAAGATTAATCTACCTGCAGTGCCTGATTACAGCTTGGAATGTGGAAATGCAAACGCAGCACAAACCCTATAGCACAGCTTGCTTATTACTACTCTCGTTTTTTGCATTGTATTTTTAAGATTTGTTGCTGTATTTCTGCAGTAATTTCCAGTACAAATGCTCAACAGCTACCGCACTACACTACTGTACTACATACTGCTCTCTGCTGATGTTTCTCTTATTTGTTGCTGCTACAAGCAGATATATTTTGAATGGATCTTTATTTTATCTGATCGACTCTATAATAAACCTTACTCTTTAGTTAACAGCATGCTTCTTGATAACCACATCAATTTCTTACAACATGATTTAAAAATAGAAATGCAACAGATTTTTGATCGCTTTAGCTTGGGTCTTGCCTAACCCAAGACAGTCATCTACCCACCACCCACAACAGCCAAGAAGAAAGAAGCAAAATAAAGTGCTCCAGGCACAGCTGCACTGGAATGC
This sequence comes from Hepsetus odoe, assembly GCA_017165825.1. Taxonomy (NCBI): domain Eukaryota; kingdom Metazoa; phylum Chordata; class Actinopteri; order Characiformes; family Hepsetidae; genus Hepsetus; species Hepsetus odoe. The sequence goes on along the minus strand of CM029366.1, from coordinate 19,864,377 downwards.
CCATGGAGATTGACTCTAATAAATCTGTAGCCAGCTCAGTATGTGAAAGGCTGAACGGAAGGGAATTTTTCGGTTAAGGGACATTTTAATGAAGTTCAATTACAGACCTCTGCTGGGAGTCAAACTCTGCCTTTCACAGATATAGTAGCAACTCAAACAAGAGCTGTTTTTCCAGGAATGGTGTATTGTAAAAAGCAAAGAGAAAACTGCCTGTATTTGGTAAGCCTTTGATTTCATGCTGGAATCCAACTCGGCCTGTTTCTGGTGCATAGGTTGCATGTAAAAGCACAAAATGAAGTACTTCTTTATCATAAGCTCACTCTTTACTGAAAAGGCTTGATAAAACTGAGCGTAATTACTCTCAATCAAATTATTAGGCTGCAGAATAGCTAGCAACATCATTTACGTAGATAGGTAAAACATTAAATAAATAAATAAATAAATAAACAAAAACAAACAAACAAATAAATAAAGGACTTCACAAAGCTGCAAGAGAACTAAAGGGAGCATAGGGGAATACATCACATCCATATTTTGATTCCCATTTGCATTGCTATGTTCCACAGAACCACTGAGTACAATATCACCAGTATTAGCTGTCGCCCTTTAATCCTGCTTTTATTAAAGTATGAAATAAAAAAAATGGGTAATTTTACAGGACGCTAAGCCACAGTGACAGTGGAGGATTTCATTGCTGAGTATAGAGATTTAATTCCCTCGGCATGTGCTGGCAATCTGCTTTATCTAGCTGAGAATGTGTTCAGCTGCAATATAAGACACCTGAGCAGCCATCCCTCTCTCTTTCTCAAACACACACACACACCTTATTTTTATCGCTACAGATAGAGAGGTGGCTTAAATCTCACAAGAAAAGACATGGCAAAAGCACACAATCAGTGCATTTTAGTGGAGCGACAGAACATTAGAGAGTCAGTCTTACAGTCACACTATTAAAATCAGAAACACAAATCTTGCTTACATTACTAAATAAATAAATAAATGAATAAAACACAAGACAACATCATCATTAACAGTGACGCAGTTCCAACCATCAGACAGACCCATCACTATATCTCCAGGTGTTTACATTACCATTTCAGACAACAGCCACATCAGCAATGTTAAATGAAAGGCTAGGGAGGCCTGAAACTAACCACCTGCAGCACCCTAAGTGAAAGCAAGACAGTCTCTTGACTCCAGCGTCATTAATACAGGTTACAGCAAAGTTTAAAGTGATGCAACAAAAACTTTTTCAATTTCATGAGAAATATAAACAGGAAAACTATATTTTATACTATATACTACATTATAAAATGTTACATATGTGTTCAAAATAATAGAAGTAATACAGCTCAGCCTAGTTTTTAACAGGATGTTGAGCTTTGTCGTATGTTTGGCAGGTTAAAAGTGACCACCCAGATGAATTATGGTATCAGTAATTAATCAATGTTGCAGCAACCATATTATTACAGAAAAATGATTCACTGTGAAATAGGCAAATTTTATAATTTGGAAACCTATCTTTTAAAAGAGCAATTACATTTACATTTGCGACATTTAGCAGACGCTCTTATCCAGAGCGACTTCCATGTCCTAATTACAGGGACAGTCCCCCTGGAGACACTCAGGGTTAAGGGTCTTGCTCAGGGACCCAGTGGTGGTAGTGCCAGAGGTGGGATTCAAACCTGGGACTTCTTGAGCCATAAGCCCATAGGTAAGTATCCTACCCCTGGACCCCCACCACCCGCAATTAGATTAAAACAACTTGTTTTACTACTGGCCAGAGCTACTTGTGTACTATCTACTGTAATCTTTCTAATAGTTCTTGAATAAGGTGGCAACAAATCAAGTTGACCGAACATTCTTCTTGTAATATATAGTTCTGTACAATATACAAGGTAGATAAGCACACATATGAATGCCAATTGCTCCTTATCCGGTGTTTCTTTCACCACCAATTAGGTGGGGCATTGAATATACACAGTATCATAATATTTAACTAGACATTACTAAGAGTGAGAAAAAAAAAATGCATACTTAAATAATGTGTTTTAAATTTGAGATTGTTTTTGTCTTAAGTGACACCATGGGGGCTTTTTATCATAAATCATACACAAAGTGCAAAAAGAAAATTTATTTATTTCACTCTTTCCGCTCTTTCTATACAAACAAAACATGTTTTATTTGATATTCCGATACGAAATACCATTAAAAAGTATAATAATAATCATTCTTATTCTCGTGAATATAGTGCTCAATACTGCTAAAATACAGCTAAAACTGAAAAGCAATTCCACTGTATGTCAGTTCCATTGCATACTGCTATTTCCCAATCCTGGTTGTCCTTAAGACGTCATGTTTGCCAGTCAAAGCTTATGTTTCTGCTAAAACGGTTTAAAATAGTTTTGCCAAAGTAAGTTGCTAAGGCGGTATTGGGGAAAGAAGTAGGCAGCATTATTCCTGATGCTTGGAATCATGAAGACCTTTAAAAAAGCAGTGAAATTTTCATATGCTTCAACATGGCACATCCTATCTAGTAAAATAAACTTACCCCTTATTCCAACATTCATGACAGGTGGTGACGTCTCACCAATTAGGCCCCACTTTTCTGTGTTGGTCTGTTTACTTAATCACTCAACTGTAAGCTTCTTATCCCTTATCCCTCAGGAGCCTCATGTTATCCATCCAGGGACATCCTACCCCAGAAAAAGCATGAGCAGATCTTAGGTTAAAAAAAAACCCGTCTTTACATGTGCAGGAGCACAACTGAGAAATCCATAAATCGCATCTTCTAGATGGTCTCCATGGTCTATGGACAACTGCAAGTACAGCAAATAGGATTGGGCAAGACGACAAGAGTTGAAAGTTATCAGATCAAATGTAGGGAACCAGCTCCACAAGCCGACCAGAGCAACATCGGTCACGTGTACAAAGTATGTCTTCCCTTTTATCATGTAGACTGCAAGAGAAAGGGAAAGCCCAAAAAAGTGTGTTCCATTTTCATTCCACCTGTACTGTCTCTCTTTGTATCATTATCAGCAATTTACTATTGAGTCCTGTGCTTCCCTCACCAGAGCACCAACAGAAGAGAAGAAAAACATTATAGTGGCCCATCATTTGACCCACCGAATTCAGCACCTAAAAAACTTGCATTTTATTGGCTTGTATTTTTTGCCCCATCAATTAGAATAGTAATTAAGAAATGCATTAATTAATTATTTTGAGGATTAAACCAGAGTTTCATCGTTTTGAACATTGACTACAAAACAATAAATACTAATAATGAATTCAAATAAAGCCTAACAAAAATTGAAATCACAATGTGGCAAAAAATGTTTGTAAAAAGGTTCATCCATCAGTCTAAATTATTTTTTTAATTGAAAAATGATGACAGCTATAATATCCTGTTACAGAACATAAAATAAATGACTGGACTTTTGCTGTAGGCAAAGGTGACCCACACCAACAGTGAATCATGCATCCCTGAAAAAGGGACTATGCAGTCCTAATTAACTCCATGCTATAGAGCATGTTAGCATTAATAAGCCTACATACCATTAACATTTCACCAGCAGATCAGGATGCACTGTGACAAAGAACCCACTGACAAGACTCAGTTGTGCTGCTGTGTGTTGTAAAATCACTGGACCACAGTCAGTGGCACCGGCTGAGAGAATATGTAGGTCTGGCGATTAATACTGTTGCTTTAGCGCATAAGAGAACAGATGATTGAGACATTTCCACACTCACACGGGCGCACACGCGGGCACACACACACACACACACACACACTAATTTCATCCATTAGACATATTAACGCAACATGCAAGCTCTGCAGCTCAGTGGGGAAAAAAAAGAATGAAAAAAAAAATTAATTAAATAAATAAATAAATAAATAAAAACAAAAATAAAAAAAATAACACGTGCAAAAAAAAAAAAGCGCACTGATATAAATGTGTTTGTGTGTGTGTGCTTGTGTGTACACTAAATTGCATTGCTCTACCAGCAGAAGTAGTTAGAGGGTGGTATGCTAGTGGCATTAGGCAAGCAGCAGGCTGTTGGGGAGGGCCAACAATATGACAGCTGGTCCCACATAATGCCATTTCCTCAGTAAGGGGGACATCACACTGGCCTTTTCCTGTGAGAGTGAGCCTGGGGAAGAATGATGGTTGGTTGGCCACACAGTCGCAAGCCCTTCCTCTCTCCTTCATCTCACCTCTATCATCTCAGAAAAACAGGCTGTGAAAGAACCCAGCGAGGGTTTGCCTCAAATGTTGCCATAAAGAATGAGACATTGAGGTCATTGTAAAGGTTGTGAGTGACGCCTGTGGAAAACGAATAAAGATGGCAGAGCTGTTGGCACTGCCAAGCTCACTCAGTATGATCAGCTCAGCTTGCCACATCAGGGAGAGGAAAGCTAAGACATGGCATAAACCTAAGTGAAGAAACAAAACACCATGGTCAAATTACACCAATGATACACACTGTCAACCGAGCCAAGCCTCTGCAAGGCCATGTTGTACCATTACATTGAATTCTATAGCCAGCCTAATCTGTAGAGAGCATGAAACACAAGGCCATAGCTTATGATCACGTGTTTGGAAGCACAGGCCAAATGAATTCATGTTCATTTGGCAAGCAGTTCAAACCAATGATGTTTTGTTGTAAAACCCTGAATGCTTAATCAAGATCACAGCAAGGCAAAAGTAGATCTCATTATAACCTACCCAACATTGAAATAATGAGATAAACTAAACTAATTAAAGAATTAACAGCATGAGCAAAAAAAAAGGTATTAAAAACGCCGTAATACCGGTCAATGTAAGCAGCCATTACAGGCAGCCTACTTCTGTTGTCACTTTTCACCATCCTAACACAGCATGTGAGATTTAGGAGCTTTTAATATCGGACCATCTTTCAACAACTGCTTGGGACATCATTAAAAAAGATCAACAATGTTGCCGCGAGTACATTTTCTTCTGTTGGTTTGCTTGTCTTCATTTGACATTTGAGTTGACTCGGCACATAGACCGAGAGTCCTTTTTGATAAACCCAGCTCCATTTCTAAAGCAATTAATCATGGGTTCTAATAATTGGCTGTCCTGTGACCAGCGACTAATGGCTGCAGTAGAATATTAGAATGCAGGAAGGATTGCAACGCCTCTGTCTTTGAATAATCACCTTCTGTGGACCAATAAAAAGCTGCACTATAGGACTGAAAAGTACATTGGCTGTAAATTAAGTGTGAGGACACTAGGACAACATAAACAGATCACAAAGAAAAAGAAAAAAAAAATAGATCAGATCAAAGGTAATGAAACTGAATGAAATTATGACTGATAGTTTGGTCAGTTTAACAGCAAGAGGCAGTGGTTGTTTGCACACAAAATGCTAGTGTGACCGTTAACACCTTAAGAAAAACATGGCTTCTAGTAAATGAATCCAAAAACACTGAGAATAGAAAAAACCCCACACTTGTAGCCCACACACTGCCAAAGACTAATTCAAAATTGTTTGGGAAACTTCAGCAGTGTTTAAAGGAGTACCGGCACAGGCAAACGAGGTTTTCTTTCCACAGGCACCAGAGGCTATCAGATACCCATAATGTGAAAGCATGGCCATAAATCTTAAGTTACACAAGCGAAATTGAACTACTGTGGTGCGACAATGAAGACCCAATGTGGGCACTGCATGTTTGAGCTGCCATATCCCACATTATCGCCAAGCTGTTTAATCAACCACCATAGATGGAGCTAGATTTGCACAGGCAACATATGGAGATGGGTTTCATTATAAATGTTTCTCCAGTTTAAAAGGGGGCACCGGGGGCTTATAGAAAGCAGAGGACTAATCCTGCTGAACAGAAACACCATTGGCTAAGCATTTATCTGTAATCAGCAGATTCTGCCATTTTATTTGACCTAGCATCAATGCTAGGTTATGGCAATGGGCACGGCCAGTCACATTATCATTTAATTTAAAATATATTCTGTACTACATAGCATTTTTTAGGGTGGTACACTTACACACTAGACACTTTAGAGATAACATTCTACAAACATTTGAGTTATTTATGTATAAAAATGAACACCATAGGTACTAATCTATAAAACATGATACTGATTTTTTCATTAAAGAGCTTAAAAAAATAAAAAAATTAAAAAAAACCTTGCAGTCTAAATCCTGTGGATTTAAAAGGGGGATGAACTGCATTAATAAACTTTCTGGGAAGACAACATGCTGTGCTGTGCTAACTATGCCAACACTTTCTTACCCTTTAAGAATTAACTCTTTAAATCAGGATAAACACCAAGCCTTAACGTCATCCACCAGCTTAGACACTAGTCACTGAAAATCAGTTATGACTGTGGACAGCCTGATGATTTGGCAGTTTTTTTTCTGAAGATGTCCTGTGTTTGTTCAGGGATATAAGGTGTGTCATCTCCACCCTTTCCTGTTTTCAATTGACTTTTTTAGGAAAAAAGGAATACTAGTCAGCTGAATCATAACACAACCCTACTGTGCAGAATCTCACTGGTGACTAAAATATTAATTACATAAGTAATGGACTGTTTAATCAATAATGAAATGTTACTTTTTTTTAAAACTATAACATAATGCAACTATAAACACACCTTCCAAAAAAAAAAAAAAAAAAAGTAAAAAATAAAAAATTGCAGAAGAATGGATGTCCATCAGGTCCATAAAATATAAAAAAACAAACAAACAAAAAAAATCAAAAAGGTACATTTTATTCGTTTTTCCTGTTCAAAGAATTGTAAAAGAAGAAACCGTTACCATTGCCAGAGTAGCACCACTATGATTTAGAACTGAAACCAGAGTTGCAATTTTTGTAAACTGTTTAAAACTCTTCATCTGTGAAGTAAAGATCACAAAACATTATTTTCTGCTAAAAATAAATTATGCCTGAAAATATCCCCACTTATTAGGCTGGGATTCCAATGCATGGCAGCACCATACGGCTGCGTGGGACACACTGCTCATGCACAACATGCTGATGATCACACAAAGGGGCCCGCGCAGGATTAAGACTTAATGAGAGATCAGTGAGAGAGATGAAACGAAAAAGGGGAGAGGGGGGGAAAAAAAAAAAAAAAAAATGTGTGAGATGTGAGATACATCTCTGGCAGAACTGCAACACAGGAATGCAAATAGTAGTCTGCTTCATCTCCTTTTGATGATTTGTGCCATGGCAAACACTGGTTCTGCCTGCCCATCACCTGGCATTACTCTCAAGAGCTTGTTCCAAATGCTGGAGAAAGCAAGTGAGTGTGTGTGCTAGAATATGCACTGGAGAATTTAAAAACCGCCATTAGCATGCAGTGTCACACCTGGTGAAGCAGAGAGGCCTACTGCAGCTGATCAGGCACTGAGAGAGATGTTTAGGGTTGGCACAGAGGGAATGACAATGAAAAGTGTAAAAAATTGAAACAAACCATGCTCTCACGGGTGCATAGATGAAGCATGCGTGTAAGCAAGTGTGTGCTTGCAAACTTCAAGCACACATGCTTCTCTAGCTCAAAGCACTGAATATTTGAGCTAATTTGTGCCTGAAGCTGCAGACAGCCAAAAACCCCAGACATACTCCGATATTGCCCCCTAAAGGACTAGAGCCTGTGTGTGTGTGTGTGTGTGTGTGTGTGTGTGTGTGTGTGAGCATGTATATGTGTGTGACCAGAAGAATTATGTTATCGCTGCCATATTGGACTGAAGCCCATTTGCATTCTCCTCAGTTATGAATAATTAAACCCAAAGTGGCTAACCTCAGTCTCCTCCCACCAACCCCAGCCACCCCCTCTGCAAAAACAGCAGCTAAGGGAATGTGCTAATAATCAAGCATCCCGCATGAGTGAAAAGACGCTGAAAGAAAGACTATTTGCCTCTTATACCACACAACTAGGATTATAAGTTTACAGTTTATGTTCAGTGCTCTTTTGTCATTAGCTGGAATAAATGCGAGTCTGGGTCTGTGATCGTGTGTGTGCTTGCTTGCCAATCCACATTTGGCACATGGACACGACTCTAGATAACAGCGTGCATACGTGTATGGGAGCCTTTGTGTGTAATCATTCATTTTGCCTCAGATTTGCTTTAAAATGTTCCTATATGCATGTGTGAGAATGCGCACACACAAGCGCCTATCCCATAAATAAAGCAGGGGTGCATATATATATTGCTTACAGTGGCTGGTCCAGCTGACATGATGGTGGTGGGGAGTGTTGGCATATGTGCACCAACACCCTCTTTGAAGCTTGGGTTATTAGAGCTTGAATGTTCTCATACAGTCCACCCTCCAACCTCAAACACATGTTAGCTGGATCAACACAACCCCATCCAATCTGAAACAAATCTCCACAATTCAAGTAAAACTGATTTCCCAGCAGTATAAGGCAAAATACAAACAAGCAAACATGAATAACAGATAAGGTGCTGTGGCAGGAATTAGTATTGGGTACAGCAAACTCGGTCTAGCTATTCTACCGCACTGAAATGAAAAGTCAAACCAAACAACTACCACAAATACCAAATCTGATCCTGTGGCAAACATGACTGCTGTGTACATAATTCAAGTGAATAACTGACTATTAATACATTATTTTTTTATGTACTTATGAATGTCAGTTCTTAATGGCTAGTAAGTAAAGTTTAAAAAAGCCTAAAAATAGAAAGATAATAATAAAAAAAAAAGGAAATAATAATAGGTAAATCAAAATCAAATAATTATAAAGACAATATTAAATAATGAAAGACACGTTTTAATACATAGCAAATAAAATAAAAGTATACTGGCAAAAGCTACCCCAGAAGCAGCCAAAACAGTTAATTGGTTTTCTAGTACTTTTCTGTTCTTTGTGTTTTTTTGTACAGGTATTTCAGTTTTAATTTAAAATGTTAATTGTTTCCCTTGAATCAGTAATAATTATTATAATATTAAAATAATACAATATTAATAATTATAATATTAATAATATATTTAAACAATATAAATTGGACTTAATACAAATGTGCCAGACTGCCACACACAAGCTTCACATTCTAATTATTTATATTACAACACACACACACACACAAATTCATACATACACACTCACTTATAAGAATGATTATTATTGTTGTTGTTATATATTTGATATCATAACTGTGAAGGCCACTGCTCAGTATTTCTTTATCCACAGCATTTTATTTGAATATCCACAGACCAGCTATGCTGATCATGTTGGCCAAAACATGCAACTTTTCAGCCCCTGATTGAAAATGATGAGGACCCAGCTGTTCTCAGGACAAAATTCCACTTGCACTGACAGCAACACAAGTCCAGGTTCAGCACGGATGAGTAGGGCTCAAACAGCCCTCACTTGCTCAGCATGCCACACACATGCACTAGAGTGGAGCACATGCTTGGGTTTGCTAGCACACACACAAACCACACATACAATGAAGGTTGATTAAACCAACTGTGTGCATCGCTGGGGCTCTCACTCTCTCAAAGCGACAGATGGGTAAGTGAGGAGAGGAGGAGTGCAAGATGATAGGGAGAAGTGGAAAGAGAAGGAGAAAGAATGGGCACTGTATGAGAACCAGCCAAATGCATGAGCCAAGCTCCAATACAACAAGCTCTGAGCACTTCAGCTCAGAGCCATGGAGACAGAGCACAAACAAAACACACACACACACACCCCAAGCAGATGGAACCACAGAAGCTACAGATCAGACCAATATAGAGGACTTCCCAGGTTGGAGTTGTCTGACCGTAAACAGGTGTGTGTGGGCGACAGAATAATTCTGGTTGATTATGACAGTCTCCCGACTGATGCACCTCTCCTAAATTGTTTGTACACCATTGCTTTGTTTCTTGCTCAACGCCTTGTTGTATGTCCCTCCCTCCTGCACACTAAATCACACCACTGGGCTTGGCTGGTGAAGAGTGTGATGGAGAAAGAGTTGTGTATCTGGGTCACTAGAGGCCATGCATCCCAAGTCCACCACCAACAAAGAAGAAGCAAATTGTTCCCTGTCTCCTTTTTTCTCTCCTTCTATTCCCTTTCAAACTCACTCTCTCTTTCTTAAATTTTCTGCAGTCCTGCAGACTTTGGCTTCACACCACCAGAACTAAGCGTACCTCCCTGAGGATACGTACTCATCCGACACCATGGCAGAACCAGTATCAAACACAGATCAGTCTGATAATGCGTTTTACCTGTTTTTCACTCATGCGCTTAGTATTAATGTTGCTAATGATAAACTTAAGGTCTGTCAAAGTCTGAATTCATTATTCAGTTTTGTTTTATCCAAAATGTAACCACTTTGTATTGTATTAAATTTAAATGAACTTTGCTAAACCAATTATGATCAGGTTTTATAAACAGCAGAAGAACTACTAAGAAAAAGTTTGTAGCATTCTGTCTAGAAGCATTTTACAAAGAAAAATTTAATTGCTGGGACTGTGATGCTTTTCTGAAACATAATTCCATCACAAGGCCATTAATGGATCATCTAAAAAGCAAATATCCAGCTGCATTGCCAGTGGCCATCAACACAGACCGCCATTACTAAAGAATATTAGAAGACCTTGTGATGATCAATGAATGGAAAATTATTGAAAAAGACATGATGGCAATAAGCACAGTCAACAGAGCTTGAACCAGGCTACCAAATTCAATCTAAGGACCCCATTATACAGCTGGTATGGAGGCATGTTTTAAGGAGAGGAAAGGCAAATTGGAATTACCAACAGCTTCCTGGAACTGCAAAAATATCACTAAAACGGTGCAAAAATATCACACGACAGGTGACATCATACCTACATCTAGGTATTGTTAAAAATGTAATTAATATCCCTGCATCCTACTAACACAACCAGATTTCAAGTGAACAGTTTCAGTTGTTTTCATCTTACCTACAAAGCCACCTGAAATGATCCTAAACAGGACAACAGGAATCGTACAGGAGGGAAAAAAAGAAAAGAAGAAAAAAAAAAAAAAAAAAAAAAAAAACATTAAGGTTAGTCCCACATTTATGTGGACAATAGGAACTAAAAGAAGGCACGTTTGTCAGCTTTTATTTTATTTGCCAACATTTTGGATGCTGTATGTAACATTTCAGGGTTTCCGCTGAACTACAGTAGCCATAGGCAATGATACGTGGATAAGATGAAAGCATCATGCCTACATTATGAATACATTAATTAGTGTTAGTAAAATTCAAGAGTTGGTGAGCAGCGATGGCGATGTTTAAGGACAGAATCAGAGGAGCGGAGAAAGCCCTCTTCCACAGAGTCAATCGTGCTCATTGCAACTCCGTTCCTCTCACCCCTCCTCTCTTTTTTCCCTATGGATTTTTCTGATAAAAGCCAAGGTTTTTTAAAGAGTTAATGACACATTGCTCGCAAAGTTTACAGAGACAGGAAAAAGAAGTGGACAGAAGACATGAATCTCTCAATGTGCTCTATCTAAGAGTTGGGAAAGAGCCCCCCTTAATCTGAAGTTTACAGAATAGGCTGGAGATGCCTGTGGTGCTACAGTACTATTAGGTCTTTCTACAGGTTCACTGGCTTTCTTTTAAACCCCCTTTATCTGTAAACATTCCCCCTTTATCAGATGTTGACAGAATATGCTAGAGACCTGTCAAGAGGCCTGCTGAATCAAGCCATACAAACAGATACGCAGTGGGTTTTATATCGCAGCGGGGGCTGGAGAGCAGATTTGGGTAGAACGAACATGAAAACATAACTGGAACGATAATATGAGAATGAACATAACCTACACACAAATGCTTCTTATCACACTTCCTCTACTCTGATCGCTTACTTTTTCACCCTCCTGCCCATTGCTTTCCACCTTACGCTACTTCTCACAAATCGCATGTGACAGAGAGAGGTGAAACAGACAGGGAGGACAAGATAGAGAATAATAGAGACAGAGTGTGTTCCGGAGTGTTTGTGTGCGCCTGTTCAAAATGTTACTGTAATATCCTCACTGTGAGTATTGACACAGCGGAAGAATGTGATGCAGTAAAGTGAAACCTAATTATTTTCTCATTAGCCTTCTACTTGACTGCACGGTTATAACATCAGCTCATTACAGCACATCTGTCTGCCTCCTTCAAACTCCACTTCCACACACACAGCTAGTGTATAAACCCCGTTCTCAAAAGGCTAATTAGCACAAAGGCATCTGATGTAAATATATTATTACATTAACTCAAACATTTCCTTCTGTACCATTTCTAACTTCTACCCCATTTACTGACAATGCATTTAAAAAGGTTTGGAATCACTTTAGAATTATTTATACTGTTATTTAATATACAATAAAACCTTCTGCACCCTGGCAGTCAATATTCTGAACTATTTGCCAAAAGGTCTTTTCAGATGTTTTAATAAAGATTTCAAGAATTCTGGGAACAAAAGAAGAAAAAGAATACACTTTATAAAAGCATGTTTAATCTCTATCCTTTCAGGTTAGGGCCTAATGGAATAATTCTTGTCCATTTTACTCCAAAAGACCAGGTGCACTTTCAGGTAAAGTTACTGTGTGACTAAAACATTTAGGCAGTATGATGATTTGATGGTTTAGCATGGAATATTACCAGTACATAGTTGGTAAGCACAGCAGTGACAGTTCAGTGAGGACCAATCTAAATGAAGCTGTTGATTTGGTTATAAGTCCAGCACCAAACTGTGATACCTTATAAAAACTGCTTTTATTATATACATTATTAGTAATGTATAAAGTAAACAAAGTATATGTTTAATCAACAGTGCTCTCATGTTGAATATGTGAAATAGCATGAATATCAAGAAATGTATAAACCGCCTAAATATGCACAGTACAAAACAATACATCCACAACTAACTGGCAGTCTGGTGCACTTCATTCGGTGATGAAGTCAGTGGATACCCTCTTCTTCTGGGCCAAAACAACAGGCCTAGAATTTCATTTAAAGAAAAAAAAAAGTAATTAAAAAAAACAGCTATTTTGGTTTATATATATATATATATATATATATATATATATATATATATATATTTTTTTTTTTTTTTTTTTCACAATTAGATATTTGCCTCAAATCGTTCAGGCCTGTAAGAAACATATTCTGTGAACAATTCATTATTATTTCCACTTAATTTATTCAGCACTCACCTGTCTACATGCATGCCCTTTAAATCAAACCAGTCTTCCAGTAGATCAGTCTAAACTTCTGTCCTGTGACTTTGTGACTCAATGGACAGTCAGAAATGTAGAATCGTGTTGTTGCTGTCTAGTCATAATTACCCTCAACCCAAAGGGTCTCATTAGTGGCTTGCCATGTCTGTGTGTGTTGACACCAGGGTTAGACCCAGCAGGAAGTTTGAGAAATAATGAAGCGAACGAGAGGTCTACCAAACCCAGCCATCGACTCCCTGGCCCTGTACCAGCATGTGGTCTCAGTCACTGCCCATCGACACCCCTGCACTACAGCCCACAATCAATGGCCATTTAAAGCTCTGCACTAAAATGAAGGCCGGGTAGGATTAATGTCTATAACGTCCCAGGCTTTAAGAACTCTACCGAGAGATTTGATGTCACTGAAAGTCTTTAAACAAATCTTGCAACCTCTTACTATGTGTGACAGGACTGGTTTATGTGGTGCCAGTCTTTTACCCCTAAGACTTTCTACAGGTTCACTGGTCTTCTTTTAAAATCCAAGCCAATGAGGAGCCTCTGAATTCCTGGTTAAAACCAAACCACTTTAATATGTCAGGAAATGAAATCATTTGCTGACCTTTCATTACCCAAGACTTACTTTACTCACCCAAGACTTGCCAGTTTACTCTCCTTCCCTTTTCCAACTCTTTCTCAAGAGAGGCAGTTGACTAAAAATGCAATGAGCAATTGAGCCTTCACACCACAGTTCAAACCACAATACTGTGCTTACTCATGTCCCCCATAATCTCAGAACAAGGAAATACCATGAAATCCTTGGAACCAAAACTGTGGATACATCAAACATTAGGCAATAAAGCAAATAAATTGCATTGTGACTGAACACAATGTTTAAAGACAAAAACTCTTACAAAACTGACCTGTTTTTTGGGTTTTTTTTTTTACTGCCCAGGGCAGTAAAATTATCAGCAACAACTTACAAAGTCTGTAGGCAGACTGACAATATTTGAGATGGGAATGTTCCTCAGACAAGACTGTCTGGAGGTCCCTGAAGCCCAGTCTGAGGACTCCAGACTTAAGGATCTAAAAGACTGCATACTGTGGCAGCTTAGTCAATTAAACATGCTCGTTTCCTGTTGCAGAACCAATAATCTTATTTCACACCATCACTATAACAGTGAGTGTTATCGACCTGAATCTCTAGGCATTGTTGCATAAATTTCACTGCAATTACTGAGAACATGGGTAACACAGGCATGACATTTAAATACACACCCCTTTTTCTTCTAGCATATCCAACACTCTCAGCCCTCTGTGTTAACCATGTAGGTATGCGGAGAGTGAAGGGGATCAATCTCATTAAAAAACACTGACTTTACAGATATCAGAGGCAGACACCATTTGGAGCATGGTTTTCCCTCTAGTCACTGCAGTGGGTAATTCAATAAGTGGTTTGTAAGCCTTTGCATTAATTTAATTTAATTAGCCCACCATGCTTCTTAATATCACTCAGTCCCCTGGGTCAAAATCCTCCATCTGTCCATAAACAGAGGCCGCTTATACAATATTCAGCCATTCTCACTAGTTCTGCTGCATCATGTAAGTCACAAAGTCAGACTTTCAAGTCAGAGCATCAACATGCAAGTCTATAACTGTAATTGGATGGGGAAAGCTTTTGCTGAAATGGAGTAATAAATGTATAGTTAATCTTCTTGCATCAATTACTTTTGCTCTGATGAACTTTCAGAGTACTATAGAGTCTATTTTTTAAAAATGCTAAAAAGGTTTGGGTAAAATAAAAGATACTTTCTTAAAAGCGATCTTACAAATGACACTTTCTGAAAGCTACACTCTAAAATCATGAGGAAAGAGCAGAGGCCACTTTGTGGCTTTGTGTTATATGTGCCACAAAGTGAGCTTATGCTGTACTATTTTGAACAGCAATGGTTGAAACTTGTTTATTCTTCAAATATATTTTTATCACCTTTTAAAAGAGGCAACTTTAACTGAGTAAACATGTACAAAGTAAATAAAATGTAAATAAAATATATATCTAAAATTGTATAGATATATAAATACATTAATACTTGAAGAAAATCGATCAGCTTCATCACACTCATATCTAATTTCTTCTGATGGACAGATAAAAGAGGTTCCTCCTGGGTGGTCAGTGAGCTCGTTTTCTTAAATTAATGTCATATTCCAAGTTTGACTGGCTTTCTGGTCTTGTTCGGGTAAGATGAAGGGCCTGCGCTAAGCGTTTCATCTGCTTTCAAAACCAGCAGCCTCTTCTGTCAACTCTCATTTACACTGCAACCTCACAGACCCGATCATCCTCTCCCACAAGTTCCCTTACAGTCAGTCACTGACGCATGCATGGCAGCTTTTTGATATCACTACACACTAGGCGTGCAGAATTGCAAAATGGGTGACACCAAACTCAGAAAGCCAGAGCTTTAAATCATTTGCGACAAATACAACCTGAAGAAGGGAGGAGGGGGGGAAAAAAAAAAAAAAAAAAAAAAGAACGCACACAACTACCATTGGATAAGTTGCGATAGGATTCTTCACTTTCTGGCAAGATGACATTTCGCAATACTTAATATTTATGAGCAGCAGGAAGCAGGAGGGAAAATAATTAATCAGAGTAACTGTGATGAATTTTAATTAGTGCCAGAGCTTCTGCTCATTTGCTAAGTCCACATCTTTTCCCAAGGAAGAACAAAAAAGTAAACTGTGAATAAAACGACAATTAGTTAAGAGCTCTTTAAGAGCCCACAGAGCTGTATTTCTCAAGACCATGCACTACATATGTTATTGGAGGATACTATTTTGTGCTAGATCATTTGTACGTTATAGACATTAAATGCAACTCAAAGAAGTTAACATTTCACCTAACAATTATTTTGATGTGCTTTCATGCACCTTCAAAAAAACATCAGAGCAGAAATGTCTGTTATCTGGAAACCCACAGGAAGTAACCAACAAGGGCAGAACTTCACTGGTGATGTCAGATTCTCTTCCTGGGAGCACAGAATGCAGGAAAATTTGCTGCCAGGTAATAAATGCTGAATGCCGTAGGGAATAATGTCCCAAGACAACTTAATTTAAAGCTGCACTTTCCCAAATTGGTTGGCACTTTTAGGAAGCTATTATACTGAGGAAATATGTATATAATTGACCACTGTAGGTAATGCATTATGTATTTTTTTTTTTTTAAGTTTAAGACATGTTAAAAGAAGCCTCAAAACATATTTTGCTGTAATTTTCAACTCAATGGAAGCTTATTTAACTATGCATAAAGTGCAGATTCTAAACTTTCAAACTGTGCTGCACTTGTAAATGTAAAAAAAGGCAGAGCTAATTTATTGTGATCTAAACCCGATGACAAGCCTTTGTTGTGTTTACATGTGTACAATTTCTGTTATAAATGGAATAAATCCAAAACTGATAGTAACTTCAAAGGGGTTCATCTGTTCATCTATTCATCTTTTTCTTCCCAAGACAGAGGAACAAAATAAAGGGGATACATGAAATGAAAGAAAAGATGGTCCACTTTTACTAGTAAAAGCCAAGCTGACAAATTTTTCAGAAAAAAAGAGAAAAAAAAAAAGAAGAAGAAAAAAAAAAAAAGGCACAATTAAGTGGATTCCCACGCATTTGCATTCAGAACCACTCAAACAAACGCACACATGCTTGTTTAGTCTCCTTGCCTGACAGCTCCTAGGAAACCTTTGTCTTTGTTCTTTCAGCTCACTACAAGTTTCAGCTGTCTCAACAGAGGAACAAGGGCTTCAGACAGCAGATGTCAGATTGCAGAAATTTTCTCCTATATTATAAAGGTCATATCGTTTGAAAACGAAAACGGACAGAAAAGAGAGAAATTATTAACCAGTGGCCTTAACTTTACTGCTACACAATTCCGCACTCTGCTTTTCATGGTGAGCATCTAAAGATGGATTGGAATAATGTTATTATATAAAGAGCCTTTGGCGGACACTGAGCTCACTCTAAGCAAGTTCATGTTCTCACACACAAACACCACACACAAAAATGCACACACACAATGAAGCCCTGCCAACCTCTAATGTGTGGTAATGACAGGATTTACTGCATGCAGCTATTAACACCCATAATCAGACGGTACTCGACCCAGCCTGGCTGCTGGCAGACTCCAGCACAAGTCAGTCCTCACCTAGGGAGCACACCCTCTGTAAATCACTTAGCCATAAGCAGTACATAATACAAAAAGTACTGCTATTTTTAAAAGCAATATTTGAACATATTCATAATAAAATTTGTCCTTTTAACTGAAGTCAACGCTTATAAGTTCACTCATAGGCTTCACAACAAGATAACAGCAACCATTTCAAACTGTATTGTGTCTTTTAGAGTAGGATGAGAAATGTGCCCTCTTGGCTGAAAAATATTTGGGGACTAGGCGGATCTGGACATGGGGGCGCTTGTGGAGGACATGGCACCCTTGCATTAGATAAACATAGCAGGGTTGGGCATTTACATATTTTTCTCTTTGCAAGATTACATTTTTGGGCAAATTACCCAATTTGAAAATATTTTTATTATAGTGAAAAACAAGCTCATACAGCATACTATGTTCATATTTGAGATTGTGCTTGCAATATTTCCATACACCATTGTATAGATGGCATTTAAGATATAATTCAATGTCATCTTGTATCCAAAAGGATTCAGACCATTGCACAGACTTAAAAAAAAAAAAAATATGTAAAAAAGAGCCAAGCAGCCAAAAGGAGATGAATAAGAGAATATGTTCAAATTTGAAGTGTCTGAAGAGATTTACAGCCACATATTTACAACATGTTTTTGAGCTGTATCTGTATTCCCACAGTTATTTGGCACATTATCATACTGAGTTATGTTAAGCAGTATCACAGGCCACTTTAAACAGTCTAGATCATTGCATGAAATTATGTCAAAAACTCATATTCTTGCTCTTTGGGACTAAGGCCAAAATGATTTGTTCTTCGTTCTGCTTTTCTGTTTGTCAGTCAGCATGTTTCCCAGTGTGCTATAGCCATTCATATTACAATAAGAAGAGAGATAGACATGGAACATGGGGGGAAAAAGAGGCAAGGGTGAAGAAAAGAAAAAGAAAGAGAGAGCAAACGAGTGAGTGAGTGTGTGTGTGTGTGTGTGTAAGGGGGGGGGGGTTGAGAGCTATAAAGCATAGGGCTGAATCATGCTAGGCTGGAAGATATTCTTCATTGCACTGGCTGCTGTCCCACAACCCGCCTAACTGTTCAGAGAAACACACACACACACGCACACACACGCCTAGCGAAACCAATCAAAGGATGCTAAATGGTGCTCACGGATTGTGTGTAGGATTTTGTGACAGCAACAAAGACATCAGAGATGGATGAACTGGCCTGCTTATCCAATGCAAATGCATCCTCTGCCCACCCACACACACACACACACACACACACACACACAAAAATAAAAACGCTTTTGCTCTAGTGCTTCTCAGGCTGAATTTGAGAGATCCAAATGTTGTAAATGCCCAGCATAAATAATCTCAGTGTTTGACAGACCAATCAATAAAGCAGCAAAAGGATATTGTGAACAGAAAAGGCCTCTGCTTTCAGGCCACATTCTGCAGCTCTGCATATTCTGATCTGCTCAACTACTTTGCAGCTAAGCACGTTTAAAGATTATTTAAGTCAACAGGTATTGCATACATTTTTAGAAGGCTTTACAAGCTCCAACAATATAAAAATCAACAACAGCAAAGAGGGATAAGCAAGCACCTGTTTATGAACATATTGCAAAAGATGCAATCAATCAATAAATAGATTAATAGATCAATATGAAAATATGCCTTAAATGGCAGCAACAAATGCAAAAACAAACACACCATCACAAGCTGAACCTCAAGTCTGCTGTGTGTACTGTGCTGGCAACTTGGGGCCTCACACTAATCTTGCATGGAGACAAGGCTATTGAGGAAGTGTCAGCATGCTTGCAAACAGAAGGAACGCTTACATAGACTTGGAAATAAAAAAAAGAGGGAGAGGAGGCAGGAGGCCCTCAGAAGAGATACACACACACACACACACAGGCAAAATCACTTTGAGCTCAGAGTCTCAGAACAGCTGAGGAAAAAGAGACAAAGTGAAGAGGAGACACACACACACAAACACACACACACACACACACACACACACACACACACACACACACACACAGGGGATCAAGAAAAGGCATGGAGGGGGGCTTCTGAAGGAGAAAAACAGCCTCATAAGAAACCCCCAATGACTCTCTAGCACACTCTGCCCATGGGCCGAGCTATTGTTTATTGTCTTGACTTAAAACGATAACAGCAGTTTTTGTTAATTACTCTTTGAGAAAGTCCCCTAAAAGCTACAAAGGTCCAGCAGTAAAAGAATTCAAATATTACTTCAGCAGGTAGAGGTGAAGAATGGAACAAGGTGGGTAAGTCTGTGGCTACTTCTGTTTTCAAAGCTACTACAGTTATTCATAGTATCACATAACATCAGCCCTTTAAAAGGTCCACTCACCTGGAGAGCGTTTCCATACGAACACTCTCCACTAAGTGCATCTCCGGTTACTGTGTACTTTTTCTCTTTTCTTTTTTTTTTTTTTTTAAACATTACACAAACAGTTAGCTAACAATAGCTATCTATTAAAAGGGAAATTTAGTTTACAATCTGACCAGCAAATTATGGCTCACCTTTAATTTGATAATAAAGAATTTATTGTACTTCATCTGCCAAGTGGCAGCATTACTGACCCGTCTAGATTGAAAATACACACAAAAAAATGCATACATACCTTGCTAGTATACTGGGGGGGAGGAAAAGAGATATTATTTATTTGATTTTTAACAGATATAAGCCCTGTGTCTAGACAAAACAAGTATGGCAGGCCATTTGACTGGGCGAAACCCTTTGCTCAAGCTAATAATGATCAAAGCACCACACTCCTACTGTCCAGGTTACTGAAGAGTAAAGACCTGCATTTTTAATTATTTCTATTTTTGTCTTCAAATCCACATGCCTTCTGTGTTCAGCATCCTCTCACGCTCTCCGTCCCCTGCTTATTTTCGCTCTCTCTCTTTTAAGCCAGAGCAGCTGTGTGCGTTTCACCATTTCCCCCGATAACCAAGACGACACATCAAAGAAAACGACACCTCCGCAAACAAGATAATGCACACGTGTTTGGAGAGACCTTAGGATGAGGACAACCAGCTGGCTTATTGATCTGTTCTACTACACCACCTCAGATGCACATCCCTTGCGCCAGACCATAACACTGAAACTACAGACTAAATAATAATGAAACGATGCTTCTACCAACAGCAATACAAATAATATCTGCCTTTCAGTTAACTCAGTGACATGAACTAAGTGCTATAACAAAAAAAAAAGTGACAACCCTTGTCATTGCGAGGTCATGGCACAGCACACATGAACCACAACGAAATTGGACCTCTGCATTTAACCCATGCACACTCAAACCCGTGCAGCAGTGGGCAGCTATTGAAAGCGCCCGGGGAGCAGTGATGGGGACGGTACCTTGCTCAAGGGTACCTCAGGGCAACCTATTGGGAAGGGGTTTGAACCCCCGATCCTCAGATCATGCGGCTAACGCCCTAACCGCTAGGCCACCAGCTGCCCCAAAGAAAACAAAGAATTTACACTGAGAAAAAAGGGTTCTGTTTTTGCCCAAGAGACAATATGCATTTATTATATTATATATATATATATATATATATATACACACACACACACACACACACACACACACATACATACACACACCCATATATATATGACAAAGGTCAGCAGGTCCTCTCTCCTCATATACCGTTATCCTCAAATACAACTTTCAGCACCATCTAATCAAACTGAGCTTCTTCTTAAAGTACTAACAGTCACTGCTGCGGTTGGATAGGGGAGATCTTCACACAGCAGGCCCAGGCTAAGCCATACAAAAAGGATGTTGATAAAAAAGGGCATTAGAGAGTCTTTTGCCATTTGTTAACTTAAGAGAAATAATATCTTTTGTACACAAACACCAGATAGTCTAGTATTTGCCATGAATAAAACATGAACTAAACATTCAGCTAAAACACACAGCAAAAATCTGTGAGCTGCGATTTGGAATAAATTCAAGACGAAGCAGACTTGAGAGAATGGATTATGGGTGAATAAATAAAGAAGTACTACGTTAAGATATTTCTCTAATCTGGATAGGGATTAGGCATTGATACCTTGCCAAGCACAGGGGCAGATCAAACAGAACTAGGATTAACTACGCTGGAACTGTGCTACAGGGAATAAGACCTTGACTGTGTTTCTCCTGACAGGTATACAGGTCTAGACCTTCGTTTTCACTGTTGTGTTGTCTGCTCCCACGTGAACCCTGCCTACCTTTATGAGCATAAAAAAGGAGCTTGTCGGAGGGGGAATACTGTGGTAAGAGAGAAGGGAATGAAACAAAATGCAGGTTTTATCAGCAGTTCCAGCCCCTTTCACATATGGCTGGTAAGAGTGCTAGAGGCACTGTCTGTGTTCATCTCTCTCTTACTTCCGAAGCATCCCCCCAGGCACCAGCACAAAGACCCAGACTGCCATATGAGGAGGTATCTCATTACGACAAGAATGAACTATAAAACCTGTGAAATCATACAGCCCTCACACACAAACCCGCTCTCTCCCTCTCGCTCTCTGTCGCTCACTCTCGCTCATTCTCACTCACACACACAGCATGCATAAATCCTTATTGCAATAAATCACCATGCGCCAAATGCAAATCGATAGTTGGTCAGAGAGTCAGTCACATGCTTTTAGAGATGGCTAGATTTATCTTGAGGGCTGTTTCATGTGTGCCAGCGTGCATGTGAGTGTGTGTGTTTCAGCAGAGGGGGAGTGGGAAGATATAGTACTTCCTGATGATAAATGTGCCCCCATTCAAAGAAGGCATAATTTGGTCACAGGTCCTGTTTGAGGAAAGACGAGTCCACAGCGGGGTGTGTAATGTGACTGCAGTGCAGTGGAATACTTCTGGAAGCAGGACATGTTTGGTTGCTTGTGTTTCAGTTTATAAGACAACCTGTCAAGCTTGCATACACATTAAATACATGCAGAACTCACATTAGCATACAGTTCAGTAAATATTTTCGACCACATAAGGACCGACACTAATTGGATTATGACTGTAAAAAGGTGGCCAGTGCATCACCTGTTCCTTTGGCTCAGAGTTCAAACACTTTCATCCATCACATTTCCTTTTTCCTTTTCCTGCTGTCTCAGTTTTTATGATGCATAAACAAAGAAGAGTGATCAGATGAATTGCAATTATTTGCAAAGCCCCTCTTTGCCATGAAATTGAATTTAATTCCAAAAAAAAAAAAAAAAAAAACATTTCCACTGCATTTCAGCATTGCCACTAAAGGACCAGCTGACATAATCTGAGCAATCCTCTCATTAATACAGGTGAGAGTGTTGAGAAGGACAAGGCTGGAGATCACACTTATGCTGATTGAGTTAGAATAGCAGACTGGATGCTTTAAAAGGAGGGTGGTACTTGAAATCATTGTTCTTCCTCTGTTAACCATGGTTACCTGCAAGGAAACATGTGCAGTCATCACTGCTTTGCATAAAAAGGGCTTCACAGGCAGGATATTGCTGCTGGTAAGATTGCACCTCAATCATCCATTTATCAGATCATCAGGGACTTCAAGGAGAGGTTTGATTGTTGTAAAGAAGACTTCAGGGCACCCAAGAAAGCCCAGCAGGCACCAGGACCATCTCCTAAAGTTGATTCAGCTGCAGGATCTGGGCACCACCAGTGCAGAGCTTGCACAGGAATCGCTGCAGGTAGAAGTGCATCTGCACGCACAGTGAGGTGAAGACTTTTGGAGGATAGCCTGGTGTCAAGAATGGCAGCAAAGAAGCCACTTCTCTCCAAGAAAAAATTCAGGGAGAGAATCATTTACAATTTTGCCAAACAACACAGCCATGAATAAAGAATAGTACCAAAACATCCATCGAGAGCAGCTTCTCTCAACCATTCAAGAACAGTTTTCCTTTTCCAGCATGATGTCCCATAAGGCATGAGTGATAACTAAGTGGCTCGGGCAACAAAGCATTAAAATTTTGGGTCTATGGTCAGGAAACTCCCCATACCTTAGTTCCATTGAGAACTTGTGGTCAAACCTCAAGAGGTGGGTGGACAAACGAAACCCGCAAATGACAAGCTCCAGGCATTGATTATGCAAGAATGGGCTCGATCAGTCAGGATTTGGCACATAAGTTGATTGACAGCATGCTGGGACAAACTGCAGAGGTCTAGAAGTGCCAACACTGCAAATACTGACTCTTTGCATAAACTTAGTGTATTGTCAATAAAAGCATTTGAAACATCTGACAAAAAAGAAATCTAAAAACACTGCAGCAGTGAACTAGGGCAGCGGTGGCCTAGTGGTTAGGGAGTTGACCCCAGGATCAACCTACCAGCTAGGTTCGATTCCCAGACTATTAGGTTGCCCTGAGGTATCCTTGAGCAAGGTCTCATCCCCATCAATGTTCCCCGGGCACTTTAAATAGCTGCCCCCTGCTGCACGTGTGTGTGTATGGGTGAAACGCAGAGGTTGAATTTCATTGTGTTGTCACTGTGCTGCGTATCACAATGACAAGAGTAGTCACTTACACTTTGTGAAACCCAATACTTGTGTTATTCTCAAAACTTTTGGCCACAGCTGTAGACAAAAATCTCACTGTGATATTCCACTTTTGGTTTGGAACATACTGGTTGAGTCTGTTGATTTAGGAAAGTATATATGAAGATGACTGAGTTTCTAAGTAATTGGAGATCTGAAACCTTTTAAATCTGCATTAAATCTCTGCTTTGTATTATTTTTAACAGCGTATTTGTTGGAATGGTTAGCACTGTGATTTTATGAATGCCATAAGCATTTGTCTTGGAGCAATGAAAAGAAAAATACAGAGAAAATACATAGGAGCTTAAGATGTCCATCATATGCGTGTTTACTAATGGACTAGGTTTGGCTGAATATGCAACAGCAGAGCTCCAAACACACAGTCTAATGGCTACAATGACAATACATGATACAAACAGAGGAGGGTTGTGTTAGCTCTGACCTTGCATGTTACTTCAATATAAAATGAGTGTAGTTTCTCTGCAGCACTCTCCATGACATGTACAGCTAAACTAATTATTTTAAATGGATCCAATAGTAGAAAAAAAGACATTGATTAAGCCTCTGGCCTTTGACCTTGTAGGATGCATCCAATTCGACTACTCTCAAAACAGAACCACATGGCATGAGAGAGAGAGAGAGAGAGAGAGAGAGAGAGAGAGGAAAAGACAGAGCCAGAAAGAAAGAAAGAAAAAAAGACATGAAAAGAGGGAATACAGAAATATGGAATAAAGGGAAAATAGGAGATCGAGGGTGAGAGGGATTTCTCTCTAGGGCATTCTTGTCATTTGTTAGAAGTCTATTACTGTTTATGTTCTGTGGATGTCAGAGGAACAAAGAAGCATAAAATCTGTTGTGATGCCTCAGCTATGAGGGTGGGCGAATCAAGCAAATACCCGCTCATACAGTCAAGCAAGCAACAAATTAAATAATAATAATAATTTTTAAAAAATGCATATTCACACACACATAGGCCATTACAGTAAGAGTTTGTCCAGCCATGAAACGCATGACTACAAATAGAAAGCTTTTATCAAAACTATCAACTATGGAATAAAATTAGCAAACAGCCCTATATTATCAAAATTACGAACACCAATATGCAGAAGATCTCTGATAAACAGTCTGAGTCTACCGGCCGCAAGCCTGCCATGAAGAAACACTATGAAGGGGAGAAAAAAAGAGAAAAAAAAAAAAACTTCAGACACAACACAGCGTAACCAGTGTGTGGCAAAAATGTGAAACAGAAAAAAGGGAGAAAGAGACAGGGAGGGATTCTGTGTGTGTGCATGTGTCTGTGTCCTGAAGTCTTGCTTCAGCCGTCTCTATGGGCAACCAGAGAGGAATCCCTCCTTCTCCAAGCAGAACATGTCTGAGCGCAAAGCACAAATCACAGTCCTTGAGCAATTGTTTTAATTCCACATCTCCAGGGGAAAAAGGAGTGAAATGGGCTTGAATGGCATTGACAGCCCGTGCTGATTCTCCCGAACTGTGGACAGGTCCCACAGACATCCTGGTAGCTGGTGATATGATGTGAAGGAAGGCAGCATTTCAGCTAGCACACCTCCATATTAACTAGCACAAGTGGTGCCAGCAATGTGGCAGGTGCAGGCATCAAAGCTGAACGTAAAGGGAAACCTGGCATGTTTTTCTGGGCATTTCAGAGCTCAGAGTGGATGCAAAAGAAAAATTAATGTTGATAGTTGGCATGCAGTAAGGCACAGGCCCAGTAGGCAACAAACTGGCAACCTATTGTACCAGTTATGTATTAATGGCCAGTTTGCCAGCACATTCCCTTCGAGAGTCCCTGCACATGAGCAGGTTGCACCAAAAGTTAAGAGGACCATGTGCCACTCTGAATCAATGCGTTTTTTATGCACGAGGTAAGAGAGGACACAAGAAAAAAAAAACTCTTTTCTCTCATTTGCTCTTCAACAATTTAATCCTTTAACCTCTTTACAAGTTTAATCATAACGGAGTTAAGCTGCAGTGACCTCCCTTCAGCCTGTGGCTCTTAGCAATATGCCGCTGACCAGCAATCAGACTTCCTCACGTGTCCGCTCCCTGCATTAAAACATCATTGTGTTTATGAATGAACAGAACACTTACGACAATTTTCTTCATCGCTGTTGTCAGAGCAGTCATCGTCTTCGTCGCATCGCCACGGCGTGGGAATACACCTGCCATTCTTGCACTGAAACTGTCCAGTCTCGCAATCTGTTCTGGTCGCTGCAATGAGAGCATGTAATTGTTTAGGCTAGGCTGTCTACGTCTATGGCTGTCAGCCACAACAAAACATATGCGGTCATGAAAGTCATTGAGGCTGCTCCAAAAGTCTGGCCAGTTTAAAATGATTCCACATTGTCTTTGCAAACATCATGCAATTAATGAACTTTTTAACAGCCTTGAAGCCATTTCTTATTCCGTGAACTATACATTTAAACCATTTTTAAAAAGAGGGAAACATTCATAAACACATCTACATGGATAATTTAAATGGACTACAATTAGGATTTTTAGCCGGAGTGTGAACGTGGTCTGGTTTAGAGGCGAGCGCGTGCAGGTGACATTGTAATATCTCCACCTGAGCTGCACACCCTCTCTAAATTCTCATTTCTTTGCCATATTTGTGTCCCCACAAGTTTAGTGGGTCCTTCTCAGCTTCAGCAGCGGGTGATTTGATGCCGATTATCGCCCCTGAATGTCAGAATCGTTATCGCGATTAGAACCGGGTTCATCGCGCCGCCCGTGCAGTCCTGACAGCCACCGTTTCCGGAAAGCGCAGCCGGTGTGTCTGCCTCAGGGCTGTTCGTTTAAGGGTAGAACAACCTTGGCAAGGTGTCTGTCCACGTTTCTCTCATCACACCAGCCTGCCCGTGCAAATACAGGGCACAACGTGACTCGACACAATAACCCTGCGAGCTG
The DNA here is from genome assembly GCA_017165825.1 of Hepsetus odoe. Classification (NCBI taxonomy): domain Eukaryota; kingdom Metazoa; phylum Chordata; class Actinopteri; order Characiformes; family Hepsetidae; genus Hepsetus; species Hepsetus odoe. The sequence goes on along the minus strand of CM029366.1, from coordinate 19,837,557 downwards.
GGCACAAGTTAGCCATCACTGCTGCCTCCGTCACCGTCACCGTTACCATGAGCACAGCGACGGTTATTCTGTGCCAACTTCTTCCCATAAACACCCACCTCTGGCGCGGAGAGCCTCCACCAGTAACAAATGTAAGAGCAGCAGTTTTCCTGTTCCCGTCCACATGCTTCAGGATGACGGGGGCGTCCGTGTGTTCATGCGAAAAGTGTAAAACAATATAAAAAGAGCGACAGACCCCGTCTCTCCTCTCCCTCCACTGTGTTTCACCGTCTCTCGCCGGAGTCGCCACGGCTCCCGATTTGAATTGATGATATCACCATTTGTAGGGCGGGGCTAAACCTACAGTAGCGTTACTACGTTTCCCCACCCGGTCGGGATAAGGCCCGCCCTCCTAGGCTATGATTGGCTAGTAGTTCATACTCATTTAAACAGCCCGCCTAACAGACGCGCTACTAGCCAATCCAAGCTAGAGGGGTGTGGTTTGATGAGGAATGAAATAGCGTTGCAGAATCAGGACTGTGATTTGCGATCTGATGGAGGCTGGGATTTTCCTGTACAGCACCAATGTTGTAATGCATTCAGCTCATGCATCGGGAAGACTGATGCTATGCTTTTGCTTATCCCACTGATTGATGGAAGGGTTGTGGGTTCAAGTTCCTGACCAGTAGGTACCTTTCCCAACTCTGCTCCCTGGGTGTATGTATGGCTTTACATTTCTCCATTGGGGTGGATGATATAAATTTTGCAGTGTTGTGTTCAGAATGGAAAATAGTCACTTTTCACTCAGAAGATGAAGGGATGGCACCAATGCCCTAGTGGTTAGGGAGTTGGCCACAGGATCGGAAGATTGTAGGTTCAAAGCCTTTAGCCACCACCACCACCCCCACCTTGAACGCAGGGCAAACCAGATGGAAAATAATATATGAAGGAATGTTTTAAAAAAGTGTGTGTGTGTTCACATGCAGGATATTCCCTGTTGATTTCATCAGCTTGCACATGTTAATGAACTGGAGCAGAAGGACAGTTCTGGAGCTGCCCGATTCCCCAGCAGCATTCGGTGACAGCTGGAAGTTAAAATGTTAACATGCATGTTTTCCATAAATAAAGCCACACAAGCTTTCTGAATTTTCTCAATTTGTTTCAGTTTCTATAAGCAGTGCAACGGTGGTTGCCTCTGTACGCTTAATTGCCGGTGCACCATAAAATCTGTTTTAAAATGAACACGAAACATGATCACTTCATGGAGTGAATGTTATGAGATAAACAAAAGTGTCATTAATGCTGAATATGCATATGTTTCCTCTGGAACACCTCTAGAAGACCATGAGTATTCAGAGCGTTACTAACTCTCTTTAAAGGACAAACTAGCCTATACCTCTCTATTTACATCCGTATACTGTGTGGGAAACCATTCATGACTTCATCCAGTAGGCCTTCTAAGCTTTTTCATTTTCAGTCTATTTCTTCATCAAAAGCTCCTACAGTGCACTCAGCCCTTTCCTGGCACACTATGCAACAGAACATGCAAGGGAGAGAGGTGCTGATGAGCACTTTCTCTCTCTCTCTGTAAAGGCAGAACCAGCTGAAACGGCTGACTGCCAAGCCACTGACCTGAAAAGCAAAGAAACATTTAGTCAATGCTTGGCCTGCTGCCTATAAGATTTTATGGTGAAAATCAAGCTTTGAGCATGATTTCAATGATGTAGGAGGGAAAGCTGCTACATTGTTGTCACTTTCACATCCACACAACTTGCCTTACCTAGCAGAAGTAGAACTAAATATAGCTTTCTCTTTCCTACTTCACTCAGTCCACTCTAAGCAGAATGCTTAGACTCAGTATAATTTAGCTGCTTGTGATGCACTCAGAAAAAGCAGCACTCTGGGTATTTTTAACTAGTTTTCTCTTGTTGATGTTACTTAAATGCACACAGGTCTTCCTGAGTCTGTTGTTGTGTCAGTGAAACACAGAGTTGACAGATTTGCTCATTATGTGTTTGATCACTGCAACCTTCTTGAGTTAAATTTAACACATTTGCAGTGGGCTCCCATCTATTTACACATTTCTGTGCTTTTTTACTTCTTGTAGTTGTTCTTTGCACTTGTTCTCTTTGTGTAGATGTTCTCTCCGGTCTACAATCCTATGTGCATTTTATGCACTTCTCGATTAACCATGCACTCTTTGCAGAGTATGTTTCTGCAACGGTCGGGTAGCACAGTAACACCCATCCATCATCTTAACTGCTTATCCTGACCTGGGCTGAGGGGACATATGGCGAAAGGTGGAAAAACACTCCAGGCCCTCACAGGGCATAAACAACCTCACACATTCACACCATGTATATGCAACTCTTTTTAGCAGCATTTTATTAGAGGAATCCTTTTTTTTTCTTGTGATAAATGTTCCTGTAAAATTAATGTAATTTGTATATTTATCACACTAGAGAATTCTCAGCTCAAATAATGAAATAGCCCCTTTATATAACCAACAAAATACCAAAAATACCACAGCATTTTAAATGTCTGACTGTTACAAACTACATGAACCTCAAACACTTTGATTTAGTGTTTTGTAGTTTGTGTGTATTTTAAAGATAGTATTCACTCAACTGTCGCTTAAAGCTCTTTTTTTTTTGCGTTCTTGCACTTTGTTGAGTACCCGTTGTCTGTTACAGACAGTGAGGAGTCATTCAAGTAAGAAATTTAAAATTAAAAGACTCTTGTAACCAGATTATGTAGATAATGTTACTGTAATTTGACAAGAGACAGAGTATAGCAGATCTGTTTACTCTGTACTTGTACCGTGAATGTGTTTCTTCTTGGTCATATACATTTAATGCAAAAAAATATCAAATACAAAGTATTTACCGTATAGTCAAACTTCAGAATTTTGTAAGAATTCCAGTCAGTACGGTTTGACAATTCCTGTGATTAAAGGCTAATAAGGTGTTTCACTTGAGCCCTCCTCTAGAATAAGTGAAGGCAGGCCATATAGATATGCATGCCTTCATCTCTGCCAATCAGACTGGAAAGTGCAAGCGCTCCAATTACCCTTCACTCACTGCACCTCTTTTTTTCTTAGCATCTGTAATTTCCCACTGTCAGTCAAGCATGACAATGATTGTCATATTTCAGATCCATTGAACGTGTTACTCAGTGACTTGTAAAGAAGGGATGTGCATTGAGATGGGTTTCACTGTCCAGACGAATCAGTAGAATCACATAAATAGGAATATATGGGATTGTGGGACCTATAAATAAATCATGGCCATAATCCGGCATAACATATGTATTGCAGTGCTCTGTGCATAAGGGTATATTTTAACAGGTAAGCAAGCTCAGGTCACAATCTATTATGGGGTATAATGAAGAAAATGTATGTGCCATCACAACAATATTTGTCCCATATTAGTAACTTAAATTATTGAGTGATTATAGAAAATTTAGCACAATGTAAGCAAAAATCTGTCAGTAAACTTGATGACAAACACAAGTTATAGCTTCTTAAATTAGACAGCATGAGGTTTTCGGGTTCAGCAACTAGAAGCATAACAGTAATAGTTAGAAAAATGCACTTTTACTAAATATTAATCTAGGTAAATCAAATTAAAAAGGGTTATTCATCCCTCGCTTTTATCTTTTCATATCCAAGTATGAGTTATGAACCAGCTCTTTAACCAGATTACTCTCCTGTGGCGGGTAAATAGGCCTGCTTTAATTTAGGATTACAAGCTCTAACAGACAGATTAACATCATGATGTGTGGAATGCTTTGTATTGAGAGAGTACAAAGGCCATCTTGAATAATTTGTATTTACAACACTGATAATCTCTCAAGCTTTCTGCACTGAACACATAAACAGGCTTTTGCCAAATGTCAGCTAGAAAGGATTTGTTCACTCATTTAGCCTCATGTGCCTAATATCTGCTGAAATTGTTGAGCTGCTGGGCCGGAGCTGGGTGGTTTCCATTGTTTTCAGACCTTTAAACCATCTCTGATATTACCAAGGTGTGCAGTAACACATGACTTATCAATCCTGTCTAACCACAAAACTGACACGGTTTATATGCTGAAAATTCTAATTTGAGGGAATAAAGCGAAACAACCAGTGATGGAGGGAAAGAAATGCAATAATGAACCCATTCCATGGTTTCACCTTGCTAGGCTGATGTAACATACAGTTAAGAAATGTGTGAGAGAGCAAAGCTGAGCAACATGAAGAAGAAGCTAAAATAAATATTAATATTGGCGTTAGTTAAGATAACTATGGTGTAGTGAGCTGGCCAAAAGTGCCACATGCTTGATTCCTATTGATTGGTAGCTGATGCCAAAAGGTCACTTGTTTAGAAAATCAAGGGATTCTGTGGCAGCTCAAAATCAAGTGACTAATGTTAGGCTGACTGCCAACACTAAATATGTGAAAGTATTTGTCATTATGAGCACACAGCACAACGCTCAGTGAACTACAGTGAAATGCTTCTCTGTATTTAACCCATTCACATCGTGCAGCAGTAGGCATCCATACATCCAGTGCCCAAGAACCTGTGTTGGGCATGGTACCGCAAGGATACCTCAGGGCTAATTACAGGTATGGGACTCAAACCCACGACCTTTCAGTTATGGCCCCTAGTGCACAATCACTAGCCATCCAAGAGCCACACTCATGTAAATGATTAGAGTGTGCCGTATACATCACAGATATGTTTGACAAGGCAGTCGTTTCAAAGTATCATCATCAATTTGAAAATTTCCACAGTATATCTAATTACCATTATACTGCCAACCCCAGTGCTGTAGCTGTTATTAATTCTCAAGGCTCATAGCTTTTAATCCACAGACAATTATTCAAGTTATACATGGTAATGGATTTGAGCAATTACCTCTACTTCTTCATGTCGTCTACATACATTTTGCAACATATGTCAAATTAGCAGAGCATGTTACACTTTGTTGCCTCTCCATGTTCATTTGAAACATTGAAGCTGCTTTAGCATGTAAAATAGGATCGATATGAGAAAGAACTTTGCTTGTGCTTTTTCTTTGTTCCTTGTTTGTGAAGCATCCAAGGCAATTTCACACTTAAGGTCTCCACAGTCCAAATTAAAATCAAAACAACCTCATTGTCCCAGCCAAGTGTTCCTGTTTTGCTTGCGTTGCTTTGTAGGTATACATATCTGAAAGACCTCGCATCAGTTAATACATTTGTTACAATAGCAAAGGACAAGGAAGGGCATTTGGTGTTTATTTTCAATGTTTATTTGGACATGCTGGAAAGAAATGGAGAGTTTTTGCAACCTTCACTTTTTGCCATAGTTCTGGAGCAATTAACCCCTAACCTTAACACTAACCTTGAGCGGCCTTGTTTGTAGTCAGGTCCCATGAAGCAAGTAAAAAAAAAGAGTTTATGTGCAAATGTGTCTGCAAATGCAATAGCAGAAGCTTGTAACATTGGGTCATGACAGCCTTTGGAGGCTTAACTAGGGATTTGTGCAAACATCTGATGTCATTGAGTGTGTGGCATTTATTTAGGTGAGGTCAAATCACAGGCAGCAACAATGTGATCTAAAGACACATTTTTTTACAACCTGCACACACACACACACACACATCGTTAAACATGATAACTATTCTCTCAGTTCTTGCAGTACCTTCTGTAGCATCACAATAATGCATAATAATAATCAACTCGTCTAAATGCAAATCATAAGAAGATTTCCGCTGCATATTGGATATAATTTCACATCACGCATCTGGTTGTTTCCTCAAGCTTTAACTGTTTAGAGGAAAAGCTCTTATGCTGTTATAGTTCAGAGCAGTGAATTATTTATCATTTTTATTTGCTAACAATTAAATTGAATCAATGCCCTGCACAGTGTAGCAAACTGTAAATGGTTAAATTTCCATTTAATTTTGCCCCTCTTACCCCTGTTTCACCATTTCTTCTGATAAATTTTTCAGACAGAATGTCAAACAAGATGCATAGTGGAAAAGAATAAGCAGAACCTAAAAGCGGTAACAGAGTTACAAACTGTCCGACCTTATCTCAACAGAGAGTTTGTGCATAAAGGCTAAATAGGGGACAATCTTGACCTCAGATTACACTTTTTTTTTGATAATGCACAGTGACAGGATGTCATAAGTATACACATCATTGGCTAAATTTTTCATGTTCAAAACTCAATGAACTAAAACTTTTGCTGCTTTGTGGTTATTGAAGTGTACTCGGTAACACTGCTGTCCTTCACTTAGCATGCAGTCCAGGAAATCGCATCAGACTAACATAAGCAGCCTAATGCAATGTGCAGCTTTATCTGTATCTTGATTCTTTAATACTAATTCTGAAGAAAAAGTAATTAAAATAATTCTAAAGAAAAATAAATACATGCTAAAATCAAGCTTTCAACTAATAGTGAATTATGTACAAGAAACCACTAGGTGCTTAGTGCTTTATGGATTTTCTTTAAGATGCAGGGTTTCAGGGGCGTCTACATTTGAAAAACCCCAGTTTTGATGAAAAGTGAGGAAGAGGGAAGAAAAAAAGAGGAAACGTCATCATGAAGCTGGAATACTACTAGAATGTTACTACAAAAAGCTACTTTAATAACTGAATGCTTTTCAGAACAAGATAACTATATGGACATGAAAATTACAATAAGAGCACTGAAACTACTACACCAGGTGACCTGATAGGTTTAGTCATGATTTTTTCATTTTCAGAAAAAATTATAACATTGCAGTGCGCTTCTATGCCATGGGTGAGCCTGACTACAAATCACTAATCATGTGATTAAGTGGAATTACGGCAAAATGTAATGGAATTTAATGTATGAGGAATCTGTAAAAGGAGGACAACGTGGTGAATGCTATAGAAACTCTCTGTGGCTGAAGGATATTTTTAAGGACATTTTAGAAATTTCAAAAAGTTCTAGATCAGACTTATAGAATCCTTCTTATTCCACTGCAAGACCAGCATGACCAGATAGAATAATGATATATTTAAACCAAAATAAACTGGTGGCTGTTCTCCAAACTGCTTGCTGAAGTGTAATGATTAATTTTCCATTACAAAGAGACTCACAAAGCGAGCTCACTGTGGTATTAGAGAGTAAGAAAGAGAGTTGCTTAGTCAGCAATATCAGAAATATAGAAGAGTTGAATCTCTTGGAGAGATAGGGAAAGAGGATAAGTCTGGAAGGAAGAGACATGAGGTGATTGATGAATAGAGAAAAAAATTTAAATACAGTTTGAAAGGAGGTCATGGGAGGTTATGTGTGTTTGATGATGTCTTAGAGCAGCTCCTGCTTGTAGCACATGATTGACTGGCACGATATAAAATACACTGAAGGAATTATAGTGGAGAATAGAATAGCAGTATGATAGTAAAAAGAAGCAGGGCCTTTTCCAGGGGGGCTGTGGAGGGCCGCACTCTCAGACAGAGAGGGATTACCAGAATGCTTAGAAACAGAGTGAAGGGCAGGGTGCGATGATTTCTCTGAGCCTCTTCTTAGCCCCATGATAAGATGACCAACACATGGCACAGAATGACGATCAAGACATGGAAAATGGGGTCAAGAAAGGCTTGACATTGATATCATTCCTTTTCCATGTAAACAACATCTAAGAGCATTAAAAGGAAACAATCCCTTAGAACAACAATAGCCATGTGTGCTGATAGGGTGTAATAAAGAAACATTTAAAGAAAAGCTATGAGTTTTCAAATTAACAGGGTAGAAGGAAAACTGCAAAAGCACTTGTTTCGGTTTATTTCCTAATATGGTTGGACTTTAGATTGCATTATCAGAGCACAAAATCTTTCCTCCAGGTTATTTTGCAAACCCAAGAATTAAGCCGTATATCAGTTTAAATTCAGGAATTTGAAATAAATAAGAAAACGTTGCCAGTGCCTTATGGTTTGTAACTGAGCGTTAGATTAAGATACCTGCTTCCCAGTCCAAATGACACATTTGTTAGTAGACATACCTTCTACATGAGCCTGTTTAGAACATTTTTTTCCTGCAAAACTGTAATGCAAAATGACTTTAGATTTTATTTAACTTACAAAAAAGCATATGCAGGGCGGGCAGTGGTGGCCTAGCGGTTAGGGCATCGGCCACATGATCGGAGGATCGGGGGTTCGAACCCCTTCCAAATAGGTTGCCCTGAGGTACCCTTGAGCAAGGTGCCGCCCCCGTCCCGCTCCTCCCTGCGATGGGCTGGCGACCTGTCCAGGGTGTGTCCACCGTCCTCGCCCTGTGTGCGCTGGGTTGGACGCAAGCACTCCCCCGCGACCCCGTTTGGGACAAACGGCAGATAATGGATGGATGGATGGAAAAAGCATATGCAATGGCTTGATAGCCTTCCAGTTGTAAACCCTCAAAACTAATTTTACTTGTCAGGCCTTAATTGGCTCATTAGGATTAGTTTAGCAGGTCAAGCATTGCCATATGGAATCCATAAAGAGTCAGCTAAAGACTCTTTAAACCTTCCTAAGACTCAACAACCCCAGACTCCTCAGGTTGGGTCAGGAGATTAAAATGATTCTACCTGAAGTCTGCAAAGCATTGGAATAAAAAGATCTCAAAGTGCTTCCAGCTTGCAGTATCCACTATCCAAAACATCTTTAAGAAATGGCTGTTAAAGGGAATTGTGAAATGCGGGGTAAGATCTGTGCAAGAAACAGAAAAGAAAAAAAAATGCTTGGAATGCTGACAAAGCATAATCTTCCATATGCCAATAAAGAACCTGTAGGATGCGTTAGCTAACACAGGTGGGGTGGTGCTCTGTTCTAATGTGCAGTACTTTTAGCCCAAACATTGTCTGTCACTAGAAAACATTACCTGCATTGTCATCACAAAAGCCAACATCAGAAGTAAGCAAAACAGCTTCTAGACAAACCAGAGGTATTTTGTAGCCATAAACCAAACATGATATTGGTAGAATGAACGAGCAGCATGTGATGAAAAAGAATGCTTAGCCCATGGATTTGCATGGAAGGGTATCTGCAATACCTGTGGCAAAGGAAACATCGCACAGGTTGATGAAAAAATATTAATATATATAAAATATTAGCAAATTCTTAAAGCAAATGACTGGCTTTTACAACAGGACGATCATCTAAAATATAACTCAAAATCTGTCTTCAAAATCTAAGAACTGCAAACTGAAGCCTTTTATTTCTGCAGTCCCTAGACTTGAGCTTAATTGAACATCCCTGAGTAGAGCACATGCTGTGCATGCAGGATGGGCCAGAACTATCAAAAGACTAGAAATGTTCTGGAAGGAGTGAAACTTCCTCAAAGAATAGAAAGAATTTTAGCTGGCTAAAAAAGTAAGCTTTGATTTCTGCCGAAGGGATGCTCAATTTTTAAGGCATCCAGACCTTTGCGTATGTCACAATTGCTATTTAACTTTTCTGTAATTTAAGTTAATCATGTATGAAGTACCTGAGGGAGAATATGCTTAATTTCACTACAAAATCAGCAAAACAACTTGCCACATTACAAACACACAGCTGCGTATCTGGCAGGATTTCTGCTCCAGTTTGTGTGGACATACCCATAAGGCCAAAAGCTTTGATTTAGCAAACCAAGGCCAAAACCTTGATGAAAAATACATCAAGATTCAACTCTAATGTAAAATTTCTCAAAGTGTTCCTTGTACCTGACTGCAGTTCTTCCTAGTCTTTGTAGTTCATGTGTAACCTACAGAGAAGTTTAGCCTCCACTGCTCTGGTAACAACAATTCCTCCTACTAATCTAGCACTAAACATTGGAGGACTGATAATGACTGAGCAAGTTTAGCTTTTTGTTTATCTGGGTGGACAACAACATTCCTGAGAACATCTGCCAGCCAAGATGCAATCAAGACGAAACAGTTCAGGGGCAAAGAAGTGTGCCTATACTGGGATGTTGCTCAAGATATTCTCCCCTGTAAAGCACCTCTGCTCTCCGGGGCCCGATCCAGGTATCTGAACACCACTCCCTTTGAGAAATCAGAGAACAGTGATGCGATGATCACATTTATTTGGTTGGGGCAGTGGTGGCCTAGTGGTTAGGGCGTTAGCCACATGATCGGAGGATAGGTTATAGGTTGCCCTGAGGTACCCTTGAGCAAGGTGCCGTCCCTGTCACTGCTCCCCGGGCACTTTCAATAGCTGCCCACTGCTGCACGGTGTTTGAGTGTGCATGGGTTAAATGCAGAGGTCCAATTTCGTTGTGGTTCATTGTCTGCTGTGCTTTGACCTCGCAATGACAAGGGTTGTCACTTTCACTTTCATATGCCTTGGTTATACAAGTGAAATCTGCAGCAGAGTGTGTCCCATTTTATTTCAGTCAACTGCAGCCAAATGCTTCCTGTAAGTGAAGATTAGTGTTTTGAATTGCTGTAGACAACTTTTGGCCCACTCTTCTTTGCAGACTTTTTTTTATTATTTAGCCACATTGGAGGGCTTTCAAGGCCTGACTGCAGATTTAAAGTCTTTCTTCAACATCTCACTGGGGTTCAAGTAAGGGCGCTGAGTAGGATGCTACAAAATTTTAATTTTGTGTCTTCTGAGCCATTCAGAAGTGGACTTGCTCTTATACTTAAAATTGTTGTCTTGCTATATAACCAAACTGCATTTGAGCTACAAACCTTCTGTTTATAAGACATTGTTATGCAGGATTTTATGTCAGAGCTCCGAATTCATGGACTATTTAGGTATGTCACCCAGCCTCTAAATCAGCAAAGCTAATGGTGGTGCACAATGACATTTTTTGTAGTTCTAAATTAAACACATCTGAGGCTTATCAAAGGACATTACATTTACATTTACATCATTTAGCTGACGTTCTTATCCAAAGCAACTTACATTTCTTACCTGGAGCAATTTGGGGTTATGGGTCTTGCCCAGGAACCCAGTGATGGTAGTGCTAGAGGTGGGATTCGAACCTGTGACTTCTTGGGCATGTAGGCGAGTATCCTACCACTAGACCACCAACACCTCATTTTTTTATTTTTTTATAGCAAACATTAATTCATGTTTTACTTTTATTTAATATGTGGCAGTAAGCAGACATTCAGCTGCTACTACTGTTTTTCATTTCAAACAACTGGCTGACTGATTTCATTGATTAGTCTACTTTGTGGTCAGTCAGTTCAGGAAGGCCTTGAGCTTCTGACGTCTAAACAAAGTGGAGTGCTTGCTTGGCTCAATTTACCTATATCATGAAGAAAAAAAACATTTTCATTTTCCATTAGGCAAGTTTTTTTTTACCCATTTAACTAAAGGCAAGTATTTTTCAGTTCCTAGAAGTTATTTATGTATCACAATGGTTCCCTTCTGAACAGCCATTCCTGCAGAAGAAAAGAGAAACTTCACACAGTGCACAGGGAATAAGTAAAGAAGCAAGCAAAACTATCCCCATGACCTCTGTCATTTACAGGACAACTAGCAAACAGCCTTGTTACTTTGAGAGTTTGCCAGTTGTTGTACAGCAATTTTTTAAAGCCCTATTTTATCTGTGTGAGGATGCCCCACTGCTGTCTTTATACTTTATTGAATCCCCGATTACCTTCCTGTCCTGGAAGACATACATCAAGCTTATCTGTTGATAAATGCCACATCTATAGCCAAATGATTTATCTGACTACCCATGTTCCACTGCGCGAGTACAGTGCACTCACTGCATGCAAATAAACATGTCCGTCTGTCTCAGGCACTCTACTTCAGCCATATACAGGATGATTTTACATTGCATCCATTTTTGCCATCTGGCCCTGGGGCCAAACACGTTTTTGCTTGAGCTTGTCTCTGGGGTTTAAAAAAAAAACTGTCTGCTGGGATGTGGAGAGAGTGCCATCATTACCATGACAACATGAGTAATGTGGCAGCTTCACACCCACTCTAAACATGATTAAATCACAGCTGATTCTGGAAATAATAGCATCAAACTATATATCAAAAGAAAAGTAGACATATCAGGGTCAAATAAAGAACCCTGAATGAAGCTGCATAGATTTATAAAGCCACAAGGAGAGAAACGCTACTTGAGTTATACATATAGAAGTTATAGATATATTTCTGCAATCTTTATTTCCTAAAGTATTTCAGTGTTAATAATCACAGCAATATAAGTTACCTGGACACTAGCTAGGCAACTTGTATCTACAGTAAGGATCAATTTTATTAGCCAAACTTTCCATACAAGTGTAGTTTACTTGACTCTAGTCGATCTGACTCTGAATCATTTGTTAGCCTTTATTTGCTGCTTTCCTTTGCTACCTGCAGGACCACCACTGAGTAGGTAGTATTTGGACAGTGGATCATTCAGTCAAGCTACAAGCAACATAAAAATATCCTTAAATATACCCTAATGTACACCTTTCCCAGCTAATTTACAGTACTTCTAGTCTGAAACGTTTATCAGCTTTTTCAATGTAGGAGCATTTCAGTGTGTGCATGAATATATACTGTACATGCAGCAAGGCTATGGAGATTTTGAACACCCCATTGTCTCTGCTGGACTTAGAATATCCAGCCGACAGTTTCCTGTGGCCAGACACTGAAGAAGAACTGCAGGATGACTAAGATAATCTGTGCAGGATGACAAAGCAATGTCATCCATTACTTTTCATCTGCATGGTAACCCAACAGCTTAGGTGTTTCTAATAAAGTGGATAGTAAGTGAACCATGGAACACAATCTACCAGGTGGATCTAGAGGTCCAGACTACTGATGAATTGAATAAAAGCAGATCTAAAAAGTGCTCCTATATGGTCAGTGGCCGCGATAATATGGTCACGATGTATATATAAATAATGTTGGGGTATTTATTGTTGTGGGTAGACAATAAATATTTTGCTGTTGTTTAAAGCCATGTCTCTGTTTTGTTGCTGGAAAATTCTAGTTGCTCTTTCCTACATTAAAAGGTTTCAAAATGACCTGGAATATAATACTGTTAAAAGCATCTTTTTATTATATTTGAGATTTTAGAGAAAATTGTTCTGAAAGCAATGAAATAAAGCTTACACATGAAAAACCAAACTTGCTCTCAGATGAATAACAAGTGGCCACATGAAAGGATTCCCATCGCTTCACTCTCAGCATATAACTTATCATTACTCTGTCAGTTTCACCATGGGTATCTGCACAATTGTGGTTCAAACTTAAATAATTTCACACATGGGAACCTGATACAGTTACACTTCACTTCTTGCTCTCAACTGTTTTGATGTTTTAACTCTGCAGGAAAAAGGGACAGGAAGGTTCACGTTAGAGTAGGGGGTTGACTTTTCATCTCACAGTGAGGCAGGCTACTGCAAAAGTGTGAGCCACATGGTTGGTTTCATTGGCTCGCGGGTGGCATTGTTTGCTCGGTGTAAGCTCAATAAGCCGAGAGCTATGTGTATTTTATTATCTGGAGTCGACACTTAATTATAACTTGAAGTAATGGGAGGAGGTGCTGGGTAGCTAAAGACACAGTCTTCAGAAGAAAGTAACAGAAGAATGATATGAAGGTCCAGAAGTACAGAAGATTGGAAGGCCATTGGTTTGACTTCCAGAGCAGTAGGTTTCCCTAAGGTACCCTTAAGCTCCCGAGGTGCTGGACATAGCTGCTCCCTGCTGCACGGTATATATGAAAGTGAAAGTGACTACCCTTGTCATTGCGAGGTCACAGCACAGCAGACACTGAACCACAACGACCTCTGTATTTAACCCATGCACAGCAGCAGTGGGCAGCTATTGAAAGCGTCCAGGTAATGGCACCTTGCTCAAGGGTACCTCAGGGCAACCTATTGGGAAGGGGTTCGAACCCCTGATCCTCCGATCATGAGGCCAACACCCTAACCACTGGGGTTAAATGTAAATGCAGTTAAATGCAGAGTTAAATGGGTTAAATGCAGAGGTTGCATTTCCTTGTAGTTCACTGTGTGCTGTGTTTCACAATGACAAATAGACATTTTCACTTTATAGAGGCAGCGGTGGCCTAGTGGTTAGGGAGTTGCCCCCGCAGATTGTGTGTTCGATTCACTCAGCAGAAGGTTGCCCTGAGGTACCCTTGAGCAAGGTACCGTCCCCATCACTGCTCCCCGGGCGCTTCAATAGCTGCCCACTGCTGCACGGTGTTTGCATGGGTTAAATGCAGAGGTCCAATTTTGTTGTGGTTCACTGTGTGCTGTGCTGTGACCTCGCAATAACAAGGGTTGTCACTTTCACTTTCTTTTTTTTCCACTTTCAAAGAACCTCTGTTCAATTCTGTTTAAAGCCATCAGGGCTAAATCTAGAAAGATGACAAACTGGGCTATAAGAGAATAGAAAGTTAATGCCAGGCTAAGTTTATGTTTATTACTCAGAACATTATTTTTGGAAGCTGGGAACTTTACTGCTATCATTTATTTTAACCTTTGTACATACCAGCACGTTTCATAAAGTAGTAAGATGCCCCTTAAACTGATGCATGCTTGGAAGAGCGTTTCCTGACTTTTACACAACATACATACAGTAGCCTTTAAAGAGGATTCAAGAGATTCTGTGCCCTGTCAGTACTTTTTTTAAGCATGAGCTGACATCAGGGGTCAAAGAGCCAAAGGCTGGATGCTCTACTTTTCGATAGACAACACTGTAAGAGGGAAATATTTTCAGGCTTGCCATCAGATGAACTGTCCCAGTGTGGATTTAGAATCCAGGACATAATCCAACATCTCTACTTACTGAAAGCCTCAGCTCCCTGCAACAGGCTGCCAAAACACTCTGAAAACATGTCAGATTAAAAAAGTAAATCCTATTCAAATCTGAATGAGTGCGAATATTCTGTGTAAATCTATGCTTGCCCTTTAAAAACAACAGAATTAGATTTGGTAGGCATTTCATCCAACTAAACAGTTTTAGGAATGTTGTGAGCAACAAGTGATATTTAAAAAATTACTACTGTAAATAATTTATGCTAAAAATCTATAAATGCTAGGGTAAATTATTCTCTCCAGAGAGGAAATAATTATTTTAGCTCAGAAGAAGGTAGGTAAAGCAGACTATTGTTTTATGTTATGAGAACGGAGCATTTGAAGCTGAGAGTTTCATTTTTTTGAGCAAACCAGGTTAGTTGAATGTGAATGTGAATATGATTCACATTTCATTTGCTTCAATTTTTTTAAAAGTTACTGTGACGTAAACAATTACTCGGCACACAGTAGATTTTTAGTTTATGTTTCTTTTCTTTTTTTAGAAGAATTCTACTTATGATCTCAGAAAACTGTATCACACACCATTCAGCTGTTTCACAAAAACCTTCCTTTGTCTTTTCCATTTTTCTGCTCAGTTGCTCTGCAAGTTACCGGAATACATCCCAGAGGCAGATGGCTCCTCAACTCTACCACGTCCAAAATATTTCACAGGGCAGATGTCTAGAGAAACACTCCTGAGCCAGTATGTGGAACAAATGTGTCAGGCCTCCCACTGGGACAACACCCTCCAAAGAAATGCAATGTCATCATTCAACAAAACTGTTCTACATTTCTCCACTGAATGAAATAAAAAAAAAAGTCAGAAAATGTTTAAATTAAGATGAACATTTCTGCAGAAATACAGTACTGTGCAAAAGTTTTAGGCAGGTGTGGAAAAAATGCTGTGAACAAAGAACGCTTTCAGAAATGGAAGTGTTCATCATTTATTTTCATCAATCGACAAAATGCAGTGAATGAACAAAAGAGAAATCTAAATCAAATCAATATCTGATGTGACCACCCTTTGCCTTCAAAACAGCATCAGTTCTTCTAGGTGCACTTGCACACGGTTTTTGAAGGAACTCGGCTGGTAGGTTGTTCCAAACATGACTGTGTTTCAGCCTCCATGTGACATTGATGATCATCAGCACCTGTTTGGTAAAACTGGTTGATCAGACACCGACTATAATCCTACAAAATCCCTGACTGTGTGCAAGTGTACCTAGAAGAACTGATGCTGGTTTGAAGGCAAAAGGTAGTAACACCAAATACTGATTTGATCTAGATTTTTCTTTTGTTCGCTCACTTTGCATTTTGTAAATTGATAAAAATAAACAATCATTATTTATATTTCTGAAAGCATTCTTTGTTTACAGCATGTTTTCACACCTGCCTAAAACTTTTGCACAGTACTGTATGTGACATAAATGTTATCAGCATGCCTCTTATTATGCATATACTTAAGGACACTTTCATACTTTGTTTGAAGAGAAATACAAAAGAGATTTAGAGTAGTTTTAGAGTAGACCTTGTCCCCTTAGTAAGCACTTAGTAAACGCTACTATACAAATCGACTGCAATAAAACTGCCTCAGGTTTGTTCACATAATAGAAAAACCAAGCCTTCCATTTTCCAGAAAAGTGTTTCACTGGACTTCAGTAAGGATAAAGCAATTTTCCATTTAAGCACTTTTGTAAAATTTTAAGTAAGTTTCCAAAAAAGTCAATCAAACATGAATGAATCAGAATTACTACACTGATTTGCCGAAAGATGAAGGTGGTGTCACATGGGTACACCGCAGAGCACTAGATTAGTGTGTGGCTCACCAGCTCACTTCTTTATCAGGACACATTAGAGCAGCTTAAACATCCCTCTGTCAGCTGTACATGACTGTAGTATTAACAATTTAGAGATGTTGAGTAGAACAGGCATTTAATGAATGGTGAAGCCTCTGTCGCACATTGAACCTCTGGGAACGGCACCACAGCATCAGTCCACACGCACATAAAAAAATTGCTGCCAGTTTTTGAGTTTTTAAATCAGCAAATGGAGCAGAAACAAGAATTTTATTATATTTCTCACTTCTCTACAATGCATTTTACCAGCATGGTTTGTGAATGTGAACTTTGGCTCACCGTGTTCAAATTTCCATTTGTTTTTGGTCAAGTTCTAAAAAAGTAGTTTTTTTTGGATTATCATTTTTAAAAGGTCACAAAGTACAACATGAGATTTTGAACCCCCATATAATCAACAGAATTACATATGACTTGAGTCATTGCACTATGAGTGAGGAAGAATTCATAACCAATTACACCACGCTTTTCTCATCAAGAAAATAAAATGAGAAAGAAAATGTCAAAACTCTAATTGGGTCAGATTGAGAACTACTGCATAATGAGATCTCTCACCAAGGATATACTCCCTTTCTAGAGGGACCTGATGAAACCAACAGCTTAAAAGTGTCAAGCGAACATCATTATGTACTAATGAAACTTTAGCATGATCAAAGCCAGAGTGTGTAACAGATTTGTGGCTAAATTCATTAAAAAATGCACACTAACAAGAAAGACCTTGGCTTTTGCTGTCTACGCTGGGAATAATAATTGGCATATTTTCGCCTTGTACCTTTTGCTCATGCTCACCTCTAAGTTGTGGGAAATAACACTGCAATATTAACAAAAAAAATCCAATTACAGTTTTACCTGCAGGGCTTAGAGCAGCAAAAGTGGTTGCTACATTAAAGAAGATTTTATAATACAAATAAAAATGAATACTTTAAACAAAGGAGATTAAGAACTGAGACCAGTGGGAGCGAGGTGAAGCAAGGCACAAGTGCACTGAGGGATTATATGGAGTGACTCACAGTGAATGAACTTTATTTTGGAACCAAAATCTGTTGTAATTGAAAACTGAGAGCGTGGTTCAAGCACTGTGTGATACCGATGTAAGAAATACTTTCATAACATCTAAGAAAAAAAACCTGAAAATGCAAAAGTCTCCTTAATCCACTTAATTTCTCACCCATATGAAATAACAGTGAATTATTTTTTTCTGTACATTTTTTACCCCAGTATTGGAGTCTACATGTTGCCTCTTCATTTATTTCCAGCTTATGTTGCTAACAAATACTAGAAGGCAACAGTCACCAAGGTCTCCTGCCAACCACTTAAACTGCATCAAAATATTCAATAAGGCAGGGCAGATAAAATCTCCAAAAATTGAACAAAACCTCACTCCCACTTCAAAGTTTCAGAAGACTGATCTTAGATTAGATTGTTCTGTATTTCCGAAGGATTGTAGGCCAGTACTGCTTCTCCAGAGGCAGTTTGCTAAAATGAACCCAGTTTTCTAAAGCGGCTGACATCTGTATTGGGCTACAAAGCAAAGTTTGGTTCAAACTGAAATAGCTTTAGGACTTTAGAAGTATTTACAGAAGCAATTTGGATCAGAATTTGTCTTCTTTTGCCTACAGCACTTCGTAGCTCCAGTGCTAAGTGGAATATGCACTGAAAACATTTTAGATCAATGTTTGTAGTTCAAAAGATGAAAATGAGATGGGAGATCAGATTTCCAGCTTTTATTTCCTGATTCTAACATCTAGATATTAAATTACATAGAACAGTGCATCTTTTGCATCTGACCATCCAGTTTTTCAAGAGAGTAAACCTTTGAAAGACTGAAAGATTAAAAGATTGTGGGTTCGATTCCCTTACCAGTAGGGTACCCTGAGGTACCCTTGAGTAATGTACAGTCCCTGGGCACTTTCAATAGCTGCCCTCTGCTGTATGGGTGAAATGCACATGTTAAAATTTGTTGTGTTGTGCTGTGCTGCGTTTCACAATGACACGGGTAGTCACTTTCACTTGTCTTTCACCAAACTGCTGAGTTCATCTTTGGTTATGGTTTTCCAGGTTTTTACCACAGCATCCTTTAGTTTTCATTTGTTCTCAGGGATGTTCAGGAAATAGAATGCATGTTCATTTAAGTTAAAGTCAAAGGATTGACTTGGCCAGTCCAAAATGGTTTCTATCTGGTGGTATGATGTTTGCATTACTTCTCTCAATATGTTCTTCAAACTGTTGATTGTGATACCTCCACCCCTGGGAGTGGTTTTCCTTTACTACTCAGTAAAACAGTGGTTTCCTTCTTTTTCAGGACTTTCCAAATAGTTGCACTGGCGAAGCTTAATGTTTAAAAATAGTTTTAGTGGATTTTCCATCTTTTCTCAGCTTCACTGTGGCTCTTCACAACAGACAGTTCTTTGGCCTTCTTGTTGTGTTTCAGTTTTTGAATGAGCAATGTCTTCACAGGAGAGCAGATTTTTTTTTTTTTTTTTTTTGGTCTAAACTGTCAGTCTAAAAGGACACAGTCTCTTTTGCTAAAAACTGGGCAGACAAATACAAACAGTGCAAAAAGCTAAACACCTGAACTCAGCTTATTTTTAATTTTTTGATCTCAAATCTAAATGTCTTCAGTGTGTAGTGAAATAAAATGAGTTGCCTTTGCTTTTTCAATACTTTAGGAAGGAAATGCATATTCTATGAGGAGAAGCTTCTGTGTGAAAGCATTTGAATTGTTCCTTTTTACCCATCCCTCTGGCAGGCAAGCTCATGCATGACAGACTCTGCTATTAGCATTTTGGATGGGGCTTAATAGATCTACCATTTCTGCCCAGCCTACCTTGCCTACGTTGCCACAGATATTCCAATGAACCTCCTCTCCTGAACATGTAGATCTACTCTTGTAAGCAGTGCAAGTACAAGATGATTGCCCTGCAAGCAGTTTCCTTCTCTGATCCAAAGATAAAGCTAGAGGTACACCCTGCTGCTGATACACCTGCAATATTGAAAGATTGAAAAGATTTGGCACTCATTGGAGTCTGTTCAGAAGCTTCTGTACAGTGTTGTTGGCCATTACTGTTGTGTTTTTCTTCCTTGTTCCTCTAGAGACTGTGAGCCAAAATACTTTTTTTTTTATCATCCTCCTTCTTCTTTAGATTCGTGGCCAGTGCCTTCATGCATATGGTAAACACTCAAACTGTGCCAAGAGCTAGAGAGAGGAATAGCTTTATTGCTCTTCCTTGACTGAGTGAGCGAAGTGGGGAGAGAGGTGTATATGATAGAAGAAACAGACAACCTTTTGTTTTTTTGAGATCACACATGCACTTCTAGAGCTCTTAATCTAAAAATGCACTGGTCTTACAGTGTGGAGAGGGACTGAACATCAACATTAACATCGAGGCAGATAATGATCAGGTAGTGTTAGGGCCATGATGAACAAGGAAAAAGATAACCGACCACACACACACACACACATACACTCTGAATTTATTGGCCACAGAGAGGAACTGAGGCAGAGAAGAATAATCCAATTGGCACATAATGCTTCCATGACAACAAAAGCATGGACTAATGAAATGCATGCTCAGTGGAGATGGACGATTGACTTGGCCACTCAAGAGCATTCCACTCTCTTGCTTTGAATATTATGTTTGCATCAGTAGTATGTCTCATGTCAAAGTTTAATTAAGACTTCACCCTGCTGTCACTGTGACATTCATGTCACCAATACAGATTGTTAAGCCAGTCTCATGGAGAAAAATACAAGTTCATGCCACCATGTTTAGCAGATGAGGTTGTGTGATTGTGAGCAGCCTTTTGTCTATTCCACTTTTGTATCATCAGCAAAAAGATTATACAGATAGTATCCACTGAAGTGACCAAGTCTGTTCAATCTAGGACAGAGGCGTCTATCCCTGACTTAGTCCAAAACAAATCTGCTCCATGTGTACAAATCTGTAAAGTTGAGTCAGGGGTGTTTGAGGAAGGACTTGACAAAATGAAAAGATAACACTTGCCTATAGGGACTGATTGTGTTGCACATATAGAGAAAGGTAAATATATGGCAGACAAGAGTTCAACACAAGGGAATGTCACATTATGGCTGTGATTATAAAACCAAAAGTCAAAGATAATTTCATAGCCCAGGGTCTTTCTTGAACTGTATTTTGTTTCTCGTTAACTCTATTTTGGTCAGTTGTGCTTCTGTGATGGCTAATCATCAAAATGCTTGTAACAAATTTGATGCAGGCCTTCAGTCAAGTTCTTCTTCATTAAGGTATAGGGGCAGCGGTGGCCTAGTGGTTAGGGCGTTGGCTGCATGATCGGAGGATCAGGGGTTTGAACCCCTTCCCAATAGGTTGCCCTGGGAGCTGTGTACCTCACCCAGACATACTACTGGGTACCTCACCCTTGAGCAAGGTGCTCCCCCATCACTGCTCCCCGGGCACTTTCAATAGCTGCACAGTGTTTGCATGGTCCAATTTCGTTGTGGTTCACTGTCTGCTGTGCTGTGACCTTGCAATGACAAGGGTTGTCACTTTCATAATCTGACCAAATAAGCTGCAGGTGAAATATCTATAGAAGTAATGTGTTTCACAGCTAAATGCATAAATAATAAAATTTACTTTTCTTTTGCTGTAAAGTAAACATTTTTGAGATACAAGGTTTTGTTGGTAGTGCTGGTGCTGTGTAATTATATTTTATTATTTATTCTCATGGAGTCCTTTCCATAAGCTGAAAGCTGGCTCCCCCACCGAAGCCCAATTCTATGTACAGTGTTCCTTGACAGATACAGATCTAAAAGAATTGCCACCGTCTACCATGCCTGGCTGGCAAACTGGCATGCAATTTGATGTGTTTTTTTTCAACAAGAAAACATTTTATACTGAGTACCACAGGAATATAAATCCTATGAAGTGTCTTTATAATGGACAAGGATTAATTATGCATCTTTGTAGATTTTGTTGTATAGATATTGCTGGTATTTTCAGCGTTTCATTGTAATATGTAGTCGCGCATACTTGAGTACAATAATACTCTCATTCAAATTATTTATCAAATACAGCATTCCAGGGGTTCAAAGAAACAGATACTATTTTTTGAAATTCTTTGTTCAAATTTAGTTATTTTACCATTTTTGTAGAATAGTGTTTATTTTGCATGCATGCATATGAAAGACCATATCATAGAAAAAAAATAATTACATAGCCAGTTGATTATTACTAACACATGAAAATCCATCTAAAATCTTTCAGAATGTGTTAATAAACATTGGAATGTGTTGAAGTGTTGAATAAACATTGGAAATTTGAAGCGAATTGGAAGCTAAGCATTTTGGCCTGAATGTAGAGAAAAGCTGCTTTTGAGAAAAACAACTATAAGAATGTGCTTCAGCAGGGACATTCCGTAGTATGGACATCTCACGCCTAAGGTGACAAATATGGATGGTGGTGGGGAGTGGGGTTTTATTTGGGCACTGATTAGGTGATTGCCCACTCCACCCAGAATAGAGGGTTATGTTCTGACTTTGGGCAAAGGAATAAAAAAAGAACAAAACACCACAATGGAGGTTGTTAGTAGTTCTAGTCTAGGATGCCAGAATGGCCCAGAATGCCACTGGGCCTCAGAACAGAATTACCCAGCGAGATCCCAGAGAACAAACAGCATTTGTATAATAACTATTGGCTAAAAGGAACTTTACATCTTTGAATATTCTTGCTAAACCTCAAAGAAAAAACATAAAATGGATTCTTCAAAAAAGATATGAGCTCCTTAAAGACTGCATTAATAAATGAATAAATTGTTGAATACAATTAAACAATAGTGCCATTAATTGAATATCCACATTGTCAGCACCCAGAGTGCAGGCACATACATGGCCTCATAGATACATCCCAGTGGCTGAAACATGAGCCAGCCAGTAATGGAGATCCATTATAATCAGCCGTCTTACAAAAAGAAACCTAACAAAAACTGTCAGCATGATGACAAGGAGGGACTAAAAACAAAAGCAAGCCTCACCAAAATAAAGCTGACAGCATCTCTTTCATGGTGCAGCTGCTGATAAGGTGCCTATGCAAGCTCATATCTCATATTCCAGGAGAAGGAAATGGAATAGAGGACACAGCCATTCTCACTGATAACCTGTAACAAAAGCTTTTCCTTTGGTTCGCATATTCCTTTGGTAAAATGTATTCTTTTATTCCATGGCTGAATTTGACATCCCACACCAGAATTTACCCTGGGCACAGTGTGTATTGTTTTTCAGGCCTATTTCCCAGAGCCTTTTTCCTCACAAGCTTTTGATGTCAGATAATGAAAACAGCTGAATATTTATTCTTTCCATTACTAATTTTTGGACTTTAAGCTCAGTAGATGAATATTTGTGAAGCAATATTGTGCTAAATTCGTCAACTAATTAAAAAATAATAATAAGAGGTTCTAAGCAAGTTGTTCAAACACGTTTTTGTTGTTTTTCCGTCACAGAGATCATGTGTATTAGCCAAGTAAGTCTAAGGTACATTTATAGTGAAAGTGACAACTTGTCGTGAAACAAAGCACAGCACACAGCGCACCACAATAAACGATTTGCGGTGCTCTGCCCTATAAATACCAATGAGTCAGAGCAGAGCGTCGGCCATTCTGGATTCCATGTTGTGTGTAAGGAACACATTGAGTTCAGTGTTTGTGTGAATGCACGTTTATCTTCACGTTTTATATGTTTTCCGTTGCAGACTCCCAGCTCCGCATTTCTGTCCGGTCAAACCAGCCTAGACGGTACACATACACACTGTCCAATATGGGGCAGCCATACATCCGGTACTTGGGGAGCAGTGATAGGTACGGTAGCTATGGTCAAGGTTACCTCAGAGCAACCTACTGGTCTAGGATTCAAACCCACAACCTTCTGATCCTGTGGCCTATTCCAAACTGGGGCTAAGTCTTCTTTTTCTTCTTCTGAATAATTTTGAACTGAAAAAATTGTCAGCAAGGATTTCATAATATCCATAGCAGGGCATAGGGAACGATGCTCGTATGATGCTTAAACAATAAATTAATGACTTTTCATGTTCTTTGAAGTTTGTATCTTATCCAACTTGACCTAACCTGCAACTTAACCTACTTAACACCTTAGAGTCAGGGGTTCTGACAACGTCTTCTTTCGGCTGCTCAGTTTAGGGGTCGGCAAAGCGGATCATCAACACTTTGCTTAATTTTATTTTTCGTCCCAAAGTTTAGCAATCTGGAGAAAACAATTCACAGAGATTATCCTCCACACTCTAATTGTACTGTTATAACTGTTGACTAGTATATTTTCAAGAATACAAGCAGTATGAATGAAATATACTGTAGTTACAAATGATTTGATTAACATTCCCAGTCAAATGTCACTTTGTTGGTTTTCTATTTTAAAATAAGTACTTACAGGGAACTCCTCCTTGAACCGCCACCTTATCGTGGTGGAGGGATTTGCGTGTCCCAATGATCCTGGGAGCTATGTTGTCGGGGGCTTTATGCCCCTGGTAGGGGCACCCAAGGCAAACAGGTCCTAGGTGAGGGAAGAGACAAAGAGCAGTTCAGAGGACCTCTTATGATGAATAAAAACTTTGGAAGACGTTCTCCCTCGCCCGGACGTGGGTCACCGGGGCCTCCCTCTGGAGCCAGGCCTGGAGGTGGGGCCCGCTGGCGAGCGCCTGGTGGTCGGGCCTTCACCCATGGGGCCCGGCCGGGCTCAGCCCGAAGAGGCAACGTGGGTCCCCCTTCCCATGGGCTCACCACCTGTGGGAGGGGCCAAAGAGATCGGGTGCGTTGTGAGCTGGGCGGTGGCCGAAAACGGGGGCCTTGGCGGTCTGATCCTCGGCTGCAGAAGCTGGCTCTAGGGACGTGGAACGTCACCTCTCTGGTGGGGAAGGAGCCTGAGCTAGTGCGCGAGGTTGAGCAGTTCCAGCTAGATATAGTTGGACTCACCTCGCCGCACAGCTTGGACTCTGGAACCAGTTTCCTTGAGAGGGGCTGGACTCTTTTCCACTCTGGAGTTGCCACCGGTGAGAGGCGCCGAGCAGGTGTGGGCATACTTATTGCCCCACGGCTTGGGGCCAGTACATTGGGGTTTACCCCAGTAGATGAGAGGGTGGCGGCCCTCCGCCTTCGGGTCGGGGGACGGGTCCTTAGTGTTGTCTGCGCTTATGCGCCAAACAGCATTCTGGACTACCCACCCTTTCTGGGGTCTCTGGAGGGGGCGCTAGAGAGCGTCCCTCCTGGTGACTCCATCGTTCTGCTGGGGGACTTCAATGCTCACGTGGGTAATGACAGTGACACCTGGAAGGGCGTAATTGGGAGGAATGGCCCCCCCGATCTGAACCAGAGCAGTGTTTTGTTATTGGACTTTTGTGCTCATCACGGATTGTCCATAACGAACACCATGTTCAGGCATAAGGATGTCCACATGTGCACCTGGCACCAGGACACCCTAGGCCGCAGTTCAATGATCGACTTTGTGGTCGTGTCATCGGACTTGCGGCCCCATGTCTTGGACACTCGGGTGAATAGAGGGGCGGAGCTGTCAACCGACCATCACCTGGTGGTGAGTTGGCTTCGTTGGTGGGGGAGGATGCCGGTCAGACCTGGTAGGCCCAAACGCATCATGAGGGTCTGCTGGGAACGTCTGGCAGAGTCCCCTGTCAGGACAAGCTTCAACTCCCACCTCCGTCAAAGCTTTAACCACGTCCCGGGGGAGGTGGGGGACATTGAGTCTGAATGGACTATGTTCCGCGCCTCCATTGTCAAGGCGGCTGACCGGAGCTGTGGCCGGGAGGTGGTCGGTGCCTGTCGCGGTGGCAACCCTAGAACCCGTTGGTGGACACCAGCGGTGAGGGATGCCATCAAGCTGAAGAAGGAGTCCTGCCGGGCCTTTTTGGCCAGTGGGGCTCCGGAGGCAGCTGATAGGTACCAACAGGCCAAGCGGAATGTGACTCTGGTGGTTGCTGAGGCAAAAACTCGGGCATGGGAGGAGTTTGGAGAGGCCATGGAGAAGGACTTCCAGATGGCTTCGAGGAAATTCTGGTCCACCATCCGGCGTCTCAGGAGCAGTGCACGGTCAACACAGTGTATAGTGGGGATGGTACGCTGCTGACCTCGACTCGGGACGTTGTGGTTCGGTGGGGGGGAGTACTTCAAAGACCTCCTTAATTCCACCAACATGCCTTCCGAGGAGGAAGCAGAGCCTGGGGACATAGAGGTGGACTCTTCCATCATTTCATCCAGGTCGTGGAACAGTGGACCAGCTCTACACCCTTAGCAGAGTCCTGAAGGGTGCATGGGAGTTTGCCCAACCAGTTTACATGTGCTTTTTGGACTTGGAGAAGGCATTCGACCGTGTCCCTCGGGGGCTCCTGTGGGGGGTACTCCGGGAGTATGGGGTATCGGATTCCCTGTTAAGGGCTGTCCAGTCCCTGTACAACCGGTGTCAGAGCTTGGTCCGCATTGCCGGCAGTAAGTCGGACCTGTTCCCGGTGAGGGTTGGACTCCGCCAGGGCTGCCCTTTGTCAC
>CM029366.1:19800240-19811073 GCA_017165825.1 Hepsetus odoe | reverse complement strand
AGAGAGAGAGAGAGAGAGAGAGAGAGAGAGAGAGAGAGCAAGAGAGCTAACTTGTATCACAGACTTGACTTTTTGAAACACATTCATTTTGCCTTGCAGTCTCACAATGTCGATAGTTTTCTTTGGTTTCTGTACTGTTTTAGATTAACATAACTAGGTTATTAATAATGCAGCTATTTTCTCTTTGTTTCAAAGCCAAAAATGATAAAAATATTACGAGATCACAAAGTTGTTGATGAACATTACCTTTTGGCTCCTCCTGTTTAGGGGTTGCCACAGCAGATCATCCATATGTATTTCTTCCGGTCCTCTGCATCTTCCTCATTCAAACCAGCAATCTGCATGTCCTCTATCACATCCATTAACCTCCTCTTTTCCTCTTTCCTGGCAGCTCCATCTTCAACATTTTTCTCCCAATATAATCTTCATCTTTCCTCTGGACATGTCCAAACCAATCTTGGACGCAATCTTGCTTCTCTAACTTTCCCTCTAATATGTCCCTCTAATATACTCATTCCTAATCCTGTCCATCCTCGTCACACCCAACAAAAATCTTAGATCTTTAACTCTGACACCTTCAGCTTCGTCTCCTCTCTCTTCGTCAGTGCCACCGTCACTAGCACCAGTGCAACCTGTATAGCATAGCTTGTCTCACTACCATACTGTAAACCTTTCCTTTCACTCTGGTACACGTCTTCATTTCTCTTCTGCATTAGCTTTACTCTGAACTGTTGATCCCAAGTATTTAAATTCCTTTACCTTTGTCACCTCTACTCCCTGCATCATAACCATTCTCTCTTTCATTCACACTCTTTCACTCAAATTCTGTCTCTGTCTGACCCCTCTTCATTTCTCTCCTCTCTAGAGCATATCTTCATCTCTCCATTCCCCTCAAGCTGCTCCCTACTCTCGCTAGAGATCACAATATCATCAGCAAACATTGTAGTCCACAGGGACTCCTGTCTAACCTCGTCCGTCAACCTGCCCATTATCAAGACAAACAAGAATGGGCTCAATTCTGATACTTGATGTACTCCCACCTCTGCTTTACACATCTTTCTGAATTTCTCCACTTATTTCAATGAACTATGAGAAACATTTCATATAAAATTACACTATGCTTTTATTTTAACAGTGATTACACTGATTTAATCTATAGTAATTTACTGTAGATCAGTTTTTAATCATGAAAAATAATTAACTTTTATATTTTTTGTTATTTGGTTTTTACTTTTCCATTTGTGGACATGTTGAAAATTGTGCAGTAATTGAACAACCAAATCTCTCTGAATCTGAACAAATCTTTGGAGTGAACTGAGTCACTGAGGCTTTTTTGTTGTTGTTGGTAGCAATGTGGTTTAGTAATGAAGCAGAATCAGCTGCATCAACATTATGCTCAGGATGAAACTGAGCAATAGTTGCTATGACTCAGTATCTCCAACTAGCCATCTCAGCACATTGGCTTTGTGACTATATGACCCTGGAAGCTACAAGAGACTGGTTCTAAAGGCCAGCACCACCTGCACAACCCAAGAGTAAATCTGCTTGTCTGTTCAACATTTCCACCTGGTGACTCAAAAAACGTGAATATGCTGACTATGAGAAACAACATCCCCCCTGCTGATGTTAAAAACTGAGTAAGTTTGCATACAGGGGCTCCTAAAATCCTGAAATGCTTAAAGACTATAGACTGTTTTTTAAATATTTAAATGATTAATAATCAAACAAATTAAATAATGAAAAAATACAGTAATAAAATTATTTATCTAATTCTTCTGAGATTTCTGTATGAAAAAACATTAAAATCATCACAAACTAATTTTCCAAATTTCACAAAAGCACATTTGCCAAATTGTTCTGACTTCCTTCAGCTTTCTGGCTCCAGAAAGGAAAGGGGTCAGTGGTAGAGAGAAACACAGCGAGTCTGGATAAACAACAGTGGAGGTGAAATAAAGACCATATAAAGAGACAACTGATCAAGAATGGCTTTGGTCAGACATGATGAAATGAAAGCCATGTGATAAAGATGCTGAAACATAACAAAAGAAATTCATTGGCACAATCTGACCAAGCCACAGTGAGACTGAAACCATTAGCTCCAGAAATGCATGTCTTCAGTCATGGTCACATATCTTTCCTAACATCATTTTCCAGTGAGATTCTGATACTCCACCAGTTGGAGTACTCTGATATTCTGACTGTCTCGGTTAAAAATTACCCAAACTACAAAACATTTTAGAAAGTTAAGAATAGTTAGGGGCAGCAATGGTCTAGTATTTAAGAACGGAAGGTCGTGGGTTTGAATCCTAGACCAGCAGGTTGCCCTGAAGTACCCTTGAGGTACCGTCTCCATCATTGCTACCCACTGCTGCACGGTGTGTGTGATAAATGCAGAGGATAACTATGTTATGTGTTGTGTCCTCACAATGACACTTGCACTTCATAAACTGCTTGATGCCTGAGCAGTCCAGACTTACAGCTAACATCAGTGTAGACGTTAGGAACAAACTGAAGCAAAATATATGAATATATGCAAATGATGGGATTTTAGAGGACATCACCCAAACTTGACTTGACTGGGAAATAAATGCTACAATCTGAATATTTAATGTGTTGCTGAATAGCAGGCTCAGCTATATGCACTGCATTATTGTGATATTGCATCATGTGTTACATAATGTTATTAACATTTTACATACACTTACACTGTGTGCAGTTATTCGGCAAGTGAGCATTTTGAGGATTCATTTTTAATATGGAACCAATCCAGTGCTATCAGTCAATCCAGAATGTTAATAACCCTGAAACCTGAATGATTTACAAAGGAATTGTGAGTGTTTACATTCTTAGGGGATACATATGTGTGCACAATTATTAAGCAACTATCAGTGTGCAGAATTATTACACAACTAATATTGCCACCCTTCTTTTCAACAACAGTCGCAAGCCTTCAATTCATCTGTCAGTCTCTTAATCTGTTGATGATGAAGTTTTTGTGCAGTAGCAACCAGACACTGTTCAGAGAGGTGGACTGTTTTCCTTGCCCGTAAATTTCCATACATTTCCATAAATGTCATTATTCTTTCATCTTTAAGGCCTTTACTGGCCACACAGAGGAGAACTTCCATGCATGTGATGGAGCATTGTTCCACAGAAAAATCATCATCTTCTTGGAGCAACGGTGGGGTTCAAATCTTGCCTGACCAATAGGTTGCCCTGAGATACCCTTGAGCAAGGAACCGTCCCCATCACTGCTCCCCAATGCAGAGGTTGAATTTCGTTGTGTCTGTGCTGTGTTTCGCAACGGCAAGGATGGTCACTTTCACTTTCACTTTTTACCGAACCACTGCTTGAAGAAAGTGTCTAAAAAGTGTCTAAGTGTCTAGCTGGTAGTAGGTTGGGGAGTTGATTTTGAGTCCATCTAAAAATAATAAAAATAAACAATCATTATTTATGTTTCTGAAAGCATTCTTTGTTTACAGCATTTTTTCCACACCTGCCTAAAGCTTTTGCACAGTACTGTGTATATATATATAGATGGTTTGCCCTTCATGCTGGAAGGTGTATTTTTCATTGTGCAAACACAAAGAAAAATACAATGCATTGTACAAACCATTGAACAGTCCAATGCCTGACGTAAACCTGAATAAAATGAGAAGATAAACTGTAGTTTTTTCCAGTTCAGATTTTGTGACACACAACCAGGCCAACCATGAAACTAGCAGTTATCCTGTAATATTGTATTTAAGGGGGCTACAGAAAGGGTCTCATATGTCAGTGAGGCACTGAAGTTTTTCCAGTAAACTGCTCAGAAATAAGATGTGTATGACTTTTCCTCAGTACGTTCATTTATCTACAGAATTTGCTACGTATTCTTTAAATAAAGGACTGCTTTCTTTTTGGAAAGGCTGGGGCAAAACTGACTCCAATGACCCAAACCCACTTTCTCACTCACACTCTGCTGCAATGCCTTCAAACAACAGCAATATATTAACATGTCAGATCATCTCGTTTCCATGCTAAGAAAAGCTGCCTGAGCGCTCTCTTCCAAGCAGTAGCAGTTAATTGTTGGTGTTGCACTCCAGTGGGATGGCCATAGGACATTCATTCACTCTTTACAAGAGTAATCCCTCCATACATTACACAGCAGTCTGAGTCTGAGTTAGCTTTGGAGGATTACACTTTGGAAAACAAACCTAAAGCCACCCCCACCATCCTCACACTTAAGCAGAACTAGGAGAATTATTCCACATGACCTGTTTTAAAGGAAAACATGAAACTAAAGGGTGGCTTTATGGGTTTTTATGGAGTGTGTGTATTTGCGTGTGGTGTTTAATTGTGACTGGAGGGACTATTTACACATACATACAATAAAATATTTAAACAGAATAAAAAATGGCTTTTCAGATGTGCAGAGTGCACTTGGTATAACAGCACTGGTTTATATTTGTAGTTTTAACTGTGTCAGTAAATATGTTTTTTATCCACTTATGAACCACATGGAGTTTTTAGTCTGAACTATTGCTGAGGCCCCCTTTACACTACCCCTTTGAGATTTAGTAACTATAGCTGCTTTGGGTAGCGGTGGCCTAGTGTTTAGGGAGTTGGCCCCAGGATCTGAAGATCATAGGTTCGAATCCCAGACCAATAGGTTGCCCTGAAGTACCCTTGGGCAAGGTACCATCCCCATCACTGCTCCCCAGGTGCTTTAAATAGCTGCCCCCTGCTGCGCGTTGTGTATGGGTGAAAATCAGAGGATGAATTTTGTATATCGTTTTGTTTATAATGTGTATGTGGTTTTTGTGTGCGCTTGTTTGTAACTGTTAGAAGTATATAAATACTGAGCAGCAGTGTACGAAAATGTGACTTTTCTGCTGTATTTTCCACAGTGAACTCCTGCGGTGACACAGACATTCCCTGCAGTTTTCTTTCCCTCCTGGAGAAAAGTTCCCCCACTTGGAGGTTAATAAGATGTTAACAAGACCACAATGCAACCTTTCTTTCGCTCCAATACACAACTCTAGGACACAGTGCTAGAGGACAATTTTAAAAGTTGAATGCTACAGACAGAAAGAATGAACCTAAGCAAAAACAGTACATAGAATGGTAGTCACAGAATGCAGGAGCGTGCTTGTTCTGCATGCAGGAAATGTACTTTACCTGTGTGGTGACCTGGATTACTTTCTTTAAAATGCACATATTTATTGTTTATAAACCAAAAAAGGCCCTTGGAGAAACTGGAATGTGCAGAATTCTCTCTCTCTTCCTTTGGCTAAGAAGGGAATCAGCTTTAGGCTTCAAATCTGTTCAGACTGATCGTGTATGGCTCTATAAGACATTATGAAAGTGAAAATGACTGTTCTTGTCATTGTGAGGTCACAGCACACACAACAAAATTGGACCTCTGCATTTAACCCATGCAAACACAGTGCAGCAGTGGGCAGCCATGAAAGTGCCCGGCGAGCGGTGACAGGGACGGTACCTTGCTCAAGGGTACCTCAGGGCAACCTACTGGTGAGGGAATCGAACCCTCAATCTTGTATGAATGTATGAATATTTTGAATCATTCTTAATATGTATTAGAATGTGCTGCGTGTTGGGCCACGAGGAACATTTGAATTTGAAATAAAAGCATTGCAAAGCCACCCTCTTGCAACAAACTCTCATTAACCATTTTCAAAAGCCTGGCCGCTGTCCTCCCATCAGGCAGGAGGCGACCTGTCCAGCAGCGTCCACCGTCACATCTGTTGTGCATTTTTATAAGCCCCCTATTTCCATTTCAGAGAGGGAATACGGGATCACACGTGGACCTTTCCTTGGCACGTGGACAGTTTTTCAATGATGAGCTCATGAACCTGTAATAAGGCTGATGGTGAATGTATTCTGTGAGATGAATTTTACTGCAAGCTATATGATGAGACAGAAAAATGGAATGGACAATGTAAAGACCTGTCCAACTTTCAACACTCCTAGTGCTGAATAAAGCATAATGAAAATCTCTTATGAAACTTAGTCATTGCATTTTAACCTTCAGCATAAAGTGAGGTACAAATAGCTGGAAAATATGCAAATAAATATAACTCACTGCAGGAAATGTCAAAACAAGCAAAGAATAGTAACATTTGGGTCATAAAGAACACATGTCAATAAAACAGAGCAATATAGTAATGGGTATATAGAGTAAAATCAAATGCATACTTTTATAGCTATTCATCACACAGTAGTTAAGCAACCCATTCATGTGAAAAGTCCTTTTACCTGGACTGCTTCTTGAATAAGCCACATTATAAGACAGCTAGTCAGAACCCTTGTCATTTTTATGTGTAGCGTTCTTAAAGGCACACTAGCATACACAGGGGCAGCGGTGGCCTAGTGGTTAGGGAGTTGGCTCTGGATCGGAAGATTGTGGGTTTGATTCTCTCACCAGTAGGTTGCCCTGAGGTACCCTTGAGCAAGGTACCATCCCTGTCACTGCTCCCCGGGCACAACAAAATACACATCATTTCATGTGGCCAAAAGCTCCCTGGGCGCTTTCAATAGTTGCCCCCCGCTGCACGTGTGTGTATGGGTGAAATACAGAGGTTGTATTTCGTTGTGTTGGGCTGTTCTGTGTTTCACAATGACAAGGGTTTTCACTTCACACAGACAGCTTATTAATAAGGGAAAATGAATGGTTCCAAAAAAGTATTTTTTTAAGAATGCTTTTAGTGCATAAAGTCATTTAAAATCACAAATTCACTAATTTAGTACAAGGAAGTATAGAACTTGAAAAGCTAATGCAATCCACATTGTCTTCATCATAATTATTATTATATGCTGCATTTCTTTTCTTGCGGTCACAGAAACTTCATCTTATATAACTGCAATTTAACATATTGCTAATGAAAGTGCATTAGTTTATCACTTCCTCCAAAATACTCATATTAGATTATAAAAAAGACTACAGTAAAAAAGTTTTATTTGTGAGAATCACATTTTTAAAATTTCATTTAATAATCAGGAATCAGTGTTCAATCACCACACAAAAATGCAAAAAATCAAGGCAATGAAGGTAATGTTTTAACAGGGCATGTATGATTACAAATAATGAATGAAAGTGAAAGTAATGTGAAAATGACTTTGCCAATGTAAAACAGCACGGCACAGCACATAGTTACAAACAACAAAATGCAGCTTCTGCTTTTCACCCCCACACACGTGCAGCATCACACACGGGGCAGCCATCTTCAGCACCCGGGAAGCAGTGTTGGGGACGGTACCTTGCTCAAAGGTAACTCAGTGCAACCAGCTAGTGACCTTTGGATCCTGGGGCCTAATCCCTAATCCCTAAACACTAGGCCACCACTGCCCCCCCCAAAATAACCATACTATTTTATCTGAACTGTCACACAATAGGTTCTGAGGGTTAAGGAATATTAAGAAAGGTAAAATAGGGAGTTTGAATGGCCATGTCACTGGATTCATTAAATGCCACAGACAGTAGCTGGTTACACTCTTGTGTGGTGCCTTAATGAAAGTGAAAGTGAAAGTGACGACCCTCGTCATTGTCAAGGGTTTATAATATAATAGTATGAGTCACTGCTTCACTTGAGTCAGGCTGAAAATGCATCTTTCTCTACTACTGTCAGCCAAACATTAAGCTGTATTCAAGGCATGAACAAACCGAGACAATATTAAGATGAATAACAACAGTGGTTGTCATTATCAACCTGGAATAAAAAGTAATTTAGATTAGTCACTGAGCAAAGACTATTATTTGTATGTGCCATCTTAAAGCTCCTGATAGTGAATTTCTTAAAAATTAGAGATTGTAGTCAAAAAATAAAAGGCTTGTTTGTTATTTGAAACAAATAAGGACCATATTATGTAGATGAACTACATCTCTAAAGGTGTGCAGACACCAGCTCACACTATTCTAAAATCAGAGCTTTTAACAGGGAGTTTGCCCCCCATTTAATTTAGCAAATTGACAAGGCTTTACAATAAATGTGTGAAAACTGCTGTGAGGTATTGATCGCGTTCAGTCACCAGAATGTTAGTGAGGTTAGGTTCTGATTTTAGTTCCAGTTCACTCCATTTCATCTTAAAGGTATTAGATGAGGCTCCATCACTCAGAACACAGCCTCTCTGCTCCACAGCCCAGTGCTGGGGTGGATATTAATACCCCTCCAGCCAATCTAACCAACACTTGACTTATGGGTCCTGTGTGGCTGCTCCAGAATGCCCCATTTCATACAAGCAATGTTCTTCTAATGAGATTACAACCTGCAGATGCTCATTCCTGGATAAGCAACAGGTGCACCTTACAAAGAATGCATGCGTGATTTTAAGCATACAGTTCATTTACACTGAAATATGGCTGTGCTGCCAGATGTGAAGATTTAGACTGCAGCAAACCAAAGAACTAGGTGATGGTTCATCAGACCTCTAAGAGACAGTTAATGAGTAATGGAGGTAAATGTTGAAATATTTTTCCATTAATGTCAACATTACAATTAGGTTACATATTGACTGATACTGAAATGTTACATGAAGATTTACAGGTTTGAGGTTGAACTTCTGACTTTTTCTGTTGGTTTTAAAGCCAAAAATTGACTAAATTAGTAAAAAAATGTAAAGGATCGCGTTCCTTGTTACATTAGACTGCGTGTATAATGTTAATGTCTCAGCATAGTCAAATCCTAATGAAATATCCCCTGTTCTATTTAACAACACTGGTGGTATCAAATGAGCGTTTATAACCTGCAGCCGAGTAATTGTTCAACAAAACTTAACAAAGTGGGTGGTGGTGGTCTAGTAGTAGTATACTCGGCTATGGCCCAACAGGTCCCAGACTCGAATCCAAACTCCAGCACTACCACCATTGGGTTCCTGAGCAAAACCCTGAACCCTGAGTTGCTCCAGGGGGACTGTCCCTGTAATCAGGAATTAGAAGTCACTCTGGATAAGAGTGTCTGCTTAATGCCATAAATGTAAATATAAACAAAACGAATTATTTGAAGCTATTTTTAAAAAATGCACCAAAAGGGCTTTATGAAAGTGAAAAAAATGAAAGTGACTAGTCATTGTGAGAACACGGCACAATGTGAACAACAATGAAATTGGAGCTCTGCATTTAACCCATGCACAAACACACACCGTGCAGCAGGGGGCAGCTATGAAAGCGCCCGAGAGCAACCTACTGGTAAGGTGTTTAAACCCACAATCTTCCAGTTCTGTGGCCAACTCCCTAACCACTAGGACATGTTGTCTTTGTTGTGGGGATAAGCAGGACTCTCTCACGTTCTACTCTACCTACTCTGATTCTGCTCAGCATGGACCAAATGTCTCTCATTCCATCACTCTTGTCTTTTGTTGACTGCTGTCCCAGAACAGCAGTACTGAATGGGATCTGAAGTTCAGCACCCTGGAGAGCAACCAGTTAGCGGTTCACGTGAGTTGCATTGCAGTTAACTGTCAGACCTTTTGAACTATCTGTGTCTTCATTACTGTGAAAAGAAATCTGAAGCTGGTTCCTGAGTGGGTCTGGGCGAGGGAGATGATTCCAAAGAGAGAGTGAGGCTCTGAAGCTGAGCTGAGTTGTAGCTCTCTCTTTTGCACTGTATTCTTCATTTTATGCATTTGTGAAGCTCTACATCATGTTTCACACTTATGAGACAATTACATTTAATTTTATACTACATTAATTAATCATTATTAGTAGTAGTATTAATTACATCTACAGGTAAGCAAAGCTTGCGATGTGCTTTGAGTAAAATAGTAAAATAGGCAGAGAGAGAAGGCCAGTGTAGATCTGTACATTCTCTTTCAATAGTAAAACACACACACACACACACACACACACACACTTCAGGGTGTGATCGGTAAAAAAAGTTCGAAACTCTGTGTGTCATATCGAAGTGACAGTCACAAAGGACAGCATGACATTTATTTGCCCTTATACACTTTCACTCACACACACACACACACACACACACACACACACACACACACACATACACAAATACCCATGCACGCTTACTCACCCAGCCCTCCAGGAAAAACCTGTCCTCATATTTCCTGTAGACCTTGTCTGACAGTTGTTATCTGTATTTGAGGCTGCAAACCCCTGCGTTTCTGACATCTTGACGGTTTATCATTCTTTTTAGAGAAACTGCTTGCAGTTTAAAGTGTTAAATGCCTGAAGGAAACAAACACTGACTTGGTGTTTCAATCAGTATAGCAAACAATTTTGAAATAAATGTAAAGTTTAAATGGAATATTTTGCCAGGCGGGCATTATGACTGGGCTGTGAAACTAGTCTGGTTTCTGAAACTAAGGCCTGGTTGGCACTTATTTTTGATCTCATTTTACTTTGAAAGTGTTCTTTCAAATGTAGATGGGATTATGGAACAAAGAGGAAATCTCATGTTAAAAAAAAGGTATATTGAGTTATATAGTCTTGAGATGAATAATTTCTAAGTTCTGGACAAAGAAATGACAATACATTTCCTGCTGAATCTTCTAGCTGGTATACAATCAAACTGTAACAGCAATGAATAAAAAGTATAAATGAATAAGTGAATGGATCTGTTCAGTTCAACGTTTTTCTCAGTTAGAATTCGAAATCACAGCTCAGAATTGAACAATAAATAGCTCCACAGCCTTCTCCTCTTTCTATAAGACACATTTGCATTTAAATAAAATTGTGCTCAACACGTCTCCACCAACACGTCTCACCTCTCTCTCTCTCTCTCTCTCTCTCTCTCTCTCTCTCTCTCTCTCTCTCTCTCTCTCNTCTCTCTCTCTCTCTCTCTCTCTCTCTCTCTCTCTCTCTCTCTCTCTTTCTCTCTC
>CM029366.1:19706010-19795257 GCA_017165825.1 Hepsetus odoe | reverse complement strand
ATATATATATATATATATATATATATATATATATATATATATATATATATATATATATATATTCCAATAAGCCATTGCTGGGACAAATAAACATATAAAGGACTAGTCTGTCAGTGATTTTTAACTTCAGCAAGACTGCATATGGGCACTTTTGTCCAAGCTGTCTGTTGCAATTTGCACCAACTCTCCTCTGTTTTCACCTGACTTCTCTATTGTTTCTCCCTCCCTGTTTTCTCCACTCCTAAGGCATCTTCTGCTCATCTTCCTGACATCACATTAACCTCCAGCAACAATCTGGAATAATGGAATGTGAGAGGTCTGGTGACAGAGTGTTATTAGAGCTAGCTTTCAATTACTAACAAGGCCTGCCATGCATGAGATGAGCCTATTAGACAGTGCAGGGCACAAGATTGTGATATAAATTATGTCATCACTCTGAGCGAGTCATGTGATTGCAAGGGCAGTATTCTGATTGGGCAGGGCAGTAGCAGTTTAGCATGAATGTAATCTATTAAGTGTTCCCCAGCTCAACTAGAGCAGTCTTTGCTACAGATTCAGTGACTGACACTGCTTCTAACCAGCAATTAACCCCACTGACCCAGTGCTGGCTAAACTGGGCTTTTGACTAGAGTGTCACTCGCATTATGTTCAAAATGGCAGCGTAATGTATCCCACTGCCTGGAGTGAAAGACTAGTGCACTGATTCATGGAGCCTGGATTTAAAAAGAATCATAAATGAGGGCAGGCATCAGTGCGTAGCTTCTAATCACACCGGACAGCTTCCCCCAGAGGCACCCAGGGCTCTAGGAGATCTTTAACACTACATTTAACTGAGGAATGTAGACAGATGCTGCACACTGCCATTAAACTAACAGTACCCATGAGGCATTGGAGTTCATGTACTGTATTTTAAGTTATATTGGTAGATTTAGAACATTTGGTGTACTAAACTGTCTGTATCACTTAATAATTAATGAATTTTTCCTCAAATGTGCACTCTCCAAAACAAAATTCTTTAGTTTAATAGGGGTAATATGTTTGTACATGTACATGAAGAGAAGGATGTTGTGACAGTATGGGATATTCATGAGGGAAAAGGAAAAGTACTTGCACCACGGATGCCCTAGGGGCCAGCATATGTGTAATGAATAAACAACTGACAGACAGACAAATAGATAGATATATAAATATAGAAATTTATACTATTATAAAAGACCACACCACAATATTCCCTGTATTGAAGTTAGGCTGCATGCATCTACAACGTAGAAACTAGAGGGATATATGTGTTACACGGGACACAACTTGTTTAAAAGTTCTATATGAAAACCATCTTCAAGAAAACAGACATCTATAATCTGATTGGTGAAGCTGGATTTCTTTGAAATCCAGAAAGCTAACTCAAAACCATGCGTTTGCAATATATTGAAGTGGGTAGGCATGTTACTGATGGCACTGAGGTATGTGAGAGAGTTCAGTGGTGGGAAATAATCATCAGAAAAACAGACCTGCGTTTTTAAAAATTTCTGAATACCAAGCTAAAATACTGGACACAAGGATTTCAAACATATTTTGGCAAAAAATAATGCCGCTTCTTCTGGCAGGGATTGAGAGGAGACACAACAAATTATAGTAGAAAACTCAAGGTTAGCTGCCAGACATTTTCAAAAAATGAAAATGCTTTTACTTAAAAAGCTTTTTAATTCTACAGTATTTACTATATTGGACAATACTACATTATACTAAGTTAAGATTACTCTACACCTCTTCTATTTATTTAAGGGCTATCATTCTGGAAAGCCTCCCTGCTTTAAAAAAAAAAAAAATGCAGTGTAAACACTTTTAAAGTTTAAAATGCACCGTTCTTTCCCACTCCATGTAAGCCATATATGAAAAAAAACCTGCAAAACCAGCACATTTTAAATTCGCTGTTCTATTATTGTCATAGAAACCAACATAATAACATTAAAATGAATCTTTTTAACCTACAGTAGTACAGCATTATCCTGTGGAAGTTACATGTGTGGATTATTCCCCGGCTTCTTTTGAAAGCCGCACAACAGCTTTTCCTGATGCCTTTCTCTTATTTTTAATAGTTTGTTATTGCAGATGCATTCCTGTAGACTAGGCTCCAAAAGCTTAACCACTCGTCATCATTGCTATGGCTGCGTTTTGAATGTGCTGCAACATGCTGTTGTCTTTGCTCTGACTCAATTGGTTTCATGCAAAATGAATGATGCAATTCCACTCTTTCATTAATCTGGTTGCAGATCTCATCCATGCTGGCAATTCTTTGTAAACCCCTTATTTTTGGATGTTTTAAACCCACAGGTTAGGTGTGAGAGTAACCCTCTTAAATCAGGACGTATCGTAGATTAAAAAAACAAATTGTCCATTCATCTTCTCAGACCGTTTAAGGCAGTCAGTTGCCAAAGAAAATGTAAGCAGTTACTCATGTAATGTTGAGTTAGGATTACTTAAATGTTTAAATTGCATTTTCATAATGACGTGCAATAAAGGGAATAAATATCTGCATTAAGATATATTTCTAAAAATATTTGTGCTGTCTATCTGAATGATATAAGTATTATGCAATTAAAATACATATTTGCATAAAATAGATGTGTAATATATGGCAATACAAATAAAATGAAAGTGATAAAACTGATTAAAGCTCATCAAGGCAGGAAATACATTACGGCCTTTTGGTTGAAAGATAAATGGAAATATGTTTTTTTCTTTGGAAGCCTTTTCAGAATTTCACTGTCCAAAGTGGCCCAGGAGAGAAGTTGTTCTTTTGAATCTTTGCTCATCTCAGTGTTCCTCCCACATGCTCTTTAACTGTGTAAAGTGATTTGAATTCTTTAAATGTCTGAAATAATTTATTTAGAGCATTCAAAGTCTACTTATTTGAACTGAACTAAACCAGTTTTTTTTTTTAATTGAGGGACATTTTCCAGCCACTCTTGCCCTCAGTGACCATTATGAAGACTTTGGACCCAAAATTGAATAAACCTGAATATGAATTGAAATGTGAAGGGAACAGATGTAGGGAAAGGAACTCACTAGGACGGGGATATTCGGAGATACGTGTTCAGGTAGAAGTGAAACAGTGAGCGACAGCAATCAGTAAATTTGAGGAAAAAGTTATCTTCAAATACACAAATGTAACAAATCTAGAAACAAACAACAAACACTTTAAGTGACTTTTAAACTTTGAAAAGGTTGCAGTGTGAATGAAAACTTTATTTATATCTAAATTATTAATTTGTGGTACTAGCAGAGTGTTCAATTCTGGATTTCTTAACTAAGCATTAAGCCGTGAAGGCTTTTTGTAAAATCTTGGTAACAGTTAAATTCATCACATAGTAAAAGTAATCTAAACAGGCTGGATTTATTCATTGGTGAAGATGATCCTCTGCCGAAGCGTTTTTGTGCAGAAGCAGAGATTGCACTGGGGTTAATCCGATTTAAATTGATGTTCGGATTTGTGGCTAGAAGTGGATGCAATTACCTACAGACACTTCCGGCCGTGTGCACATTGGAAACACTAAACTTTTCAAATATATTTTTCATGTAAATTGTAAATAGTTCTTAAGTAGCTATTTTTTGGCTAGACTATTTCATGTTTTATGTTCAACAACCAAAAATGTTCACCTTGACAGTCTTGAATGGATGTTAAATTAAATTCATTTACACTGGATGTTTGAATGCTGTAATTCAATGTACTTTTTCAGAGCTGTGAAAAAGTAAATTGAATTACATGTCCAATTAAATATAAAAATATATTTAATGAAAAGCTCCTTTATTTTGCTGTCATTGTTTCTGACCACACTTTTAAATAGAACTACTGGCACAATGAGTATTGCAACAATGAGAGGCTTACATTGTGTTTAAACTAGAAATAGCTCTTGACATCTACTCTCAGCTGAAGCTTGATAGCTCTTGAAATCTATTCTCGGTTGAAGCCTTTGATTTTATCTGTAAAGACTGCATTTGCTGTTTAGAAAACCAACATAATAACCAGAAAAGTGATAATGAGGGAGAAGCATGATATTTCACAATCACTGAGCATAACCAGTAAAAATATTTGGAATGTCCTGACAAAAAGGTCCAAGAGGTCCCATCCAAAGACATGCAAGTCAGGTGGAATGGAGATGCTAAATTGCCCCCTTCTATTCAACCATGGCTGCGCCCCAGTGCACAAAGCAAGACCTATAAAAACATGGATGGGTGAATTTGCTGTTGAAGAACTTGACTGACGCACACAGTGCCCTAACCTCAACCCCAACGGATACCTTCGGTATGAACAGAGATTGCAAGCCAGGCTTTCTCGTCCAACATCAGTGCCTGACCTCACAAAAGCCCCTGGATGAATGGCCAAAAACACATAAAACAATACTTTAAAAGTTCCTGTAGGTTTAATTTACAGATACTTTTGTCCAGAAAGTATAAATAGCATACATTTTCCACTGCCATCTCCACTTACTCATTTAGCCGACACTTTTCTCCAAAGCGACTTATAAGTGAGGAACAGCTTTCAAGCTACAGTGCAGTAAGAGCTTGACATGATCGTTAAATACCACATAATCTAAAATAAAATGAATTTAAGAGTTTCTTGAAGAGAAGGATATCCTGCTCTGAAAGCATTTTGTAAGCTCAGTCCATTATCTGGGAATCAAAAATGGGAACAGTCTGGAAGGAAATTGTCTTATGTGAAGAGATGGCAATTCTAAATGACTTTACAAGAACATAATACATCCAAAAGAGTTTTAGCCTGTACGATGGAGCTCAGATAACTGGGAACAGATGCAGAAGTCACTCTGGATCACCTTAGTGACCTGAATTTGATTCGAGCAGCCATAGGTAACCAGTGGTGGTCAGTGAGTAGGGGAGTGACACACAGCTGAACACAGCTGCATTCTGGACCATCTGAAAGGGTTTCACGTTGCATTTTGGGAGACTGGCTAGCAGAGCACTGCATACATAAATACCACTGTTCTAAGGGCCCTTTTTGTATATTATGCTAGATTATGCCTATTTTGCACTTCACATCACACCGATTATACATATTTTGCACATCATTAAACACTGGCACAGGTCGTAATGACACTAAATTTTTATGGTAAGCTAAAAATACACTTCTCCACTTCAGGAAATGTCCTGTTTCTGTGCCTGTCTTTCTCTTGTCACTGACTTTTTTCCTTACCATCATTGTTTTTCTTTTACCCGAGGCAGTTTTTCCTTAGTTGGCATATGCTGTCATGATTCCTGACACTTTTCACCTCTATAACATTTTTATACCACTGCCTGAAATTCAAGTTCACATGATTTCATAGTCTGTTGGATGTCTCAACTTTATTATGTCCTGACATTTTCTTGTGCATGATGTAATTTGTAATTTTCTAAAATAGGGACAAACTCCTAATTACTGTAATGTCCTCTTTTACTTAAACGCACTTTCAGGTCCATAGTGAGGTGTCAGTTTTGAACAAACCAATTTTAGAAGTGGTCCTCTGCATGTTTTTTTTTTCTTTGGTCTCTTAGAAGCCCCGAGAATGGCATGGAGCAATAAACATTCAGTGGAAACTGGCTAGCAAAACAAAATTTAAAGCATGTCAAGGACATAAGAGAGGGTGACAAAAAAAGAAAAAACAAACTTGTAAAAGAAAGAAAGAGGCTATTTAAGCCACAGTGAAGCAGATGAGGCTTGACAGTCAAGGTGAGCATAAAAGGCAGAGCTGGAGGAAAAAGCATCACCCACAATAGAAGAGACAGACATAGAGCAGTGTGAAGTGTCCTCTAATAAAGGTCCTAGGCTGTCAGCATTCATTACGGCAACTTTTTAACTGTAGCCTGCACTGGAAACAATTGTTCATCAGTAAAGCTCCAAAGATTATTTC
This sequence comes from Hepsetus odoe, assembly GCA_017165825.1. NCBI lineage: Eukaryota > Metazoa > Chordata > Actinopteri > Characiformes > Hepsetidae > Hepsetus > Hepsetus odoe. The sequence continues at coordinate 19,789,354 of CM029366.1, read as the reverse complement.
ATATTTTAAAATCATATTTTAAGCTGGTTTTATTAACAGTTTTATTAACTGTAATAAATACATAGATTAAATTAATTATCCAAATTTTACTTAAACAACAAAAAACTCTATTTCTGACCCTTTCCACTTTTGGAGCAAACTAAATATTCACAAAATATTATTGTTCATTCATTTTATTATAACATTCATAACATTTATAACATAACATTCATTTTAAAACACATTTACTATATTTAATATATGCATAATTTTCATATCAGTCAACTATATCAGCATAATAAATCAAAAAAATTGTGACATACTTTACTGACCATTATTGTAACTCAATGATTAATATTTGCAATGATGATGATGTACATTAATAAATAAAATCATTTCAGTGCATTGCACTGTTCCCTTCTAGTTGTTCAAAATAGAGCTGAAGTAATAATTTGGATGCCATAATTTGGATATAGCAATTTATTTTATCTATTGGACTATTAAAACACTGGATTGATGAGTATCATGAGTGCTTAAAAGTTGAAAAAGTCAGACTTTAAAAGTGGAGCTTGTCGACAGTTCCTGATAAGCCAGGCTTTAAATGTCAAAAAAATCCTTTATAAAGTGAAGCTGCCATTCTTGTCCTTACCACAGAGACCTGGGAGTTTGAGGGGCTTAGCTGCCAAGTCCCTTCAAAGACATGAAAAACCTTTGTAGCTTCAGCACAGACCTCTAGATTACAGCAGGCTGATGAGACAGAGGCACTCTTGGGCAATTGCACAGCTCCTCAGGTGAAGAGAGAGAGCCTGATGGGCACATGAAACAGGTATCTAACAGGGGAACACACTCCATCGAATCAAAAGAGTCAGGATCTAACAACATGAATCCAGGCCCTCTGAGACCATGGAAGGTTGGTTGGAACCATACAGTGCGGGAAGCCCTTCAAAAACAATGGGATGATCCTTCTTCCATACAAAAATGAATTTACTTTGACTAAAATGTAGTTTATTCATTTGTTCACAATCGTTATGTTCCTAAATTGATGCTTTCAAGGCACGCCACTCTATCTTTCAGCACTAGAGTACCTTGTTCCCCTAGTCGTTACGTCGCTTTTATGGACGTGTCGAATCATACTTATATTTATTTGCGGTGAATGTTATGATTTTGGTGTTATTTTATGAAGGAGGTACTAGTTACCAGCAAGCCCAGTGGGGTGTCAGATTTGCAGAGGGTTTAAACAGTCATATCACCATGGACAATCATTTCTTTAGATGGTTTTATTCATCTTCCCAGTCTTCTTGGTTGTCTCACAGGATTCAAAAGTCCCAGCTGAATTTTAGTGCTTTCATTTACTTAATTGAGGATGGCTAAATAAAGTTCTACAGGAAGCTCTGCTCGATACTACAGACGTGTATGTCAGCACTCTCTGTATGCTACACAATACCATTGCTTGATTGCCCTTTGTGTGCGCAGGCTTTAGGTTTAGCACTACATATTGCCTGGGGCGACTAACATACATGGGCTCACTCAGCTTGATCAACCATTGTCAGGATACCCTGCTCACCTCTACTCTAGATTTGATCAACCATTATAAAGGCCTCTTGCTCACCTTCCCTCCCAACTTGAGCACAGGAAATCCTGCATGTGCTGTTCACCAAAATTTCCTACTACTAGACTGCAACAGCAGCTGCTCCTAGTAATAACACACTCTACCTGATCCCACTACAGCTTATTATAGACTCTACTGGCCATCAATGGTTAAGTCTTCATACTTCTGCCTTCTATACATTGTTAATCATCACCATAATGATATTCCATTATTTTATTTTGGCATCCAAGGTCATATCCTTTTGGGTGCTCTTTTAATGTTTCTTTTCCAGCTTTAGGGACTTTTAGGGGGCAGCGGTGGCCCAGCGGTTAGGGCGTTAGCCGCATGATCGGAGGATCGGGGGTTCAAACCCCTTCCCAATAGGTTGCCCTGAGGTACCCTTGAGCAAGGTACCGTCCCCATCACTGCTCCCCGGGCGCTTTCAATAGCTGCCCACTGCTGCACGTGTGTGTATGGGTTAAATGCAGAGGTCCAATTTCGTTGTGGTTCATGTGTGCTGTGCCGTGACCTCGCAATGACAAGGGTTGTCACTTTCACTTTCATTTTTTTGTTTTGTCACCCTTGGCTTCTTCGCCTGGATTCTGCAAAGTTGCTTTGTGACAGCATGACTTTTTGTTCAAATGAGAACTGTGACTTAACTTGACCAGTAGGATTAAACTAAGCTTAATTGTTTTCAGCTTATGTTCATATTTTATTTGATATAAAACACAATTTTGTGAAATATGATATACATATTAATATTTAACCTTGGTAATAGTACAAAAACACTTGTTAATATTTAGTTACCTCTCATTTCTAATAGCACCTGTATGAAACTTGTGTGTTATCTTGGTGTGAAGCTAATGATACTGTGCATTCCTGTTTCTCAACTAGGTTTCATTCAAATTATAGATGCTCTGCATGCTTTAGAAAGCACTTTGGCAAAGAACTTAAACTTGATACATTATACACTTGTTTACATTTGTAAACCAAAAGTTTTAGTTCAGCATGTTCTGTTCTTATTTACCACAGCTTAAAATAAACTGCTTCACTGCTCAAATGTGATTTACCCACCCGGGAGCATTGCCGACTTTTACAAACAAGCCAGTTTAGTGTGTACATTGTTGGTTTTTGTTAACAGGGTGTCTATAACTGGTCTTCTAGAAGTATTGCTGAAACCCATCCATTATCCATCCATTATCCACCGCTTGTCCCAAACGGGGTCGCGGGGGGGTGCTGGTGTCCAACCCAGCGCACACAGGGCGAGGACAGGGGACGCACCCTGGACAGGTCGCCAGCCCATCGCAGGGAGGAGCGGGACGGGGACGGCACCTTGCTCAAGGGCACCTCAGGGCAACCCATTGGGAAGGGGTTCGAACCCCCGATCCTCCGATCACGTGGCTGACACCCTAACCACTAGGCCACCGCTGCCCCTTGAAACCCAAAAAACATAATTTTATATAAATGTCCAAGCTCACAGTTACACATTTTCATATTGCCCATCAACTATGTTAAAGCAATCCATGATATTAAAAAGTCAGAGTAATGTGGGGATAATATGCCAATATCTCCTCTAAGCCTTCATAAAAGCTAATTAGGCTGTGGCCAAAGCTGTTCCATCTGTATATGGATCCATTTATTCATTAGCTTATAAAGCCAGATCCATTTATACTGGGTATAAACCTCTGTATGGGGAGATGTACAGGGAAAGAAAAAGTTAATTTGATTCATGAGTAGATTTAATGGAGAAACACTGAAGCGTGAGAGCATTTATAATGTACTGTCCATGAATGTTCCCCGTAAGTTCTGCCAAGCTGTCAAACTCATTGAATACCCTTCAGCTACACTGCTGCGAAGCATGCACTTGCACATACAGCATCAACCTGGCTGCTTGATGATGAAAAGACAGCAAGAGATGGAAAGAAGAAAAAAAAGTCAGCGAGAGGGAAAGCAATCAATTAGCATGCATTCAACAATAAGTGGCCTCCCATGTCTATATTTAGCACTTGTCTTGGTAAAATGCATAAATATTAATTAATGTGCTAATTGTCTGCCTCTCTGCCTTTAAATGTCTACTAAATGATATCAAAAAAGCTCTCAACAAACATAATTGACGTTGTGGGGAAATCACTCCCAGACTTTTTAGTGGCCTACGTGCAATGGCAATTATCTTTATCAATTTTTGTTTATGCGCCTGGCTTGAATAAAATTGCATTAAAGCTGTTTAATTCTGTTCCCCTGTGTCGCTTCTTTTGAATAATCATGCTTGGCAAAAGCGATGTGTTTTGCAATGCAAAACACTCACCCACCACCACACAGCGTGTGTAACTAGGGAGGAGGGTCCCTTTGTTTCATTCTCAGACTGATGCAGGCATTGAACCTGAACCATGAGAGGTGAGTTATCAAAATAAATACTCTTCATTTCAGAGTTTTACTGCCTATGATTATCTCTTCTGTTGCTGTTCAAACTGAAATACAATGCAAGAACAGGGACTATTCAGAAAAAAAAATCAGATTCAAATGTGAAATTCTTTCCCAATTGCTTTAACAGCAAGAATGAATACATGAGAGAGGGCAGACAAAGAGAGACAGAAAAATGTTCTATACTAAGGCACATGAGGGCAGTGCTGTCTATGAATTATTTAGCAGATCTTATTAACCTGTGTCAAATACAACAGAAATTAGTTCTCCTGCTCATTCACAAAACAGCGACTCACACATGCTTGGTTCTTTCACTCTGTCTCACGAACCCATACGCATACATTCTTGGAGTCTGCAACAGTTGTGACTGCTGTAAAATACATTGATTAAGATGACAGACAGATCCCCCAACTCACTTGTTTGTTTTCATCTGTTAAAGTGAGAATAAGAAACAAATACTCAGAATTTACAAATAAACATTTCTGACATTTAAAAAATAAAAAGGTGATATAGCCACCTTTCTTTTCAATAACAGTCATAATCCTTCCATTCATGGATTCTCTTAATCTGTTGACGATCAACTTTTTGTGCAGCAGCAACCACAGCCTCCCAGTAACAGTTCAGAGAGGTGGACTGTTTCCTTCCCTGTAAATCTCCCGTTTAATAAGAGCCAGTAGGATTTAGGTCAGGTGAGGAAGGCATGTCATTATTTGTTCATCGTTAAGGTCTTTACTGGCCACGCATTGGAGTTCTTCCATGCATGCGATGGAGCATCGTCCTGCATAAACATCATGGTCTTCTTGAAAGATAGACTTCTTGAAAGATTTTTCCTGAACAACTGCTTGTAGAAAGTGCCTTCTAAAAACTGGCAGTAGGTTTGGGAGTTGATTTTGAGTCTGTCTTCAGCCAGAAAAGGTCCAAGTAGCTCCTTTTTAATGATACCGGTCCATATCAGTATCCCACCTGCACCTTGTAGGCATCTGAGTGGAAGTGGAGCTCTGTGCCCATTACTGATCCAGCCACGGGCCCATCCATCTGGTCCATCAAGAGTCACTCTCATCTCATCAGTCCATAAAACCAGTCAATCAGTTCATAAAATCTATTTTGAAATATTTCTTTTTCCAGTTTTGACTTTTCAACTTAAGTGACTTGTTCAGTGGTGGTTGAATTTCAGCCTTCCTAACCTTTGCCATGTCTCTGACCACTGAACACCTTCTGGGCACTCCAGGTTAATTTTCATCAATTTTATCAGTTTTTTATCTGCACAATTCTTGCGACCCTGTTGACTACTTGCAACAAACCGTTTGATGGTTCTGTGATCACGCTTAGCAATTCTTAGCAATTTCAAGAGTGCTGCATCCCTCTGAAAGACTTTTTACATTTACGGCATTTAGCAGACGCTCTTATCCAGAGCAACTTCCATGTCCTAATTACAGGGACAGTCCCCCTGGAGCAAATTGCTCAGGGACCCAGTGGTGGTAGTGCTAGAGGTGGGATTTGAACCTGGGACCTCTTGAGCCATAGGTCCCATAGGTAGGTAGTATCCTACCACTAGACCACTGCCATCCCCTTTTTACAATATTGGACTTTCCAGAGTCAGTTATATATACACATTTCACCCATTTTGACTGAGGAAAAGAAGCTGCCTAATAATTCTGCACACCTTGATATAGGGTGTTAATCTTCTTAGGCCACACTCTCCCTCATTATACAACTACACATCACCTGATATGCCTGATATTAGCATTCAGGTTTATACGGCTTGGAGTTGGAATATATGCATAAAAATAATGATACAGTCAAAATACTCTCTTTTCTAATAATTGGGCACACAGTATAATATAAATGTTTCATAACAATTACATTTTGACTCTTAGAACTGCATGCTAAAGTCAAGAACTATTTAGGAACCTTATTTCTATGATTGTATAGGTTGGAGGAAAGCTGCAGGATATTTTTGATTCAATTCATGTAATAACTTTTGGTAAGGGAGCTTTTAGAGGCATTACAGATTCTGGACACCTAGTTTCTATAACCACTGCTAAGCACAAACAATTCTGGCTCTGTAAAGTTTCTTTAAAATGAAGGATCTCACAACTCTTTTTGTTTATACAGTAAATTAAGGGTTGAATTTTGCAGGTGATTTTATAAACCATATCTATTGGTATTTGTCATGAACTATTCACAGTGTAAAGAACAGTTACGGGTTTAAAATGTCAATAAATTACTTGATTAAAAAGTGCGTTAACTGATATTTAGATATGACCGTAACAATGTACAAAAGTTATTTTAAAGTTCCATGACTCTTCAAAGTCTAAAGGCCATTCTTTTTCATTTTTTCCAGTGTGAAGACTTTTGCGAGAGAAAAGATGAAGATCAAACAACAGGACCCAACAGTTCAAATGGAAGATGGAAGAGTGAATTCTGATGTAGGGAATTCTCTCCAGGTCATCAAGCATCTCATCAGGCAACACAGCGTGGGCGCACACATGAGCCTTGCCATAGTTTTCTCTTCAGATCTTTCAGAGCCCAGCTCAAGATCACACCCTCCAGCTTCTCCTTACACACACAGCCGCCCAGACTACCATATGTGCTTCCACATTCTAGGGCATGGGCTGTGCACATACTCCACATTCAAAGCTCTGCCAGACGGATCTTTCAGCTTTTATCTTTGCAGGCTCCTCTACTCAATGCTCTTTGTGTGACTGGGTTGCCTTATACCATCTGACCCCATCTGGTTGTTCCATGCTCATTTGTGCCCAATTAGGCCTTTAAACTGGGGCACCACTCCTCTCATTGTGTTTGACCTCACTGAGAAACGGCCCTGTAGCTTTGAATCCATTACTTGGATTCAGAAGAGTGTAAATTATTTGCAGAATAACCAAGTATTAGCATAATGTGCATGCTAATATTGGTAGTGAACAATCTGGGAGTTTGCTTGGCCAGGTGGAAAAATCAAACATTTGCCTCTCCTGAACGCATTACGATTTTCAGTAAAGTTATCTGAAGTAAGACCTGGCATTCAAAACTATACAAAGGTAGCCTTTTAAACTTCTGAAGAAAATGATTTAGACTCTTTTACATTATAAAAATGAGCTTTGATCAGCTGTGTCGATATGACATTGGGATTTGCTTTGAGAACTTGACTGTGATATTGAAATGGGCAGAAAACATCAAGTTCATTAAAAAGAAATTCATGATGTCCTAAGCTCTCCAGAGCCAAACTGCAGTGGGACTGCGATGTAGTGTATGCTTTGAACTGAGCCGAAGTGTTTTTACTTTCTCTTTGAAGGTGCTCGACATTCTGCTCACCGCCAGTCTGAAAGTCAAACTCCGAGCACTTTCAAAGGTTGGGAGAAGCAAAGTTTTACTTGTGCAGTGATTATTCACTTATTCACTCTTCAGTTTGTCTCATTCTTTTGAGTCAAAGGTCTGCATGTGAAAATATATCAGAGAAAATCTATTGCAAGTGCACAGGGAAAAACATGGACAGAATGGCAATTAGATATATATGTACTGAAATCAAATAAAATTTTCCAGATTTGTATGTGTCTGTATTTGTGTTATATTGTATTTGTATCCATCCCTGCGATGGGCTGGCGACCTGTCCAGGGTGCCTCCCCCGTCCTCGCCCTATGTGCGCTGGGTTGGACACCAGCACTCCCCCGCGACCCCGTTTGGGACAAGCGGCAGGTAATGGATAATGTATTTGTATCCATAGCTGTATTTGCATTATATTGTATTGGTATTATATTGTATTTGTATCTGTGCCTTTGTAGCCTCTAGTTCAAACTTTCTGCCTTCCTGGCCTCTTGGCCAACTTGCGGTTTACATGTCATTTTGATTGATTATGATTAATTATGACATGCCATTATGACATTGATTAACTATGACATACAATTTCTCTTTCTTTTCTTTCTTTATTTCTGGTGTTGACCAGAGTGAAAGTGAAAAAAGTAAAAGTGAACATTCTTGTCATTGTGAGTACATGGCACAACACAATGAAATTACACCTCTGCATTTAACCCACACACAAACACGTGTAGCAGGGGGCAGTGAAAGCACCGGGGGAGCAGTGATGGGGATTGTACCTTGCTCAAAGGTACTCAGGGCGACCTACTGGCCTGGGATTTGAACTCACGACCTTCTGATCCTGGGGCCAAATCCCTAACCACTGCCCCAGAGGAGTATGCCTCTGTCACCCTTTTCTTACCCAATTGGGGCTTGGAACCGGATTCTGTAATGTTTGTGACGACAACAGTTGTAAAAAGCGCATTGTAAATAAAACTGACTTGACTTGAATTGCTTTTGGGGCAGCAGTGGCCTAATGTTTAGGGATTAGTCCCCAGGACCAGAAGGTTGTGGGTTCAATTCTGGACCATTAGGTTGCTGTGTTCCATTCAACTTAATGATTTTCATTAACCAGTTCAAATTTGAGTGTGATTGCTCATATGTAGCAGAGGGGGGCACCCAAGGTTACATCTTTCATGTCCTGCTGGGACTGACAGTACAATCACCATCCACATGGGGGCTACACTTAATCACTTTCACTGAGTGTGAGAGGAACATATGTTTGATGTGGCATTGTCAGATTTTTCTTCTACTCATTATTATTATGTATTTATTTACTTAGCCTTTGTAACGGCTTCTGTCCCAGGTCAGGCTTCTTGCTTGGAAAGTGCAGGATAATGTTGTTCACAGGGAACCAGCGTGATATAAAGTTTCCACAAGCTTTTAAGTTTATGAACTGCATTCATAAGTTACATTTGCTGTTATTTTATTTTTAAAAGATTAACCACTGAATGAAAACATTGTCCTGATTACATATTTCTAAAAACTCAATTGATAAATTGCCTGCTTTTAATAAATCCTTTCGCTTTTTACTTAAAACTGGGTCATTGGGAATGTAGCGTGTTAATCACCCAAAAAAAGATCATAAATATTGGTTCACTATTTTTCTCGCACCACATTTGTCAGGGCATTTCTGAAGAGTAAACAAGAGCTCGCGCCAAAGCGTTGGCGCCTTTTTTCCGCCAAAGCAGCAGCCAATGGGAAGTTGTAGGAGCGCAGGGGCGGAGCTTGGTTGCTCAGATACCACAAGCTGCCTGACGTCGACGGCGAGTGACGGTTAGTAGTTAAAACCTGCGGCGCTCGGGGGGGAGATGAGCAAAAACTTTTAACTTTCTGAACTTTGTTAGATGCAGCAGGTGACAGTCTGTCCCCTGGGAAAGATACTCACCATCCAGGGTTTCCATTTTGTTTCCTTTAAATCTGGTTTATACTGTTCACTCAGTTTAAAACGTCGGGAAATGGCGGCTCTTCCCTTAACGGCCACACGGTAGACTTCACCACACGGTCGTGTCCGAACCGCCTCATGTCAGCTAAGGTGGAGAGGGATGTCCGGGCGGAACTGGCCCGGCTCGAGGATGAGGAGGGCGACGTGGAGAGCGCTGAGGCGAAGCGCAGGCCGAGCCGGAGCCCGAAGTGCGCGCGCTGCCGGAACCACGGCGTGGTGTCCCGCCTGAAGGGCCACAAGCGGCTGTGCCGGTGGCGGGACTGCGGCTGCGCGAACTGCGCGCTGGTTCTGGAGCGGCAGCGGGTGATGGCCGCGCAGGTGGCCCTGCGGAGACAACAGGCGGCCGAGGTGAGGACCCTCCATCCGGATCTTCTCTCTGCCCGAGGACCCAGATACATTCCCACAATGTCATCTGTTTTAAAAAGAAAGCTTGTTGGCTGCCAAGTCACTAATTTTCAATCTACGTTGTCACGTGTGATGTGTTAAAATAGGGCACCAAAAGGAATCTTTAAATAAGCTCTAACATGTGAGTGTTAACATCACATCACATTGACCTGATTTTGATGAACATTTTCAACAAGTAAAGGCGTTCTATCCTTTTGACAATCTTTCATTTCTTTACATTTTGATCTAATATCGACTGACAGCTTTGTTTTTTGGGCAGTTGGAGTTAGGTGTTTGTGTAATCCTGAGCATATATTGTCACACTTGCATGTTGTATGTGTGTGTGTGTGTGTGTGTGTGTGTGTATATATATATATATATATAGCTCTTTTAAAATATTCTAAAATGTTCCAGTTCTGAAACGATCCTTTTTTTTCGAGTGATGTAGGTGGATCCCAATAGTAAGGTTTTTTAAGGGTTTTCTGTTTCTTTTAACCTTTCGAACGCTGATAATATTCAAACTGTGAAGTAATAATCAAAGTGGAGTGAAGTTTCTATTATAGGAGGTCTGGCTGCAGCCTAGACAGACAAATATACAGTAAATTCTTTGTGTCTCCTTTAAGAACTCTATAAAAGTGGTTGCATCCTCTGTTTTTGAACAGTGTAACCTTTTAAATACTTCTATTGCAATTGAACATATTCAAAATGTTGGAATTTTATGTTTACAGCACACTAGTAATTAAAGCTGGGACAAAAGAAATCACATTCACAGTACAGAACTGTTTCATTTCTTACACAGGGAAAGAAAAGTCAGAAGAGTGCTTCGCCTTTCCGACGCTCATCGTACCAGTGCTACAGCAGGGCACCCAGTCTCCTGGCAAAGAGCATTCTAGAGGGTAAGTCTTAATGAACACACATCTCATTAACACATCCAGAGCCTCCCAGGTGACATCCGGAGACAGTGGATTAGTCCAACGATTATGCTACAGATCCTTCCGCCCGTAACGGAGCTGTTTGTGTTTATTTAAGGTAATTAAAATTATGTAAATGAAGGTAGGAATTACAGCAGAGTGGACTGATGCAAGTGCTTCAGAGACTGAAGGTCCCTGATGTGTTTCATTCACTGTTGACATTAAAGTTCCTGCACTGCTGTTTATCTTCCAGTTTATATAATAACTTTGTCAGACGGCTGTGTGTTTTCTAGAAGAAAACACTTATAGTGGGTTCTGGCAGTTATTTGCCTTGTGTTTTTTTTGTACACTGTTGACCTATTTTATTTACACTGCTGACTTAAAAACTGTACAGTTCCTTTGTTTTCAGATTTGAGAAGTCTGGAGGAATTTAGTATGAGTTTATTCATTAAAACTGAATTATGTTTTCAGTTTTAATTAAGTATGTTTTATCATTTTCTATTGCTATTTGTATGATATAATATTTGAAAATGTAATTAAGGGATATATTATATTATATAAAGACAAACTGTGTGTATGCTATGTATGTATTTTTAGATCATTCAGATGTTTTTTTTTTTTTTTTTTTTTTTAGAAAATTATATCAAAAAGTGTTAAGACCACTTAATTCTTTCTTCATGTCTTAGGCTATAAGCCATTGCTGGATGATTGGCCGAAGAGACTCCATTGCCCTTCACTGAGTGTGAGAATGAGGAAGAGAAGAGCGTTTGCTGATAAAGAGCTGGAGAGTGTGATGCTAGAGCGAGAACTGAGACAAAGAGAGATGGAAGAGCTCCCTGAGCTGAGGCTCCTTCAGAGCACTATAACTCCTCCTCTTTCCCCATGTTTCTGCACAGTGTCTGCCACCAGCATGCCCGGCTACTTGCCCATGTATAAATCCAGTCCACTGCTGTTTGATTGTGATCTCCACTGCCACACACAGGGGTTCAAATCCCGGACTCTAGAGCAGTGTCATAGGGAGGTTCTAACACAAAGCTCTCTTCTTCAAACAACAGAAAGCTGGGATGTTTTCAGGGAGAGAGACTCATGTCTGGAATCATCTCCACTGCCATCATTTCAAAGTCCTCTCCATTACTCAAGCAAAAATTCAGGTGTCAACACGGAAAAAACTGTGCCAGAAAATGTCACTGCTGACTTGTCTAGCAGTGTGCCACACAGTGTTGCTGCTGACAAGCTGGATATCGTGTCAAAGCGAGACGGTGGCCTTTCTCTGGATGAAGCAAAGGTGCTGTCACCAGCTGAGCTGTCTGATAAACCCTGCTGGGCATCAGGGCTTAAAAGTCTGACCCACAAAGACTGTGCTACTAAAACTAATTCCATTAAAAATTCCAATGCAAGGCCCTTACCCTTTTCTGTAGAGGCGTTGCTGATGAGATGATAAGGATATTCTCTATAGAAGCCACTTTTTATATATTTAGACAGTACATTTTGTTCTTGATATGCAACAGAAAATGTTTATATATAAAAGGAATTCATGCTACAGAAATTAATACTTTGGGATTACCTTGAAATTTTCATAACAGTATCCTTTTTGGATCACATATATTGTGCTGTTTCAAATTAAATATTTTTGTAAATTTATTTGTTATCCATTTTTTAATGTCATACATATTGGAGTCTATAGCTTTAAATTCCAGTGTCTTCTAATTATATTACAAACTTGTGCTTTTGTACAGGACAGGCTTTGTTTGTATTTACGAATATATGTATAAATATTTGTAATTAGTTGTTTTAGATTATTATCTACGGTAATATTTGCTACCAAGACACAGCCAGGAATTAATTAAGCAGCACAATTTGTACTTTTAGGTGATGGGACCTAGCCTTCAACCTATTAAAAAAATATGCAGAGAATAGCCCTATAGTGGGAAGCAGCTCAGTTTGCGATATTACCCTACAAATAAAATATGAATAAGACATGAGTTACATTTATTTAAAATATAGTGCTGAGTTTCTTAAGAAATAATAAGTGAATGGCCACAGAAGAGCAACAGTGTGTTTTGATGGTGTTAAAGACATAACGGTCACATTTTACAAGCTTCACTTAGAAGTATTTATTTTCAGTGTACTTGTTCACCAGGGACAAACTTCTTAATGAAATGAAAACTGAAAAAAAGGCATTTTCATTATTGTTAACTTACTGAGAGAAGCAGTAACCTTGACTAAAAACTGCAATCTGATATGGTTACCGTGGCAACATTTTTCTTTATTCTTTAGCATGGCTTTATTCTGGAGGCTCAGCAAGTTTGTTTACCTGCATCTGATGTGTAGCCTTCCTCTTTTCTCTTCCTTTCTTTTTTCCCTTCATTACAGTTTCTCTGATAGAGGAGATAGTTTTGACATCTCTGGACCGTGTGGCGTCAACATGGGTGATAACACCATGCCATCTTCTTTGTCTGTCTGTATCTCAGTGCATCTCAGAGCACAGATAGGGGCTCTGCATTGGGAGGCTTTCAGTGGAACCTTAATCGTTCCCACAAGGGCGCAAGGGCAGATTTTTTAACGTCTCTGAAACCCTTTCAAATCTAATGTTATATTTCACACCTATTCAGAGCAGGCAAACATGAACATTTCATGTTACAATGAACAAAGTGAAATGTAGCCCTACTGGATAATAAAACTAAATTCAGAACAGATAATAAACAGCCGATTACATCAATCAAACACAGGCCTTTCTTAATAAATCTATATACTGAAAAGAACAATGACTCGTTTTACAGAATAGCTATGTGTCACTGTATTCTTAATTAAAATGTGCTTTTTAATTCCTTTTTTGAGTATTTAGATCTTTTTCAGAAGATTCAACAAGGTTGATACATTAACTGCAAAGATCCTTCATATTTTAAGAATCCTGAGCTTCAGCTTATCAGCCTTATTCTTTTAAAAATCATGTGAAAACCATCACCAAAAAATCACATGGTGGTCTCTGACAGGGCAGGCGGTGGGCTGAGCCAGGTCTGCTAAAACATCAAGCATGAACTACTTTTTCCTTCTCATTTCCATTTCAGGCACACTTTTAACAGCAGGGCTCACTACAGTTGACACTGGCTTTGCTAAAGCAACCACCCTTGAGCTCAACGTTGGTTCTGAGAGAGAAGAAATGTTATTTCAAAACAGCACTGCTGAACCCCTTCAGCTGGGTATTTATTTTTTCTCACAGCCTGCTCTTAGCGTGAAGTCACCCCAACTTGTTTGTGTAATCTAGATACTGGTGTCTGCTCTCTCCTGACAGGATATCAGCAACGTTTGGTATCAATGCCCACAGGGGCCACTTTGATTTCTCTGCCAACTCCCTACTCAAGCAGAATTCATCAGGTTTGACTCCCCGCGCTGGCCTCCATCCCCCAAAACTAGCTCTTGGGTTACGCAGCCGCCCATTCCCCAAGCGGGGGTTCTCTTTTAGTGTGGGTGGGCTGGCCTCCTGCCCTTCACCTGCTGCACCCAATAAAAAACACTACTGTGCCAGTGGCCTGAAATAAACAGACACTTACTTCAAAACTAGATCTGTAGATGACAAAGACATGCAAAGGCTTATAGTCGCATGCAAAGTGTGAAAGGTTTTTTGTGTGTGTGAAGGCCACAAGGTTGATCAACTAGGAATACCCTTTTTTCTTTTTGCAATAGTATATAGAATGGCATTGTATGGCAAAATGGATCTTAAAGCAGTATTATTCCTCGCAGATATGAACAATATCAATGCTGATTTCCAAACCACCACCACCACCAGGTAGCTATGCAAAACTAGCACTGCATCTGTTTTCTTGATCAGAATGCGACCTCTGTCAGTATTCTTACTTTGAGCTGTTCTGTCCAACAGTTCATTAAGCTGCTTTGAGTTGCTGATTGTGTTCATTTTCACTTCACATTCACAACATCGTCCTAGTGAACCCAAGAACCGATCTTTCAGGTCTTACACACGTTCGTAAGATGCTTGTTTACTCAGTGTTTCTTTTTTCATCATTTATGAACTGAAATAATTATATTGAACTGTAAACTTTAATGAAAGAATGTGGATAAAATGTCTTCCTTCACCTTTTCTTGTCTAACTTGAACCTCTCTCTCTCTCTCTCTCTCTCTCTCTCTCTCTCTCTCTCTCTCTCTCTTTCTCTCTCCTATGCCCACCACTGCAGCTGTGGGGTTATAGGGTTACAATCCCGCTCCCAGAATCCACTTTGAACCCTTCCAGAAGCATAAACCACTGTGCTTCCTGACTCTTACTGCAGAACCTGCCAGCACACAGGCTGTTTCTCAGGTGTTACATCTTAATGACATATGACCGTGCTTTCTTTGCTTATAGTGGCACAGGCCTGTAAGTAAGCTAGTTCTGAATTGCCTTTTAAACCAAAACCAAACACTGTAGCCAAACACTATCATAACCCCAGTAACCCTCGCTCATCCCAACTGCTACTGGGTGAAGGCCAGGATTCCTGGATGCCTGCAGAGTTTAATAGGGTGGCCAGCGATGTACAGATGAAAATAGCCGTGTTCCCCACCCTGCGAAACCATTAGCGCGGTATTTAGCCTGCCTGAGTTTGAGTCTCCTCTATGGGTAACCTTAACCTCAGGACAGTCATAACAGCCAACAGTCTCGGAAAACCAATCCCCCCACTGTGTGTTATGTGGTCACTGCGCCGTAAAAATGGCATACAAATGTATTGGCACCTTCTTATGAGTGATTGATTGCACCAGGGCAAGGTAGCGGAAGAGGAAAAGAGGGGGTTATTGATGCATAAACCTCCACTGATGATGTTGGGTAAAAACTCAAGGAGCGAAAGGATGTGGGATATCTGAGTAATAACAGCTGCTTGGCCAAAAGCAATGTGTGGAGGAAGAAAGGACAGAGAGAGAGAGAAACAGAAAGTTGAGTTGGCAGAATGTAAGAGAGGTGAGATGGCGTGATATAGTAGAGAAACCTGGTATTCAGCCCAGCTGTACAGCCTGTACCCCGGCCAAGAACAACACCATGTTTAAGGGCTATTTATTCTAACTGGATTATCATTACAGACATGACAATCCATGCTGCGAATTCTGAGTGAAAGCAAGACCAGAGGGGTGGATTATGAACTGCAGCTCATTCAAGTATCTGTGACAATATATAGCATCAATAAAATCAGGTTTGCTTTATGGTGAAATGGTGATGAAATCGACAGAGCAGTTCAAGCTTCTGGGACAAAAGAACTCTAAAAAGATTTGCCAATGATTTAAGTTTTCAGTCACGTACGTTTTTATCATTTTCATTATTACACACAGAATATATGAGAGCATGTGATTTGCAGCCAAATAATAAAGGAAGTGAAGAATGATTGGGATTTGGAAAATACATGTTCCCAAAGAAGTGTGATTGATATATTCCCGCTGTACCTAAAAATAGTTCTTCACCGTACCTGTTGCTAGGTTGGTCAAACTTTTAGAAGCCTATGAAGCCTAATGCGAAACTGTAGCACAGCTTTTTTGTTATAACATTTTCATTATTCACATGTGGTTGCTACAATGGTTTTCTCTCTAAATAATAATGTTTCCAACAGAGCAGAATTATGTAGGTGTACAGAATCTAGGTAGGTCAGAAACGACAATGATAAAGATAGTTTGCTCACTGTAGCTGCAAACACCTGATCTACTCTAACAGTGTAATCTTTTATACTTCATTTTTTTTTGTAGAACTTAAATTAGAGCTTTGCATTTTTTAAATATTCAATCCATGTAGTGCACAAGTAATGGAATTTCCATTCTTCCTGACGCCCATTCTTTGATTTATGTTTGACAACATCACTGTGTTATTGCAGTTTGGATATTGTGGAGTAGTGCGCTGTTTTTTTAATTCTTCCAAACTTCTTTTTAATTCTTGCCAACCTCCCGTATAACCTGTTGCATTTTTGGGTGAGACTGGATAAGTAAGACTCAAAGATTTCATCAAATGTCTTCCTGATTCAAAACTGAAACTGTTTATGGGACAGATTGTTGAAGTGTTAAGTCTAATTGGTAGCACTTTGGTTTTTAAATAATCATAGCCACTAATCATTTGATTGAAACAGTTGCAGAAAAGTCATTTCATTCTATCTGTTTCACATTTTCAGGCATGCTCTCACATAGAAACTTATAGCATTTCTCTAAATCAACAATCAAGCTGAGTATAAACAGTGGCTCTTTATATGAAGGCTCATGTCAATATTGCCCTTTCCATTGCCACTCACGCACTTGCTTCCATTACCACTGAGCATTAGGGTAAGAGATTTTCACCTATACCTCATGGCCTTCAGGCTATTTGCACCTTCCTCAGTGTGTCCATTCTCTGCCTTTGAGGCCCTTCACGTTCTCCACCCCCCCCAGGCTGCCGATGACCTGTCCCCTTCTGGAACATTTGGCATGTAACACCAACCTTTTTGTCTTGTGTTTTTACTTCAAACAAAGCTATTAATCACCTTAATCGCCCTCAATTAACCTGCGCCACCAGATGCTCTACGCATGTCTAACTCTAAACTGTTCCAGACAGCTAAACAGGACATAAATCAACCCATTGAGCAATTTGCCACAGCAATTCAATCTAATATTTGCGGAAGCCGGATAACAAAACACTAACGACATGGAAACGTACTTGAGGCAAGCACTGGTCCATGAACCTAAAGCATAGTGGCTAGACTTGCTGGGGAAGGTCCATGTGCTAAACTAGGCTAGGAAAGATTTCACTTTCACCCTCCCTATCCTAGAGTTGCACAAAAGTTTTCTGCTCTCAGCTCCTACTAGTGCAACTTTACCAGGTTTCACGCACTGGGCTGTAGCCAAATGTTTGATATTTTAGACTAAAGTACTTGCTTTGAATGCACACTTGCACATGGGGCTATCTTGTTACAATGATATGAAGACTAAATTATTCTGTATGTAGCCGAGTCATTAACAGGTGCAATGCAGAAGCTTGGATCTTCTCTGTGAAGATAGAATTGATGCCGTTATGACATTTATGACACTGTGTCAGATTTCTACAGGGGAAAAAGGAGCTGTCAGTGCAGTATTAGATTAGAGTCTTATGATAATCTAGCAAACAACACATGACAGCCGCATCATAACAGAAATAACAAATGCTGCATCATAATACATTAGCCTGAAATTGAAACACTGAGCTGTTACATAGTGACAGAGGGAGGAAATTTCCCAGTATACCCAAACCATCTTCAATTACCTCACCTTGGAATATAAAAAGCAATGCACTAAATTTACTTGATTCAGATAATTTAAACATAAATAAAGTATATCAAATCAGTTGAATTTTGCTGTGTTTACATACTTTTAGCAATTGTGTAAAGATGTCAAACCAAATATCAACCAAATTGATTCAAAATAAGATTTAAGCCTGCAAACTGAAGAAGTGTGACAATGATATGCATTACATTGCCTGTGGCTTTATATATCAAGACATTCTTTTCACTCCTGCTTTGACGATGGTCTGGAACCATTTGATTTAAAAGCGCATGTGCTGGAAAGAGCAGTATGTGAGAGTAATAGAGACAGGCAAAGAAGAGAAGTGTGTGTGGCAGGGTTGCAGAAGCAAGAGATTAAATCAAAAAAAGAGAGCATGCAAGAATGCAAGAATTGCTGGGTGGCTGGAGCCCAAGTGGAATTGTAAATGTCTGGCAGTGTGCCAGGGCCTGAATTTGGGATTCCTTCTGGAGTGTCTTGGGCACTGATATGAACATGTAGTAAGGGCTTAGCTGGCAAAAACGAAAGCCAGGCCTACCTGATCTGCTGCTGGAGCGCTTTGAGCAGGGATCAAGGTCTCATTACAAGACTCCCGAATATAGCAAGCCCCTCTAACCAGGCAGTGGAGCAGCATGAAACAGCCGCATATATCGGAGGGATTAAGAGATAGTGTCCGATACATATGGTAGATTAGGCGATCTGTCCGGCTTAGGTACATTCTCAAACGAAAATATTCAAGCAGTGTCAGTGACCATTGTTAGGTTGAATCAGGGGTACCCACTTGGTCAGACCTGCAAATAAATGTAGACGCCTATTTTGTAAGAGAGCAGTAGTCAGACTAAACAGATTTCTTCTGTCTTGTTGCTCAATAGGTATGTTTTAAGTAAGGACTGCAGTTGTAGGAGAGATCTTCAGGGCTCATGCACCTAGATGTGTGAAAGTTGTCAAATCAAAATTTCCCAGTCACATAGCTTTGCACTTTACAACATAATGAAAATCAGGCTGTACTCGACTCAATATGCCACCCAACTCCTGGCACAGGCCACGGTTATCTCCCATCTTAATTATTGGAATGTTCTGCGAGCAGGTCCTCTAGCAGACCTCTGTTTACAGACCTCCACTGGCTACACATGGCTGCAGGAATTAAATTCAAATCACCTAGTTTGGCAAAAAACAGGACTTCTGGATCCGCTCCCTGTTTTTTAAACTCAGTCACACAGGCTTATACTTCAGGCCTTCTCGTTCATCACATTTAGGCTTTCTCAGGTTTCTACTTCAGGCCTTCTCATTCTTATATCCTTTGAAGGAATGCCTTCTGTCATTGCTATCTCTTGACGCAAGGCAATCTCAGTCTAGACTTCCTTCATTCTTGGTACCCCGATGGCAAAACAAGCTACTAAATACTATGAAAGCAGGGAGATGTCCTTTCTTCTTTCAAGAGGCTCTAAAAGACACATCTTATCTAAGAACACCTTCTTTCCCACCTCTCAAACACGCCGAACTTGCAGAATTAGATTCTTAATCACCACCTCTCTGTCTAACTCATATGCTGCACTTTTAAAAATGTTTCAGTTTAATTTCAGTTTAATTACATACATATAAATACATATTTTTCATTGTGCAACTTTTCATTTTCATGTCAAGCTCTTACTGCAATGTAGCTTAAATGTAGTTCCTTACTGTTTAAGTCGCTTTGGACAAAAGCGTTTACTAAAAACGATTCCATGTAAATGTAAATTTTGGTTATTTTTCCATATTTTTACTGCCACCCCCTGAATCTGTGCATGTCTAGGCAACATTCAAAGGATCCAAAAAACAAAACAAAAAAAAACAAAAAAACAGGACAGTCTTCAGTGATGTAACACCTGAGAAATACACCTTTCTTCAGCAGCATCACTGAGGGCTGGTTAAGAACATTTCAGTGGCTACATCATGCTCTGAAAGGCTTGTTGTTTTCATGCTGTGCAGAACAGGCAACTTTTAAGGTAGTTAACTGACTTATTTGCCTTGATAACAATTCACATCCTGTTTGAACGGATAACCTGACTGATAACTGATAATCTAATTACTGTTTACGAAAGTGAGTTAACACAGCACTGCAGATAGCCAATCAGTGTGTAAGTGACAAATTTCTCAAAGCTGTGGCCACATTGTTTCAGTGTGCTTTTTTGTGCACTCCATCTGAGGCTGGAACTAGTGGCTTAGGGAAACTATGACTAAAAAGCAACAGCGGTGAATTTTTTTTTTTCTTTTTTAGAAAAGTACCTACAAGATGCTTGGCTTTTACTCATCAGGGTGTTCCCATGGATGAAATGAACAGTATTGGCTAAAAACTTAGCCCACACTGCTATCCACAGGGGGCTTTTATAGTAGCCCGTTTATGAGGCTTAACCCCACACCAGTGCTCTGCTGTCAGTGAATCAGATGCCAACCTTGTGCAACTCAACCTTGCGGTTGACTGGACCAAGCTATCGTTTTTATCCACATAATTATTTTGATTTCCTGAGACGTCTCATTTTGCATGTCTCCACACACTGCCTTCCTGTTTGCTTTGGGCTTTAGACTGGGATGAGAAAGCACAGCTAATATTTATTTTTAGTTTCCTTATATGTAAGTCCCAGGAGTTCCATTGAACCAATAGGTGTTTAGCATTATTTTGACACAGCTCAATTTGACAGTGCACTGTGAGAACAGAGAACATTAGAACTTTGAGAAATGGTATTGTGCCAAGTTCTTGGTGGCATTAGTTCTTACTGTCTGTTCAACAACAGCAATGCTCACATAACGATATTGAATCTCATGTGTTGATATTGCTGGCACTTGTGTTTAGAAGTATGGGACTGTAACAGTGAGCTAGGAATGAGACTAGTCCAAACTGGGCTTTCTGCTTCCAGGACTTTTTTTTTTATTTGCACATTTACCACTTCTCCACAGTAACTGATGAGGTTTATTTTAAGTTTTACATTTGTAACATCAGTTTTCAGCAAGCATAACAGTGGTGCGTGTAGGAGCAGCAAGAATGAGAGAGAGAGAGAGAGAGAGAGAGAGAGAGAGAGAGAAAGAGAGAGAGAGAGAGAGAGAGAGAGAGAAGAGAGAGAGAGAGAGAGAGAGAGAGAGAGAGAGAGAGAACAAGAGAGAGAGAGAGAGAGAGAGAGAGAGAAGAGAGAGAGAGAGTGAGAGAGAGAGAGAGAGACAGAGAGAGAGGAGAGAGAGAGAGAGAGAGAGAGCGAGAGAGAGCAAGAGAGAGAGAGAGAGAGAGAGAGAGAGAGAGAGAGAGAGAGAGAGAAAAGAGAGTGTACTTTTTGGCACAGTTTTGCCCTGCATTACAGGGTAATTAGTCACTTTGTCACTCTGACAAATATAGCTGCACTTGCATTAATTAATAGAGCATGTTATGGTTATGCACTTTTTGAGCTCACCATATTTGTAGACAGAGACAGAAATGTCATATGATGGTTTTTCCACAACAACCTAATTAATTGATAGATCTTATCAAGAAAGAAAAAAAACCCCACAAAAAAATCTACTTACTGGCTTCATCTTACTTTATATTCATTTCATTTTAAGACAATGAGTTATGCTATTTAGAAGTTTGTAATGTTTGTAATGTTATTAAATGTAATTAAAAATGTAAATTTAATGTGTTAATGTATTGTACATGAAGGAAATTATAAGGGAGTAACGTCACAATCTCTGGTTCTGTTGTTTGCTGGTTCAGATCCAGTCAGTGCTTTGTTCTGCCAGAGGAGCCAATGAGAGCTGATGGAACCCTGATTATCAGTGTGAATGTCAGACATCTACACACTCACCCAACCACACAGACACAGGCACACACAGACACACACAGACACACACACACACATACACACACACACACGTCTTTGCTAGTATCTCTTTCCCATAACTGCTCCAGTATTCTTTTGACTGATGCACTTTGGTTTGCATCAGATCTTTCCATCTTGTGTACAGATGCTATCAGTGCATATCTCTGAGTGAAAATGTGTGTGTGTGTGTGTGTGTGTGTGTGTGTGTGTGTGTGTGTGTGTGTGTGTGTGTGTGTGTGTGTGTGTGTGTGATGGTCTATGGTAGGGTGCTTACCTACAGACCTATGGATCAAGAGGTCGCAGGTTTGAATCGCTCCCCTAACACTACCACCATTGGGTTCCTGAGGAAGACCCTTAACCCTGAGTTGCTCCAGGGGGACTGTCCCTCAAATCAGGTGCTTTGGATAAGAGCATCTGCTAAATGCTGCAAATGTAAATGTGTAAAATTGAAATCAAAAAATCTATCATAGCACATTACTATGGTGTGTGGGATGCCAAAAAAAGGGCAATATTCACCAAAGTGGGCCAGATGCTTAATGAAACTGAAAGTGACAACAACTGAAAGTGTCATTATGAAACAAAACTTTCAATTTTATACATAAACAAGAAAAATAAATGGACTTTTTTTGGGATGTTAATGTGTTGGGAGCAGGTTTAATCTGGTTATAACAAAAAGAAAAGGAAAACATCACACCTTGCAGCATATGGAGCTGCTTAGCAACATTAGATCAGTAGCCCCATGTTGCTGACATCCTGATGCAAGAAGCAAAAGCACATTTTAGAGGTCCTGTGGAATCTATGCCTCGATGGTTTTGGTGGCACTAGTAGAACTACACCATGTTAGACAAGGGGTTTTAATTTCATGACTAATGGGTGTATGTCCTTTCTCTGTTCTATTTAGTATTATGACAAAGGTAACTTGAGACAGAATGGACATTGGACATTAGTATTTTCAAGGATGAGACACAGACACCCAGCTGCAGTTAAGAGGTGTAAGTGGGGAGGCAGTGTGTCTGAACAAAGGAAACGCTCATGAGCTAAGTGTTTCAGTAAGAGGGGCCTCAGTCAGCGTAACCTGATCGCTGTTTGAGCTTTACCTGAGTGACAAACCAGTGATTGGCATCAACCCCCCACCATAGACATTGCTGCCGTGGCATGGATAAGATGGAGGAGAGGAGCCTTTGTGTTCTTATCTGGATTGACGTGGAGTCGCCAGTTCAGTTTAGGATCTGTCTAGTGTCTCTCTCTCACCCCCCTCTGAGTGCTATAACAATAACAGTGAACACCACTCAAACCTTAACTAACACGTACACCTCATGCTAGGACATGTGGAAGCATAAACTAGTATGAAACAGGGTAGAAGATATAGGACTGAGAAATCATTTTATATTACATTTCCGGGAGGGAATTACCATAGATCTGAGGACCACCAGCTTATTTTTACAGCCTTTAGAGGTTAGTGTTTAATCCAATATACCTTTTATTGAAAAGATAGATCTTTGAAAGTGAAACAGTTTTATCTATAACAGTTAGATGTAATATTTATCAAATACATAAGAAAAAAATATGATATATTATACTCGTTATATACTAAAGAAAAGTCAAACGTGCTGATTTATATTATCACATTGGTGATTTTAATTTTCTTATTATTTTTTAAAGAAAAGGCTTCTTCAACATGTTTTCCATAGAAAGAAAGAACATCCATTACATTAACATCATTAGTGTTTCAGTTTTTGTTTTTGTTGCTGTTTAACATATTTTTGTTCCATGCGTTACATAAATTATTCAAAAAAGCTAAAACACTATAAATAAACAATTTTACTATTCATAATTTCTCTTAATGTTATTTCATCAGTGTGACTATACATAAAGTAAATTTAAATTACTATTACATATGTCTTTCATTGCAAACACTCAGGAAGGACTAGAACATTGGTATAACAGAGGTTTTGAGAAGATTACTCTACAACATACAGTACTATGCTAAAGTCTTCAGCCACCCCTCACTTTGTAGGTCCCTGTGTGACTTAACAAACAAAAAATAAACTTCCGAGACTGGTCCGGTACAGGAACTGGACTGAAAATGAGAGCCAAAGGAAGCCATATTTGGAGAATTATTCCCAACACATTAAGAATACAAGAAATTCTGGCATTTTGGAAGCAAAATATGCAGAAATGAAAGGTTAAGAATTTTGTACTGCACCGTATTTCATATGTACAAACAACTGGCTACAAAACACCCAGAATCAGCAATTCAGATGCCACAGGTTTTGTGTGCCAGTCTAATCAGAAGCTAATCAGAGACGAGCCTTAGCCAATTGTTTACAATTTATGTTATAGCCAATTGTTATATTGTATAGCCATCATGGATTAATATTGTACAATCCCAAAGCAAAATTCGGAATGGAATAGTAAATGCAATAAATAACAAAAAAACATTGGATGTACATTAACAAAAGAAATTAAGTTGGCCAGATAAATTTGAAACTAAACATATGGAGTTATTACTGTCTGCAATAAAATAAAAGTGAAAGTAAATGTAAAAACCACTGCTTTTATTATTAGAATTATTTGCAACATCCATGCTGTCACAGATTTCGGGTAATAAATGGCATTAAAACTCCACTCTCCTACTGAGTTTCTAAAAGGAAATCAAAATTGAAAATGGTACGTGTCCGTAAATCTTTCAAGGACATTTATTTTACTTAGAACTTAAAACTCAGAACAGGACGTTACCAAATCAAAAGTTAACAGTTTGATAAATTCAGAAGAAAGAAACTGCTGAGGGGCAGCGGTGGCCTAGTGGTTAGGGCGTCGGCCACATGATCGGAGGATTGGGATTCGAACCCCTTCCTAGTGGGTTGCCCTGAGGTACCCTTGAGCAAGGTGCCGTCCCCGTCCCGCTCCTCCCTGCGATGGGCTGGCGACCTGTCCAGGGTGCGTCACCCGTCCTCGCCCTGTGTGTGCTGGGTTGGTCACCAGCACCACCCCCCCCCCCCCCCCCCCGCGACCCCGTTTGGGACAAGCGGCAGAAAATGGAAACTGCTGAATTGGCGTTACTGTTGAATAGATGTAAGTAATGAATTTAAACTTTGGGGTTTACAGTGTAAGTGATTGTAAAAATAATTTAAATGTTTATGTGGCAAAACAACATCTAAGGATGTTGGCTTATGAGGCCTGTTCTTTTGGACAGGTGATAGAAAATGCATGAAGTTTTGAACTTTGGATCAAAAGGCATGCTACAGCTTTGGGCACAAGAACCCAATTTGTTCTGTATCATCAGAGTCACAGCAGGATCTGGTGGGACAGTGCACAAAGTGGGTAGTATTGCCAGGTGCGTGATGATATGATGCTGGCAGAGCCGCTTACACTGGCTGACGATCAGGGCTCCATGTAGACAAGCTCACAGGGCATTCGATTGTGTTTCTGAGGTGTCTCACTGGAGACTACTTGTCAGCAATTGCTTGTTGCTTGAACAGGACTAGTTGTATGGCAACATCCCCATCACTTTGAGTTCCAGCTTCACAGATGAGCCATACATTATTCAGCCACTTTGTTTCTGACATCAACGAAATTACCCTGGAGAGATCCCCTCTAGGAGGTTTGATTTAGCTTGGGTGGAGACGAAATGTGTTTGTCAGTGCTCAGTGGCTTTGACATTGCATGCCACACGCAGGAGTTAGTACAAAGCGTTTGTGTCATCATGGGGCTTCCCAATAAAACTCAAAGGACCAGAAGGAGCTGGCAGCAAAGAGTGGATTGAGTGACCTATTTTTCAGCTTTCAAATCGGTCATCAGTCCCATCCGTCAAATGCTCTTCATTCTGAGAGGTGACTGATAGACTAGGCACATCAGAATGAAATGCATGACAAACAGAAAAAAAAGTTCCTCGTTTTTTTAGGAAAGAAAAGGGGTAAATGATTTATTTGAAGGGGTTTGACTGACAGGCTGTGGTTTGCTGCGACACATTTGGCCTATGAGGTGAACAGCTCATAGTAAAGGTTTAATGGGCCATCTTTGAGTCTCTTTGAACTTAATGGGCCCATCACTCTCAATTTGATGATCCCATGGTAGCAATTTCACTACAACTGTGCTGGCTCTGCTTCTTGCATGCTATTAGTCTTTTCACTTATGTGGTAAATAATGGTCAAATAATGCCAATATCTCTGTCCACAAGGTCTTCTGAGAGTGGTGCATAAAGCCTATAAATGGTGGTGCATAAAGCTGGAAATATCATGCAATAAAATTAAAGTAATATTTCATTCATATCTGATTTAGGAGTATGAACAGAGAATGGAATTTCTCTTTTTTATTAAAAATAATAAGTCTAAAATAAACTGATGATAGCTGCTTGTCTTTTCAGATCAGGCCCTCTTTCTCATTTTTCTTTTAGGCCTTTAACAGACCCAAACACAGCTCCCTCCCAGCCTAGTTCCTGGAACAAGGCCCAAGCAGGCCCAAGTCCCAAAAGATACTCTGCAAACATTGCTGGACTTCTCAGAGGAAACTCAATCCCTCTTTTGTCGCTGAGCATAAGTGGTACTTGAGGACAGATGTGGCATTTAGCTGGCTCGTCAACTTGTGAGGGTGGGATGGCCAGCTCTGTTTTCATCCACATTTATAAAAGAAAAGAGGCTGTTTACTTAATATTGCCAAATTTTAATCCCAGAGGAAAGAGCTTTTAAAAGATTTAAAATTTGCAGCTGACTCAGTCCTAATGTTGTCAGAAATGCCAGCTGCCAGTATTCTCATCTCATTTATGCACGAAGCCTCAGTGATTAATCAATATTTCATATGAAAAAATAAAATCTCACACTCTGGCATATAAGCAGGGACTTTTACAGTGAATCTACTATTTTTAATCAGTAAAACGCAACATTTTTATTTCAAGAGGACAAATGCATCGATAAAGTTAGACCCAATGGTTCAAAAGAACTGAACCGGAGAACATTTTGCCACTTTATTGTGTCCACTGACATTTACCAATGTATAAAAAGCTCAGCAAGGCAGAGTTATCTGATAAGCAGCCTAAATGAATGAACTCTGGAAAAGTCTGCCATGCAGAAGACAGAGCAAAGGGTGCATGATGAGCTTGCTAGCAGATTAAGTGGCCTTTTCACATTCAGCAACACTCATCCTCATATCTTTTCTCACCTGTCAAAGGTGCATCTCACTCACACAGCATTCCAGGGTGACTATTAGTGCGGTAGATTCTTTCTCCAAACAACAGCCACTTTACAAAGGAATGTGACATGAGCAATGAACCCATTCGCTCCCATTACAGACTCCACTTCACCTGGTGGCCCGTGACAATTACTGTGGTGACACTTGTTTAGTTTTTGGCTAGCTGGAAAAAGCTAACTGATTTGTTCATTTATTACTTCATAATTTCATCATTTCAAATCTCTGTGTGTATTTCTGTGCCTACATGATGAAGTTACGCTCAAGGAACTGACATTTGATAAGTTTGTATGGCCCAGACATGGTTTTAGGCCAATCAGATAAACCCTTTTCCATGAAGAACAGTGCCAAAGTAAGGCAGTTCAAGGATGCAAACATACTTTCACAAATGTCAAACTAATAATGGAAAGTGATTGTTTTACAGAAATGTTTCCAAAATGCTGCATACCACATGAACATGTTCACTTTGGTGGAAAATCACAGAAGACTAATGGAGTCTGACTGTTTTGTCCAGCTTGATACCATTCAACTGACAGTTTGCAATTTGACTACAGATAAAAATGTTGTTAAAACGTCTACAATATGAAGATCCTTTGCAGCATACACAAGACACAAACAATTACTAACTCTAAGAGAATTACATTTTCAATTTAGCATTAATGCTGCACTCCAAGCCTTTTATAAAATATGTGTGTCAAGTGCCCACTCTGAATTGTTTAATATAAACATATCTCTGAGTTACAAAGAACATTTCACATTTCCTATGAACACAAGGAAATGAAATAAAATACAAAAAGAGCAGGTTTTTGCACCAAAGCTTTGTTTTAGCAGCGGAGAGTGATAAAAGCCTGATGGAAATCTACACATAAAAATGATTGTTAAAGCCAAAACAGTTAAAAAGATTGCCTCATGTTGCATCAATCCCATATTGTGCAATTCTCAGGTTAAAAGTCTTGCCGGTGAACTGCAGAAAATGAGAATCACCTCCATTGCACCTAAGGGCACTCTGTGTTGAATGCAAATTCATTTGGCTAATACAAGTCTAAACAAATTAAAGGTTCAACATGCCTCAAAACTCGCTATTATTGAACGTGAGATCTTTAATAGGACAATAACCATGGTGCCAATGACCTTACACTCACTATCTAATGTGTAGCCCCAGGGTACAGCATTGGTAAAATGAACACAATTAACAGGGCATGTTAAACCTGAGGGCGAGGAGCAGTGCTGTGAATTCCATGAACAATGGATGATGATTTTTAGGTGAAATTCCATTTCTTATATATATATATGTATAAAAGTATTGTCCCATAAAATGCATCACGTCCACATTGAAATGAGCATATGAAAAAGGCACTACTTGTTTTTCAGAGTTCTGGCACTGGACTATGCTTGCTGTCAGAGAGCACAATGGTAAATTATGCAAGAGAAAAGAGGATAATTCAGCCTCAGTTTCACTAGTACTACAGTAATAGAAGGGGTGTTTGGTGGCACAGGTGAATCAGAAGGGCATCTCGTTTCATTGCCCACACAGAAATTTACCTAATCATCCTCTATAATGTGCCAGTGAGATCATCTCCTCAGTCATGCAGAGCAAAAACATAATGAAGATGAGTGCAGCATTTATAAAAATGTATGATAATCATTGTAGGTTCAGGTTCTGCTGAGTTGGTCTTTGCTGGATACTGTCCTCTAGTGGCTCAAACTAATCTATGTAGTGTAGAATTGCCAGTGATATAGGGAGAAATCCAATCTAGAAATGTTTCTTTCTAGACGTTGTGCATTATTGTCCAAAAGGGTTTACTGAAGCATTGGCTTCGAAGTACTAAACGTGGTTCTCTTAAAAACAAATAAATGTAATGTTTTTCTCAACTGAAACCACTTCTTGAAGGAAACAAAGGTGGTTTTTCTATAGTATTGCTCCAAAGAACCCTCTTTGGCACCCTAATATTTTAAGAGCATTAATTGAGAAATTATCTTGGAATAAACCCATAAAACATCTCCACTGATTAGACCACATGCTGCTTAGACTTGTTAATTGGCCATTTGGGAACAAAGTCAAATTGAAGATACACTGCCAATGCTCGCGTTCTGCATTCTAATCTAAGAGGCTACTGCGATCCCACTTGAGCCCAAAGACAAAACAGAGATTTAGACTAGACTTAGCGTGATGCAGCACCAGTAGGATAGTCTGAGCACATTATACCCTCTTTGTTATCCTATAGTTACTATGATTGACTTATTATGGATAAGACATAGACTGTACTGATAATGCTGCTCATAGATCAGGCTGGAGAAATGGCAGATGCCCAGGGATACTTTCCCATGACTAGGTGGCGTCTGTACTGGTCCTCAGCCCTGGTGAGTGTATTCAGAATTATCAGGTCCATCATTGTGTGACTGAGGTTTATCTACTAGATAGAGATTTTTCAGTCGCCCCTGTGTTTTGGAGAATGGCACAATAGAACAGTTGCCCTCAAAGTGGGCAAACCCTGTACAATTGATAACAGGGTCATATAACTGAATGCACATACACATACAGATGATACTCTTGTGTTCTAGATAGTGAGTCATCACATGTTGTTTGTGGAGACAATAGGTCAATAGGTAGTGTGTGTGTGTGTGTATGTGTTTGAGCAAAGATAGTGGTTATGGATGACTGCTTGTCGCAGACCCACTAAGGGTCTCATGTCTGTTCTGCTGAGGTTTTTTTCACATAACTTCTATGAGACAAATAAGTAATGTAATTTAAATTTTCTTAAAACATTTTCTTATATGCATATTAAGTATTTTAAAATATCTTAAAAGTTTTTTTTAATTATGGGTGTTGGTGGTCTAGTGGTAGGATACTTGCCTATGGACCTATGGCTCAAGAGGCCCCAGGTTCGCATCCCACCTCTGGCACTACCACCACTTGGTCCCTGAGCAAGACCCTTAACCCTGAGTGTCTCCAGGGGGACTGTCCGTGTAGTTAGGACAAGGAAGTCGCTCTGAATAAGAGTGTCTGCTAAATGCTGCAAATGTAAATTATGTATTTTTGTTGCAAAAGTGGATGTTTAAATGTTTTCTATAGGCCTTTCTAGAGGCTATTCCAGTGATTTTCCAAAATATCACTGAGAAATAATTTGAAAATAAAAGTAGCAGTAAAATGTAGAAAATTAAAGACTTCAATAGGCTAAAATTGCATTTCATTGATACTGTGAGTATCTATATATACTGTGAATTTTCAAATGTGTTGTTTTAATGTTTATGATGATTGTACACTAAAGTCACTATACCCCATACATTTGAGTCTATTTGTGAGATTTATAGTGCCCCATGAAGAGCTGGCGTCCTTGTCCAGGATGTTTCCCTGGATTTCACCCTGTGAGAACTGGGGTTGGACTACAAACTTGTGGAAGCCTAGTTTTAACAAATGTATTTAATACTTTCAAAGTATGGCTAAAATTTGTGAACTGTACTTAATAGGCTTGTTACAAGGATCTTCTGTTTGTTAAAGAAAGATGCACCCAGACCTAAGCAACTTGCTCTGATTCTATCAGTCAACAGTTATTGATAAACTGTGGAGATCTGGCCAGAAATGACACCATGAAAAATATGTGGAAAAACAGTTGTGATTCTAACATTGCTGGACATTGTAGTCAAGCCCTTGCTGAGTGATTTGACATGACATCTTGAAGCACCCACACAGAAACTGCTTAAAGGCTTTTAGAAGGCTTTGGCCTCAGCACTAACAGAAGACAAGCCTCTGCTCTTGTTAGCTTCACAAACATCTGCCTGTCAAGGGATATTTGAGAATATGTATCTGTTTGGGACAATAACATCCTTCTTGACAGAATTCTACAAGCTCACTCAGGCTGGATGGGGAGTGTTGATGCATAGTTTTTATCAGGTTTCTTCAAAGTGAACGTGAAAGTGACAACCCTCGTTATTGCGAGGTCACAGCACAGCACACGTGAACCACAAGGAAATTGGACCTCTGCATTTAACCCATGCACACAAACACCGTGCAGCAGCTATTGAAAGCGCCCAGGGAGCAGTGACAGGGACGGTACCTTGCTCAAAGGTACCTCAGGGCAACCTACTGGTGAGGGAATCAAACCCACAATCTTCCGATGAACTCCCTAACCACTAGGCCAGTTGCTTGATAAGATTTAGGTCCAGAATCTGTCTGGGCCAATCTAAGAATTTTAATATTCCTGAAAGTCACCTTTATTTTCCTTCATGACATGTTTTGGGTTGTTGTCTTTTTGAAATATAAACATTCACCACAACTTCAGATTCTGGGCTCTTGGATGCTGATGATGATGTTCAATGCTAGGTTTCCTTGTTGTTCAGTCGGACTAGTGGATTTTGCTTCTTATTATCTGAATGTCATTTATGTGATTTTTGATGAATTCTCAGCTGACGGATTATTTGCTTTTTGGTGAGGAATTATTTCTATACCATTAATGTCTAATTGGTAAAGGGTTACAAAGCTGCCTGTCATGTTAGGTTTCCTTAATTGCCTTAATTGAACCAGGGTCTCAATTTTGTATCCATTTAATTTAGTTCTCGGTTACCTACGTGGCCAAATTCTCTATGTACTTGAGCACTCAGTTTATATGAGTAGCACAATATAGGTAAGTGTTAGTGTTTACAAATCTCTAACATTTGAGAATTGTGAATGCTATTCCTGCAGGACTATATTTTCACTTTACTGTGAGATCTTATGGAGAAAAGTGTGTAGTCCTCCTAACGATGTCCAGTGAATTCAGTAAAATACTGGTGGACTCCAAAGATGTTGCCGCAGCATCTAATGGACACCTGCATCAGAACTCTATAGCAAGAAGCAACACAGCAGTACATTAGTAAAGTCTCAATTCTGTTAAAGTCTATTATTTTCAGAAGGGTTGTGTTTAGATGAGAAATTATAACGAATTGAATAAATTTTCTGATAAGTTAAAAAAAGAAGAAGAATTAAAGCAGAGTAAAGGACAGCTGAGACAGGGACATAATTTAACCCTCTAGCAACTTCTTTTGTATGTGTGTAATTGTTTTCAGCTATAGCTCTCAGCCTCTTTAGTTTTGATTGCTTTTATCATGGTGGTAAAATCTGCTATCTAGTGTGTGTGTGTGTGTGTGTGTGTGTGTGTGTGTGTGTGTGTGCAAACGTTTAACATTTAGATTTTTTTGTGTATACAGTTTTAAAGGTATATAATTATTCTCAGTACACATATGCACATAAATCATCAGAGCAAGACTTCAAAAGAAATACGGTCTTTCTGATTTACTGAATCAAAGGAGAACTTTGTCTTTAATCTGAGCTGCGCGCGCCCTCTTGTGGACAGATCAATGGACTGCTGTTTACCGTTGCTAAGCAACAAGATAAGCGGAACACCGTGCGGCGTCCTGAGAGTCGGGTAAATAACCCGCGGCTGTTTTAGGACATTTAGCCAAAACATTACTGCAGATTTTATCTTCAGGGCTATGGCAGCAGCAGGGAAAGTCAAAGAAAAGGAACCCGTGGATATCGTTCACCAAAATGCTATTCATGTGGAGACGGTCAGGAAAGAGCGGAGGAGTCAGAAGCTTTACACCAACTTCAGCATCAATCCTTTCAAAAAGTGTGGGTATAACTTTTAATGACTTCCTCTACAACATGATTTTTATCAGATTGCGTTTGAGGTTGTAGCCGCGAAGCATGTTTTAATGATTACTGGGAAATGGCAAAATAGATATTGCGTAATTGCCTAATCAATTCACTTCACACAGAGAGAGGCTATAAAACTCACAATATAATATATAATATAATATAATATAATATAATATAATATAATATAATATTATGCAATATACATGCTCATATCTACCGTTATGGCAGAAAAGCCTAAAACTTTGCAGACAAGGATGAGGGATGAAACAATGTTTTATGGGTTAATTTTGACCTTAGGCTACCATAAGATTGTTCATAGGCCTGACATGGTTGTTGATTACAACAGGCAGGGGCGGCAGTGGCCGGAAGGTCGTGGGTTTGAATCCCAGGCCAGTAGGATGCTCTGAGGTACTCTTGAGCGAGGTACTGTCCCCATCACTGCTCCCAGGGTGCTTTAAATAGTTGCCCTCACTGCGTGTATGGTTTAAATGCAGAGGCTGCATCTCATTGGTTCACTGTGTGTTGCGCTGTGTACTCCCGATGACAACAGAAAAAAACAATAGCTGCTCAGTTAAAACCGCTTGTGATCTGATGACACAAAAGTGAGCTTTTTGTTCATAAACACTAAATGTTTTGCATAAAAATATGGAAGACTATAATCAAAGGAACACAATCCCAACTGTAAAATGTTGGGCTGTTTTCCTGCAAAGGCCATAGAAACACTGACAGAGTACATGGAATCACGGCATTTTAAATAAGCCTTATGAGGTGTTTAAGGACCCTCAGTACTGTTTTCTTTTTACAAAGGGTGATCGTACATTCTTGTGTTTACATTCTTATCAGTACTACAGCGAAATAAAATCATTTTTACTATGTTAGTCATTTAATTGATGAATGACACTCCTTAACCATGTTCTGTGCTTTCTTTCAGTGCATGTTTTGACGGATAAACCCATGTCAAGTACTGCACATGAACCAGCAGAGGAAGATCGTATGTAGTTCTTTAGAGGTTTTTTACACTTTGACACTGAGTTAGTCTGATAATCTGTAATATATATATAATTTAGAAATGATCTGCCTTTTTATAAATATATTTTATAAATATAATTTATGCATTGAAAAAACAATCTCTCTCTCTATATATAGAATACAAGATGCCTTCAAGATGCAATAAAAGATGCCTTCAACTGTAATATATAATTTTTTTTTCCCCATTAGCTGCTTTCTTAAAAATCATTCATGGAGCACGCTCAGAACCAACTAAGAAGTACACTCATCCCATGACAGAGTCTCAGGAAATTGGATGGATATCCACACCTCTGGTAGGGGTTTTAGAACTTTTAGGCAATGAAAATCGAACATAAAACTCATATTAGAAAAAAATGTAATTTAATTTAATTTAATTTAATTTCATTTCATTTTATTTTACTTAATTTATTATAATGTCAGTATCTGTGCATACATAATTCACTATTATTTTATCGATAATTAACATACTAACTAAGTAAGCACTTTTGTGAAATCCTTTTCTAAATTCATGAAAGCTTTTTCAGGCACCAGCATTGGATGTTGTCTGGTGTAGTTCATCCCAAAGCTGTCTGTCTTCTTTTTGGACCTAGTTTTGTGCAGTCATGAAGGAACAGAATAGTGTCTTCCCTAAACTTTTCCTACAAAGTAGAAAGCATACACTGTCCAAGTATTGTATTGACCATGGATGGAGAATATGTCTGTGATATAGTGCATGTTTCATTTAGCAATGAATAAGAGTTACAATGTATTCAATTTGTGATACTGCAATGTATTTAATTTACAATACTGAGGAAGCTTCTTTTTCTAACATTTTAGATTGTTTCTGATCGCACTGACAGAAGACTAAACTTTCCACGGCAAAATTCAGAAATTACCAAATACATGGATGCTGCCTGGCGTCTGAAAGAGCAAACCCAGAATCTTGGGTGAAAGCCACCCTCTCTTTTTCTTTAGTGGACCCTAAACAGTCTTCTTTGGAATTTTCAAACAAAGTATAACAATTTTGATGTCTTTTTTTCCTTCTGTTAAAGGCTGTTAAAGAACAAAGGCTAGAACAAAAGAAACAAAAGAACAAAATTGCTGCTCTTTTTGCAGTTGATATTCTGCAAGACAGCTTAAGTGGAAATGAACACCAGACCTTTTTTATTATGGCGCTTTGCATAAAATCTAGAGGTGACAAAAAATGTGGGTTAATTTTGCTGTATTTATAGCTGAAGTCCATGAACTATGTCATACATGTATATTAAAGAAACTGCATTATTCTCATGTAATATGATAAATGTACTTTGGATTTTTTATTTTTCAAAGTCCTGTAAAGTTTTTTTTTTAAATCTTTTTTTTTATAGAAGTTTAAAAACAACTTTGCTTGATTGGGATCAGCTACAAATGCAGACTGAAGAATGTATTTACAGTTCCACGCACATTGTAACAGTAAAACCTCTGTTAAATGACGTCATAAGGATCTCCTCTAAATATTTAGCTTTGTTTAAAATCATCCACTTGCTTACTTGTTCACAAACCACTATATGGACCCAGGTAGAGACTAGGGAATCTAATTGGTCCCTTAGAATTTGGACTACACTGCCACACTAGTTAGAACACACTAAGTATAGCACTAAATGGTAAGTCCTTTTTCATACCAATTACTAAAACAACATTTAAAACACCAACAACAGGCTACAAAGTTTGTCTTAGAGTCAAGGTGAATCTAAACGCTCATTATTCTTCATCATCCGAATCTACCTTTCAGCTATATGCCAAGCTGTAAAAGAGAAAATACCCCAATTGATCTTTTAAATCCAATCTAATGTGATGTATTTGGCAAGGAAATCTGTTTAGCAGTGAAGTCAGGGAACTCAATCAGGTCTTAAAGATTTAAACTCAAAACTGCAAGGTTCTAAGCTCAGTGTTAAAAAAATCTTTTTTAGAGCTTTTCTTTTTCTTTTTTTTTATAGTATTTCCAGTATTCACAGGACAGTATTGAGTGTTGGCTATCAGTGTTACCATATCTCTGGCCTGAGCAGAAGACTGGCCAACAATATCTGCTACCTTGATAAGCAAGACATTATATATCAGTCTGGAAGTAAATATGTACACTACAAAATGCACCAGAAATGACAGGTAATCATGGCAAAATATTTTTCTTAGAACAGTTCAGGAAATACTCTTGTATTTCTCACACTGACTCCAATTTGACGAGGTTTGTATGCACTTGCCATAAGTTCAAACTACTTACAATGGAGTCATGTTAGGGATGTAAGTGAAAATGGTAATAGCAGTCCTGTTCAAGAGCTCTCGTTGGTGTTGTCTGGTACACATGACCTGGTGAGCATTGAAATTTCACTCTTGTATAAATAAGCAGACATTATTACCTACGGCAGAATACCAACCCCCTGCGTGTACAGTAGACTAGAGCATTTTTGCTGCTATCATAACAAAATTCACTTTAACATTTTGAATATTCTTAATACTGTTCACTAATGAACCAATATTTTGTTTAAACATTCTTAATCCTGGGTAATCGGGGGTTCGAACCCCTTCCCAACGAGTTGCCCTGAGGTACCCTTAAGCAAGGTGCCGTCCCCGTCCCGCTCCTCCCTGCGATGGGCTGGCGACCTGTCCAGGGTGCGCCCCCCGTCCTCGCCCTGTGTGCGCTGGGTTGGACACCAGCGCGACCCCGTTTGGGACAAGCGGCAGAAAATGGATGGATGGACGTTCTATATTCATTAATGCAACATTTTGTGCCAATTGACCATGAACTGCTCACACAATGAGAGACAGGAGAAGATTTTCAATCATGAAAACAATGGAAATTAAAAATAAAAGTTTTTATAAATAGAAAACATTATGCTATGTAATTTCTTTGTAGGCTTCCACATTTATTCAATGACTGTCTTAGTATTTCTGCAACAATGAGGTGATTCCCAAGAATAATATAAAGAAATGAAGGATGGCTTTTTGGCGAATACAGAAAATTAGGGCATTTGCTTCGCCATTTCTGTTTAAGTGAATGAAAAGCTCCGTGGTGACGAGTGCAGTACATCATGTTATTAGCTTCATGTGGATATGCACTGGTATGAAACAAGTCCTTACAACATATTAAGGTTGTCATTACCTATGTTTGCTCCATAGTATACATGGTAACATAAATGACTAAAGCACGTATTACCATAGTTTATACTAGAATGTTAGCTTTTACTACCAGGACATAGATAGAGTGAAAAATGGACCTGAAGCTGCTCCTTTATGGTGCAGATGTCCTCAAGAAGCCCACACAGCAAATGATAACTTTTTTAATGTATTTGAGGGAAATGTTGATGATGTTGGTGTTCATTCAGTGTGGCAGTGGTAGATGAGAAAGAAAGTCTGCCTCATTTGCTGTAGGTTACAACCACTGCACCTCATTCTAAGGCCCAGTGACTGTGCATTTGCACAATAAAACTAATACAAAACAATACAAAACAAAAAAAAACCCCAAAAACCTATCACAAAGTACCTGAGCTTACATAGCAGGCATGTATATTGCATATTTTAGTATCCAAACACATTCATCTATGCACATGCAATCTTGACATCTCTTGGATGATGAGGATGATGATAACAATAATGATTATTATTGCTATTAGTTTATTCGATTATTACTGTTACTATTACAATAATTATTATTATGATAATGTTG
Organism: Hepsetus odoe; assembly: GCA_017165825.1. Taxonomy (NCBI): domain Eukaryota; kingdom Metazoa; phylum Chordata; class Actinopteri; order Characiformes; family Hepsetidae; genus Hepsetus; species Hepsetus odoe. Next base: position 19,752,173 of record CM029366.1, on the reverse strand, counting down.
TAATAATAATAATAATAATCATCATCATAATCATCGTCATCATCATTTGAGCAATCTTGGCTCAGATGAATCTGGGTAAAAAAATTAAAAATTAAAAAATTAAAAAATTCCACCCATATCTCAGTTGGGATAGTTCATGTCTGGGAACTGTTCCTTTAGATATGCATGGATGTTACAATGCTAATGTTGCTAAGAAGTAAATTAACCACTAGAATCGCATCGACAAAACTCCATGTCTTTGTCATCATGTTCTTGTCTCAAATCAATTTGTTAATCTCAAGTAGACTGAGACTGTATGATACACTGTTATCTGTATATATGATGAACTGGTTGACAACACGCAGTTCACAGAGAGTCAATGTTAGTCAAAGTTATGGTTTATTCTTTTTAACTTCATAGAAAAATGTGATCATATACCAACAATGGTTAAAAAACAGTCAGTGAAACACAAAGGTTGATGTAATTACACCATATATTGTCATTATGCACAGCCTGTCCAAAAAAAAAGGTCACCACTTGGATTTAACAAAGCAAATAGGTTATCAATTATAATCACATGGATGGATGGATGATTATGTTTCAGCTGCCACAAGTTATTTAACCCTCACTGATGCAGTGAGTAGCTTCTCATTACATAAACAACCATGTCAGAAGACACATCCTGTGGTCGTGGAAAAAATGTTAATCGGGTTCAGAAGGGTCAAGTTATTGCCATCAAGCAAAGAAAACATCCAAGGAGAAGCTGAAACTATTAAAATTGTGTTAAGAACTGTCCAACACATTATTACAAACTGGAAGGATGGTGGTGAACCATCATCTTTGTGGAAGAAATGTGGTCTGAAAAAATTCTTGAATGACCGTAATCAGTGATCACTTAAACGTTTGATGAAATCAAATCGTGAAAGAACAGCAGAACTCACAGCTGTGTTCAATATTGAAAGTAAGAGCATTTCCACACATACAGAGTGAAGGGAACTCAAGGGATTGGGACTAAACAACTGTGTAGCCTTAAGAAAACCACTGATCAGTGAAGCTAATCACAAAAAAAGGCTTCAGTTTGTTAGGGAGGATAAAGATTGGACTCTGGAGCAATGGAAGAAGGTCATGTGGTCTGATGAGTCCAGATCGACCCTGTTCGAGAGTGATGGCTCATCAGGATAAGAAGAGAGGCTCATGAAGTGATGCACCCATCATGCCTAGTGCCTACCATACAAGCCTGTGGGGGCAGTGCTGTGATCTGGGGTTGCTGCAGTTGTTCAGGTCGAGGTTCAGCAACGTTATGTGCCCAAAGACTGAGCTCAGCTGACTACCTGAATATACTGAATGAGCAGGTTATTCCATCAGTGAATTTCTTCTTCCCTGACAGCATGGGCAAATTCCAAGATGACTCAGGATTTATGGGGCTCACATTGATAAAGAGGGAGCATGAGCAGTGGTCCGACTCTCCCATCATCTCTACAAGATCTTGTCAAAATAATTAATGCAACTCTGGACAGAAATGAATGTTGTGACATCGTACCATAATCAGAGCTAAAAGCAGTCCAACAAATATTAGTGTGTGACATTTTGGGCAGGCAGTGTATGATAATGTGAGGTCAAGTACTTCTGCTAACCCCTCTCTGCTTTTCTGACCATACAAGTCTCCTTGGTTCAAGTCTCCTTGGCACCAGCCATGAGAAGCAGATGACATAAGCTCACAAAACAGCTGAATTAAATTCATGTTAAAACATGAATCTAGATCCTGAATGGCCTTGACAGAGCTCAGGAGTGAAGAAAGTGACATAAATGACACAGACTGAATTTTGCACATGCGCAGAATATATTGGGTTTGGATCGGCACTGACATAGCCTCATGTCCGGTCTGTGTGTAGAAGTCACATTATTCTTTGGCTGCACCGAGGACGTCCTTGTAGTGGAGGCTTTTCTGCAGTTAGATCCTCTGGGATTTTTAAACTGCATAAGCAAGTCTATTTGAGATTAGTTACTAAATGAATATTGGTTACTAGAAAAACTAAAAAAAGCAAAAAAAAAACTTTGTACTCCAAACATTTATTAACTTATCAAGTACATTTAGAAAAGAAAACCTACATGGGTAAGTATTTCCCTTTTCAAGACTGAACCATTACTTCAAAGCTGACCGGCTGCAGGCCACTACATTGTGGTGTGTGTAAAAAACATTTTTTTTTTCTGATAAAATTCCTGGAATTATTTTGGGTACCCCCGCGACCCCGTTTGGGACAAGCGGCAGATAATGGATGGATATTTTGGGTACCCGTGCCAGTCCTTCCACTCTGGGATCATCACTGGTTTGTCTGTTTGCATCCACAAATCCACAAATCTTTGAGTTCAAGTAAAAGGTTGTATCTGAGAATTATGATAATATTGATTTGTTTCCAGACTAGAATGGACTGGAATATGTTCTCTTTAAATGAATTACAAAATAATGCAATGGAATAACCTTAGCCAGACAAATGGTCAGCAGATGGTTGTTCATTTGGAAATCTAGCCGAATGAAGACACAAGGACACAGGGGTAAAACCAAAAGAGAGAAAAAACAGCCTGTATTTAAGAAATGCTTTAAGTGCAGATTCTCTTGTCATTCAAAATTGATTGTCCTGTCAGCTGTGGGAGTTCTTTTTTATTCTGAACTGAAAAACTTGGGTCCTGTGGAACATGCTTCAATCAAGTGATGCCAACAGTATTGGGACTAGAAGCAGCTGAAGGCAAATAGTGACAAATATTCACCACCTAAACACCTCGCTTCACACTGAGCACCCAGCAAAGCTTCTGTCTCTGATTTGATTTCTCTACAGTCTTTGAAAAAACAATCATAACACAGTCTGTCTAACAACTCCCTGTGCTGTTGCAAGCTGACAACATTGTAGAAAAACAATTAAACATGTATTTTTGTAAAAGCTGTGGGAAAAAAGCAAAAATCAGATCAGCAGATGTGTCAGAAATGTTGTAATGCAACATTTTACCCCATTGAACAGTTGTACAGCAAATAAAACTTAAGTTCACTTAACATTTTCTGTTATTGCTAGATCATACTCTAACAACTTCCATGATATACATATTATTATATTATATTAGAATACATAGTATTTCTATAAATCTTTTCACATATGTCATGTGAAAAGATATCTGCAGATGACGTGGGCTATTCCACTGTTGCTATGATTCACTCAGCTTGGATACTCTGGTTGGTACCTCCACTGGGGCTGAGTGAGTCATCAATTACCCTCTGACTATTTAAAACGACTGGCTTGAGTTCCAGTCCCATGGAGCTCCCATCACTAAGGTGTGTTACTGCAGAGATAGAACACACACAGGCCTGGTGCCAGAACTAAATTATGAAAGGGGTTTTATGCAACAGGATGCATGTACCGGAAGAAATGAAAGATAAAAATTTTCTTCGTTTGTCTTGACAGCTGAATATTCATGCATTTTCTTTAAAAAATTGTGGATTCAATACTGCCATCTAGGTATCCTGAATTAACCAGATCCGAAATCTGGCAGAAATTTTTCAAAAATGTTTTAGCTCGTTATTTCAGGTTCCTGGTCACATTAAACTCAAATTAGACCATTAGAAAAAATTGTTTTCTGTAATATTTCATAATTTTTTGCCTCCATGCATTAGTGGGCTTGGTGAAATAATATCAGTCAATAAAATTACATTGTACTTGCCCAATCTATTTTACTTTAATGCAAAACAATAAAAAAAATTATTCAATTAATTGCTAATTGTCATGGTTATATCATGGTAGATGGTGCTCTGCTCTGACTGAGCACACCTGGGCTCATCAGGCCACAGGTTTGCCACATTGGGGCCTGGCTTTAAAAGCCCCAGTGAGTCAGAGCAGAGCGTCCGTCGCTGATGCTGGAATTATTACACATGGGGGTGTGTTTATGTTTGCCATGTTCAATTAGGCTGAGTTCTCGATCCCTGGCTGTGCATTTACGTCTGGACCACACCTTCACCCAAACGTTACACCGATAGTAGGCACAGCCACACAAATCTGCATCTTCTGTTATCCAAATGGACCCATGGTTTGCACTTAATAATCGTCTCTCCACACTTAATAATGCACTTAATAATTGTCTCTCCATACCCTCTAGAGACAGAAGTGTGTATTGTATTACTGCAGTGAATATGAACCCCTAACAAAAACATGTCCATCAGTGAAACTGATACTTCAAATGATTTCTAGAGACTCTTTCATTAAAAGTTAATTAGATGTGTCCTTAGAAAGTCAACTTTTGATGACCAACACCTGCTGACAGTGTCTGAGGGTGGGGGTCCGCTCATCTGGAAGATCATAAATAAGATGAAAGCAGGGATGAGCAGACACAAAGATGTTTGTTATGCTGAAGAGACGCTCATCACCAAGTCTGACCTGGAGGAGAAAATATGTTTTCAGACTTAAACACTGAAAGTAGTGTTCCCTCCATTATTGGATTTCTTTATTATTACATTTACTCCACATTTAAAATTGTATTGAATAATGTGGAATAAAATCAAAACTGTAGCTTTTGTGTTTTGAGAATTCTCGCTCCAATTTAAAAAAAAAGATTAGTCATTCATCCATACTATTGCACTGATATTATGAGACAGAAAAGTTTAGTTTTGCACAGGAGATATAAATATAATTTGCTTCAAGTAGCAGCTTTAGGTTTATTAAAGTGACCATTTATATTTTGCCGGTATAACTCTTTACCAGTTGGGGAATTGCTAGTTTTGAAACATCACATTGACAACTGGAATGTAACCTGCACACATTTAGGCCACATGTGTTTACACATGGTATTGAAAAGCATCTTTGGCAAGTCAGGCTGAAATCTGATTACTATGTGATGAGTTATGTGCAAATCAGCTCATATTCAGAAGATAAAAGAACCAATCTGATGTCTTGCTCCTCATTTTGCTGCTCTATTAATAAAAGCACAAATGTGTTTACAAGAAGATGACTTATGAGTAATTATCCTCCTGTGTCCTTGCCTGGTTCATCCAAAATATATTAAAATTAAACTTTGGAAAAGAGAGAATCAACAAGGGGGGGGGGGCTTCACCACAGTAGTGGGTGGGGTTATAAATGTTCAATATTGGATGCATAACATCCTTAAGTTCAAGCATTTGTATTTATATCTGTTTAAACATGTCTGGAGTTCATTTCCCCTATAATTTTAAGGAGCTTGACCTCATGCAGATTTATTATTGATACTCAAGACACATCCAGTGAAGTATAAACAGATTCAGAGAAATATATCATAAAAATAACAGCTGCAGATGAATGTTGAATATCTGACACATAAATTGGATTAGTGAGAAGAGCCTGTGCTCAACAATGGCAGATTTATTTCTGACCAGAAAGGTAACTAATATCAGCATGATTAACAGTTATGTAACAGAAATGTAAAAATACTTGCCGCTAAAAGGATCAGTGAAAACCTGTATTGCTGTTTTTTTTTAATACTATTGGTGATGATGATGATGATGATGACAATGATGAAGGTGATTATTAGTTTTTCTGTTTCAAGTCTTTATCACACATTTCTGCAATTTTTCTATCCTTTGAAATGCACCAGGCAGAAGCTGCATGTTGCCAGGAGCTACAGCTTCAGTAACAACGAAGGGCCGCCAGAGAACTGAAAGGTATAGAAGAATAGAAATAAAACAGCCAGGCCCTGCTGCTTGAGAAGGTCAGCGGAGGCTTAAGTATTGGTTTTATAAAACTGAAAATGTCAGCGTATCTTTCAAGAAATGAATTTTAGGCTAATGTGGAAAAGTACAGGGAATATACTGTCAACCAAAATATATGACAATATGTACATTGTTACAATAAATTACAATAGTTGAAATCACTTGTCATATGAATGTTTTCTTGTAATTTATTCTTTACACTGAAGTTAACATTTATGAATATCATACATTGTCTTATTCTACACCTTCTGAAAGTTAATCATACAGGTATGGTTTGAGTTGCCTCACTAAAAGCCAAAACATTCTCATTGTTTACACGCTTCACTTCCACACCACGTTATGACAGACGGCAGTTTAGATACGCCTGCCTTAATGGGCATGTTTACCTTTGAGACTAAACTGAAATTAAGCAGCAGGAGTTTCCATTTTAATATGAACTATTCACACAACAAAAGTGAGAGTTAGAAATCTGCAAAGTGAGGGGCGTTGTCGTTGTTTATAAAGGCACTTTAGACATTGCAGTAACTTCTGAAACCTGCTCGATCCTAAAAGCACCAGACAGATGTTCACATGAGAACATACAGCCAACATTTCACTCTGGAGGACAATTATTATGAGCTGTAAGTTAACATTCCATCAGACCATCCACTATAAGTTTAAGTAAAAGAAGCTATAATGCTGCCAGTTTTATTTTATTTCCAAGAAACTGACAGATCCATTCACCGGCATCTCAACCAAAGCTTTAAAACATCAAATCTAAAACTACATCCAGGCTTTAGTTGAGCATGTTAATTCAGATCAATAGTATTTTAACAGCAGCCTTGATAGCTAAATGAACTGACAACTATGGAACGCCAATCCATCCAATCTATTGGTGGACAACCAGCATTCAGTGACAGCACAGTGTTGTCCTTCATCTGTATGTGAGCTGAAAGTTGACTCTGGAAGTCTGCTGTCATCTACTATCAGTGTTTGGCAGTTCAGTCCTTGCAGCTAATTTGCTTGCAATCAGTGTGTGCGCGAAAGAGACTACCTGAAATATCTTCTGGGATGCAACAGTGGCAAAACCATTTTGGTTCTTGATTACATCACCATTTCTGGATCCACAGGGTGCAATAAAGTTTTTTTCCCTTCAGTCAGAAATGTTCTCTTGGCATAATGTGTAGCAATGGAAGCAGGATGTAAGCACTGAGTCAATGTATTATATCAGAGAAAACAAAAAAGACATATAAATTCAGAAACAGGTGAGGAAAAGCAAACCTGAGTGTTACAGAGACCAGGCAGACACTAGTACTAACAAAAGGGTTTTTAAAGGAACACCTAACACAGAACACCTGGGCAGGGGAGAAGACCAGATCAAGACACAGCAAGGGCATGATGAGACAGGACATGAAACATCAACAAAAAAACCTCGCAAAACACAACAAAGACACATGGTGAACAGATGACAGACAAGACAAGGGCAAAACATGACTCCCGGTGATCTGGTCATAGATTCTGATACATAAAACTGGCCATCACTTCATTCTTTTTGTTGTAAAGTTTTCACGTTATCATTTTTCCATCCTCTTCAGCAACAGTTTGTATTTCTGGCCTCATCTAAAATGGCATTCTAAAAATTTGCCACCAAGGGCAGTAGAACAACAGTATCATACTAGAATCATTTTACGGATGTAGGTGGGTCAAAGTTGATTTTTACAGACGGTGAGTGTGTCAAGTTGCGTACACGTGTGCATACTTGAGCCCAGTGTTGTGTCTGCCCATGACTGTGGGTGGTCTGTCTCATAAAGCAGCCCCAAATAAGAGTGTGAAAGCAGGATGTTTAGAGCACATGGCCACACTCTCCTGCTGTGACACTGATTAGAAGAGAGGAGACAGATTAATCAAGGGGGACGCTGGCGTTTGGCCGAGGACATCACCGCTATCGTGAAGGAAATGCGATGTCGGCTTCCATCAATCCGGAACAGCGGGAGAGGCTGAGCGATGAAGGCTCTGCATAATCACCTTATTATTTCACTCCTGAGTCCCAGCTAAATTAATCTTATTAGGGCCTCCATACCAGTGGTGCAACCCTGAATGAAGAAGGCCATGTTAGAGATCAGGATAAAAGAGGACGGTTTAAGTGGAAAGTTCAAAGTGAAGTGTCCAGCTTGTTAGGAATTGGTTGACCAAGTTTGACCTTTTCAGGTACCTGTGCCTTCATTTTCCTCATTTAAATCATTCCATCCCTCCTTTCTCGGTTTCCCATGCTAAGCTTTTTCTTCAGCTCTTTTATATCTCCCATTTTATTACTTTCCACCTTTCAACATTTTCTCTGCTTGACTTCTTCTCTCTGTCTCTCTCTCTAATACGTTGCTCATTTTTTCCCCACTGATACATGCTCATTAATGGACTCTTAAAAATAAAGGTGCCAAAAAAGTGTTCTCTTCAGTGATATAGGTTTTGTTCTCTACTTCCCCAAAGAGCCATTCAAGTTTTATAAAAGACTATTTCACTGGAAGATTCCTTGCGTTCTTTTGTGGCATTGCGCTGAAGACGGGGAATGATGGCCTAGTGGTTTGGGACTTGGCCCCAGGATCAGAAGGTCATGGGTCCCAGAAAGTTGCCCTGAAGTGCCCTTGAGCAAGGTACCATCCCTGTCACTGCTCCCCGGGTGCTGGGCATATAAATAAAGTGAACACATTGTGCTGTGCTGTGATTCACAATGACAAATTTTTCATTTTTTTCACTCAGTAACCCTAACAACAGAAGAATCCACCCCTCCTCTGGTTCTAACGCAAAATCTGCAGCTATATCCGTCTTTGGTTCTTGGTCACATGTAAGTGCAATCAGTCACATGCAATCTCATACATACAAGCATGTGTTTTTTACACACTTTATTGAATGTTTGGTCAGTCTTCTGTACTATTATAAATATATATATATATATATATTCAACATGTTACACTGCATAAGCAACTACCAATGTATGCTAAGAACACACTTCACACAAGTACACAAATGCAAATGATTTTATGCAAAAAGGGCTTCACGCGTTGCTTCTTGTGATACTATGTATTGTGAGTTATATTCTGAACATTGCAACAAGGGGTGCTGCAACAACAGCCCAGCCTGGCCAGAGGTTTCTCACCACCCAGCTCTCATCTTATCAACATTTTGACAAGGTTTGTCTCTGGCTTAGGCTGATTTTTCCCTCTCAATTAAAATGTTTTTAATAAAAAAAAAAACATTAAGCTTTTTTAAAAAGTGCGTTAGAATGTCAAGAAATACATTCTATCATCTCAAAAAAAGTATCATATGAAAAAAACATGATGAATGCACACCTGCACTCATAAACACAGAGACTCAGCGGCTTTTCTTGTTGCTGAAAAGCACTGTATCATGATTAGAAATAACCAAAGCACCATTGGCCTAGTTTTTGAATGTTATGTCATGAATATTACTGCTGTCTGCACATTCAGACACACTTTATCTATATTGCTTGTATATTGCATATATTATGTACATTGTCTGTTTTTTTTACATAAGCTGTACATTGTGTGTATATTGTTGAGCCATCAGCAGCCAGAACCAAATGCCTTTGTGTGTATGTGTGTGTGTGTGTGTGTGTGTGTGTGTGTGTGTGTGTGTGTTTGTACTAATATGTTTATGCAATAAATCTGACTCTGATTCTGAACAGCTCACGAGACCTGTCTTGCCATCCCCATATGGCCCTTGTCAGAGTCACTTAATTGCTTACATTTGTTAAAGATCCCCTCCTTCCAACACATCACCTTGACAGCTGTCAAATGAAAAAATATAATCAGTGTTATTCATCTCACCTGTCTTTGAGTGATTTCAATGTTGTGGTTAATTGGTGTATTCTGATGTTTTACAGTGAATCTTTAATTCATAGTGCTAATACTTTAATACTTTAACTCTATTCTAGAAGTCCATGTTGAATATATGCAAATTAGGATTTAACCTGTTAACTAGTTATCTTATTGTCCTTTAGTTACCATGTGAACCCCCAAGAAGCTAAACGCATCCTGAATGATAATCATTTGGGCTACATATGGTGACTTTTTAACGAATGAGTAAGTCTATACAAACACAATCATACTTGACCCAGATTGACCACAGAGTGACCATGTGCTCTCTCGTGAGAGCAAGCCAAGGTCACTGTAGAAGTGTTACTCAGCATGAACCAGCAGCATGTCTGCCTCTAATGAATAATCACCCACCATCAGCATGTGGGAGTCACTTCTCACTCATGTTTTAATATTCTCTCTCTTTCTCTCTCTCTCTCTCTCTCTCTCTCTCTCTCTCTCTCTCTCTCTCTCTCTCTCTCATATCATATCATAACATATCATATCATATCATATCATATCATATCATATCATATCATATCATATCTCTCATTCTGGTCTTTTTCTTTTCACATCTTCTCCTCCCTTGTGCCTTTGAAGGATGCTCATCTGCTGTCTCACCTTTATTCCTCTGTCAAAGCTCCTTTACCACAATGCTCTCAGAATAATAACCACCAACACAAGCATGTTGTTCGCACACAATTGATGTGTGACACACGTAGGGTGTTTCATCTTGCCTTGAAAGAGTGCACATATTTTATCATTAGGATTAGGACAAGATGAGGGTGTTTGAATCTGCCGCACTCCGGTGTTCCTGCCTTTGTGCTGTGCTCACATACTGTCATTGAGAGAGCGCTTGCTCTTTTAAACATTACAAATGCCCTATCTGAAAGATTAGTCCTGCTCCGCACAGTCTCCAGGGCCTAATTGGATTGAGAGGGAGAGAAAAAGCCACAGCAACAATTGCCATTAAAAAAGGACCGAAGTTCAAATAACAATACTGAATGCTAATTATAAACTATAATAGAGCGTTTACAGACTATAAATGAATATTTCATAGATAAAGTGAACAGTACACGAGTTCAAAGAAAAGTTATAGTTTGGGCTGAACCACAATATCAAAGAGCTGTGGAAACACGTTGGGCCTCAAGAAAATAGATTAATGGGAAAAATGTTTTAAAAGGTTAACTGAAAGAAAGCAAAGTTTAAAGAGCCTGTATCTTATATTTTTCTTATAATTGGGTGCAGTGTGATCCACGTATGATGTTTGATGAGTTTAAGAGTAACTGTGGTTTTATATATATACAGTCTTTTGAAAAAAATTAGGAAAGCCTGTGAAATCCCTATGAAAGCCTGTGTGTTTTTGTAACATTTTTGGACATGTGCATATTTAATCTAAATTTTAACAATACTGGGAGATTAAAGTAATATAACTAAACAAATAAAACTGAAGAAAAGACTTCAAAATCTTCTGTAAAATGTAAATCTACAAAAATGTGATTTCTGGTGAGGAATAAATTAGTACACCCCCACCTTCATTCAAAATTAAAATGACTTAAATGACACACAGGTGTAGCACATCAAGTGCACATGATTAGAACATCTTTACTCAGCTTTTTGAAGAAGGTCTGCCTGATTTAAACCTCAGACATTTAGTTGGGTGCTCCTGACTGTATAGGTGAGAGTGAACACCATAATGAGATCAAAAGAGCTGTGTGAGGCCTTTAGAAAGAACATTGTAGCAGTTTATAAGTCTGGTATTGGACTTAAAAGATCTCAAAAGAATTTTCAATCAGCCATTCCACTGTCCGGAAGAAAGTCTACAAGTGGAGGATTTCCAAAGCAACTGTCAACATGTCCAGGTCTGGCCACCCAAGCAAGTTCATCCCAAGATCAGATCGCAAGGTGCTAAAAGAAGTCTCCAAAAACCCTAAAATGTCATCATGGGACCTACAGCAGACTCTTGCAACTGCTGATGTGAAAGCGCCTCTACAATCAGAAAGAGACTGCACAACTTTAATGGGAGGTGTGCAAGGAGGAAACGTTCGCTCTCTAAGAGAAACATTAAGGCCAGACTGAAGTTTGACAGAGAGAACGCAGACAAAGACCAGGACTTCTGGAACAACAGGGTGGTGGTAGTCTAGTGGTAGGGTACTTGCCTATGGCTCAAGAGGTCCCAGGTTTGAATCCCACCTCTGGGTCCCTGAGGAAGACCCTTAACCCTGAGTTGTTCCGGGGGGACTGTCTCTGTAATTAGGACATGGAGTTGCTCTGGATAAGAGCATCTGCTAAATGCAGCAAATTTAAATGCAGTAATGTTCTTTGGACAGATGAGTTTCAGACTGAATTATTTGGACACCAGAACACAAGACATGTCTGGCATAAGAGACTGGTAGATGCTACAAGATGCGTCTCACTGTGGTTATTTCAGCCAAAGGGGGGAAATACTAGCTATTAGGGGGTATGGTGTCCTAACTTTTTCCTTGGTTAGAATACACATTTTTGTTGATATATTTTGTTAATTAAATAAAACAAGGTTATTTTTTGTTGTTTACCTGCAATTAAATCCCTTTCTGAAAAAAAGAAATAAAAAGATAAACATTTATTAATAAAAAACTGAATATATATATATATATATATATGTTATAATTGTTTTTCTTTTTCTTATAATGGAGTGGGTAGAGAAGGTTTTATTAAACACCATTTACATAATACATCTGTTAAATAAAAGAAAAAACTTAATTTTTCTGTTAAAGAAGACTTGTTTGTAAAATACATTATAAAAATGAAGCTGAAAGCTTGCCTTGAAATGTTTGTAAGATTTGAATTAATGATTAGTATTGCTTTTCTGTGATGAACTGCTGACCTGTCCCTGGTCCTTCTCCGCCTTTCGACTATGAGCACAGGGACAGGCTCCAGCATCCCTTTTGACCCTGGTTGGGATAAGCAGCCAATGGATGAATTAGTTATTGCTATTGTGCATTTGATGGGTTATCTTTTGTTTTGCTTAATTTTTTTCTAAAGAAAAAATCTATTTAACAATTTTAAATCTATTTAACTCGCCAGACTTTACACTGTACTGTTTACAGTATTGTGCAAATGTCTTGAATTACCCCCTCATATGTTGTGCTTTCAAGGAGTCAAACCTTCTTGTATTTTTTTATGTGTTCTTGATCCATAGTCCTACAGGCTTCCTGAAGGAAGACATTTTTAACTCTCATATTCAGTCCAGTCCATGTACCTGATCAGTTTCAGAGAACTGATTTTTCAAGAATGAAGACTTAAGTCTTGAAACAGGGAAGAAACAGGTGCAGGGGATTTCAGATGATCAGTGCTTGGAACCCTTTTATATAGACACCTTGTATCATTAGACAGTGCAGCCTCTCAGAGTAAAACATTTGTTCCAATTTCTTTAATATAATGAAATGAATCAAAACAGTATTTTTGCACCAACAAGACTCGTGTACAGTACTATATAAATATAGCTACATATTATATCCCTTACAAATACCACAACTTATAGAAAAACTTATACAAGTTTAATCTCCACAAGAATCAATTGTACCTTTAAATCACATTCACAGAGCTGCGGAACTACAGTGCACTACTATTGGCCTAGAATTGACAGATAACAGCCTTGTACAAAATGTAGCATGTCAAATCAAGGCTTGGCAATTAGAATACAAATGAGGCGAGGATGCTGGAGAGGTGAAAAAGATCAGCACTAACTGCAGCTAGAGAGAGAGAGATCGATAGTTGTTGTGCTTTCTCTTCTGTGGATGGAGCAAGAACTGAACATTTTCCACAAGAGAAACACTCAGCAAAAGCAGGCCACAGCTGAACTCAAGTCTAAACTCAGCATCGCTGAAGTAGGAGAAGCCGAGAAGCAGAGAGACTTGCAGAGGGTATGGAAAGTTTAAGTGTAAGGGGGGAGGGGAGGGGTGAAGTAGCTGAGGTACAATTAAGAACGGTTCATATTACAATATTACTAACTTTACAAACTTTAGGAATTAATGCTTCATTCATAATGCCTATGATAATGCCTTCCAGCGGTGGCCTAGTGGTTAGGGAGTTGCCCCGGATCGGACGATTGTGGGTTCAATTCCCTCACCAGTAGATTACCCTAAGGTGCCCTTGAGCAAGGTACTGTCCCCATCACTGCTCCCCGGGCACTTTCAATAGCTGACCCCTGCTGCACGTGTGTGTATGGGTGAAACGCAGAGGCTGAGTTTCGTTGTGTTGCGCTGTGTTGCGTTTCACAATGACAAGGATAGTCACTTTCACTTTCAACCAATTTAAGGCTTGCATGATGGCACACTCACTCATTAACTACATACTGATGTATTTGTATTATAGATACCAAATAATTTATTGTTGTTGCTAAATAGTATGCATATCATGCTTGAGTATAGCATGCTTTTAGTATGAAAAATGCAAACAAGTAGAGGCAAACTAATGCATGCTGTTTGTTGTCCACGCACAAGAGTGCAATGTAGAATTAGTGGTGCAGGTTTAGACTGATCACTACATGGGACTGACTTCAAACTCAAAACTCAACTGAACTGAAACTGAACCCTGAAGAAATGTACCAGAGCTCTATGCAGACGTGGGATATGGTCATATTAAATTTAGATAAACTCAATTCAGTTAATTTGGAACATATTGCTTGCCCCTCATATGGCTGGTTCAGTCCCACCCCCTGACAAGGGCATCTTTGCAAAATCTGTTTTATAATGTCTGTGAATGTCTGTACGTTTTCATTTCTATCAACCTGTAAAATGCATTATATTTTAATTAGTATTGGTTTAAGTTGCTGCAAATATGTGTATGGTTGTGTGTGTGTGTGTGTGTGTGTGTGTGTTCCTGTCTAGAAGAACATTACTCTGATTAGCAGGATTAATGAGGAATGAGTTCAAGCTTCAGTTCTGTAAGAAGCGGCGTAGTCACCTCCACACAAGTAAAAACACAATAGTCTGATAAAAAGGCATGTGCTGTAGTTTTATTGAGCTCATCAATAAAGACAGTTTGATAGCTAGATTGAACGCTCCATTGATTTTCCAAGGCCGAGGAACTGAGGATGGAATTTGCTTTGAATTCATTTATTGGCAGAGGCGATGCACAGACGCAATAGTACGTTCAGGGAAAATTCATTATTGCTTTATAAAGAGCATATTTACACGAATCACAATGTCCTGTTTTGGCATTGTTGTGGCTGGAAAGGGGGAGTTACTCTTTCTAAACACTGGGTGTCACTATTTTGACTTAAACTGCAATTTATCTTAAGCATGACAGGTTTTTGTAACAATAAAAAAAAGAAAAACAAAAGGTTTGTCATTAATACTGGCATCAGATAATTCTATCTTTCTTTAATATACATTTTATATATATATATATGCTTTTATTTGCACACATTAACAACACATTTGCACACATTAACAACATGGGAAAGCCGGGACTTGTTTTAATTTGAACAACATATTATAACATTATCTACTATTTCTTGGAAATTCTTCAGTTTGTAGCCAATTTATGGCACTGACCACATTTAAGCCTTGTTTTTTCAGACTTATTTCTCCTATTGAATCATGTGTTTACTTAACTTTCAGATAGATATGATCTACTCTTTAGAGAGTTTTTGCACAAAACTATGGAGTTCATTCCAGCTCAAGTGCCTTCCTGCCATTTAAGAAAAAATGGGAAATTGACATCTGGCACAATGTGTGCTAAAACCCTGTATTCATTTAGAAATAACTCCAACACACTCGTTTTAGTAGCACCCACAAAAAATGGATAGCTCTCCTTAATATTATCATTTAATAGACCTATGAAATATCTACTGATGCATCATGGGAATTATGAGTACAGTTAAATGGATGGTTTCTAGCTTTTGACTTATGCTGTGACAGATTGTAGCCCATCTTAAAGGCCTTTTGCTCCAAAGGAGGTCCCACACAGAGCCCACAGAGCTGTGTGTCTGAACATGTGCTCCCTCAGAGATGAAGAGAACCATTCAGCTCCAACACAGAGATCCAAAAGTTAAAGCTTTTCAATTTAACCTCACATTTCCATTCAATCAAACAAAATAGAGTAAGTGCCCTAATTATCGGCACCCCATAAAACATGGGTTCAAAAAGTCAATAAAAATGTCTCTTGAGGATAAAAACTTCTGTCTCCCACTGAACATAAAAACGTATCCCTTATATTATGGAGGAACTGAGCGAGTGACCCACAGTGACATTTCTGTAATCGTTCTTATTCTCCACCTTCAACAATAACCATGCAGTGATCTGCCCACTTTACCTCAATGCAATCACAGCCAATGGTGAGAGATTTTTAGTTTGTAACAGTATTTCAGGGGTAGCTGGGAGTGATGATGGCACATTTTATTAGGTGATTAATATTACTGATTGTTAAGTGATATAACAGCTGGTCAGTCTGATCTTTATTAATATCACTTTGCACAGCAGCAGCTGAATAGACCAAAAAGAACATCTGTCCTTCTCTGCTGGTGATCAGACTTCAGAATCAAACTCAGCACTTCACGTCTTTCTCTGACAGTCACAATCAAAAGTAAGAGCTTCTCATTTGATCACCTTTCCATTCCATCAAACAGAGCCAGCGCTGTAATTATTGGCACCCTACAAAAGGTGCATAAAAAAAGGTCAGTAAAACTATTCAAAGAGCTTAAAGAGCAGACCAAAATGGGAATCTGTGTCTGATGTTGGCTCTGCTCTGTCCTGGATCAGACTCCAGGATGAAACTCCAGCTGTGAAGGGAGAGGAAGGAAACCAGGCTTCACCTTATGGAAATGAGAAACAGGCCACGCCCCCACAAACACACACACACACACACACACACACACACACCAGGCGAAAGTCCGGATGGAGGGAAGGGAACGCACCTGAGCCGCCGGTCTCCTGCTCCTGGTGTGTGTGATCGCTGGCGGGACAGGGCAGGGAGATCAGTGCAGACGCTCATCTCTCCGTTGAAACGGTGCTGGAGAGAAACGATGCGCTGTGAAGCCCGTTTAAAGAGCGAGTGACCGGAGCCCAGCAGCCCAGCACAGGTAGGAGACCATAACCTGCCTCCCAGCCCAGAGAGAAGCTCCCTGCTGGGGAAATCGAGAGGCTCATCCAGCCAGACAACCTTCTAATATCAGCTAGACATTTGATCTTTAAAGCAACTTTAAAAGACTCAGCTCTTAATGAAACGTCCTGCTGTGCTTTACACTGCGTTTAGAGTTGCTTATTTACTGCTGAAGTGGATGCTTCTTCTTCATTGCTTTCTGATGCACAGACAAGTATGTGCAGGCTTGTCTCTGTCATTTTTATATCTCGGAGAGAATAATGCCGGCACTGTGCAGATGCCACAGCAACCTTTGAACCATGTAACTGACCCTAAAGCACCCTGAGCATGTTGGCATGCTGCCATTCCTTTATATCCAGGGAAAAGGAAAACACCCTCTTATTCTGTATAGAGTCTGTGTAGAGTATAGAGTCTGTATAGAGTTTCATTCTAGAATACATTCTAATACTGCA
The DNA here is from genome assembly GCA_017165825.1 of Hepsetus odoe. Taxonomy (NCBI): domain Eukaryota; kingdom Metazoa; phylum Chordata; class Actinopteri; order Characiformes; family Hepsetidae; genus Hepsetus; species Hepsetus odoe. The sequence continues at coordinate 19,735,086 of CM029366.1, read as the reverse complement.
CACAAACGGGAGCTGTTTTCAGGTACACATTGGATCAGCTAGTCAGACATACAATGCTTCAGCATTTGTCTTTCTGGCCCCCAACCGCTGCATTGATTTGTTTATATTTACCTGCAGCAGCACTCCTGATTTAACTTAATGAAGCCCAGGTTAGCCCACCCAGGGGTTAGATGGTAACTACAAGGAACACCGTGTTTTCTTAAGGTGAGCTTTAATTAGAAACACTGATACATTCACTCCTCCTTTTTGTTAATCTTTCTTTTTGTATTAAAATTATTAGTTTTCTTTGTAATACAGTTGTTTTTCTAAAGACATCAGTTCTTATCGCCCAGGTGTACAATACTGTGCAGTCAGAGGAAGTTCTATGGAAAGCCATTTATTTGGTTAGAAAAAAGATAAATACAAATAAGGAAATACTACAGTTCGGTTTAATGTGTTTAATGTAATCTCATAGCCTCTCTTCAAACAATTCCAGTGTTTACACTTATCATCCAATAGTTTCTGGGTTTGATCATCCAGAGTTTGGACGGCCATTAAAGTCAGGGAGGTGCTGCTGAAGAAGTTTAACAGAAACATGCAAAGTCGAGCTTTATAATAGGAACCAAACCTGCATAAGGACTGTTTTTCTCTAAACAAAGTCTTGAAAAAAGAAAAACAGAGTACATTTCTTGAACTTCATCTAATGATATACACTGTTTTAATGGAAAAAAACAACTTTAGGGTCAAGGACAAAAGCCCAAAACATTTTTTTGGCTGTCTAAGACATTACAGCAAGTACACATTCCATCTCATCTCTCTCTCTCTCTCTCTCTCTCTCTCTCTCTCTCTCTCTCACTCTCTCTTTGTATATATATATATATATATATATATATATATATATATATATATATATATAATATACACATACATACCATGTATATATATATATGTGTATGTATACACAACATAACATATATATGTACAACAGAAACACACATCTTCATACATACATACAAAACACTCATAAAGCCTATTTAAAAGGTTCTAACTCTAAAAACATAATTCTACTCCTCTAGATTCAGGTTTCTGTCTACACTGCTGAAAAAAATATTCAGCACATAACGTGGCAAACGTCAAGCACCAGACATGCTAGAACAATCTGTGACAGAACGTGTGGGCACACAGACAGGNAGTACACATTCCATCTCATCTCTCTCTCTCTCTCTCTCTCTCTCTCTCTCTCTCTCTCTCACTCTCTCTTTGTATATATATATATATATATATATATATATATATATATATATATATATATAATATACACATACATACCATGTATATATATATATGTGTATGTATACACAACATAACATATATATGTACAACAGAAACACACATCTTCATACATACATACAAAACACTCATAAAGCCTATTTAAAAGGTTCTAACTCTAAAAACATAATTCTACTCCTCTAGATTCAGGTTTCTGTCTACACTGCTGAAAAAAATATTCAGCACATAACGTGGCAAACGTCAAGCACCAGACATGCTAGAACAATCTGTGACAGAACGTGTGGGCACACAGACAGGGAGTCATTGAGAAGCCTTGGCTTGACCGTGTGTGAACGAGTGAGTGGGTGCAGGTGTGTAACCTGGCCGGTTACTGTCACACAGATGGGGGTCAGAGTGGAGTGCAGTGCAGGGGAAAGCTGGATCACTGCCCTGTTTGGGATCAGGTTTTGGGCCTTGTGTATGTTGCTACTGGCCTGGAGGATAAGTGGGAATATTCTGGAGCCCGCCACTGCTCTGAGCGAGAAAGTGAACATAGTAGGGAGGGCATAAAAAGGGAACGAGGGGGAGAGAAGAAAAAAGGTGAACCAGTTTCTTTTTGTCAGCAGTGTGGCACGGGGCGGACGCGCATGTTAATTGGTGATTTAATTAGTGCTTAAATATTGCAGCTGTGCTCAATAGGAGCAGGCCAGCCACTGCACAGCAATGAGTTTACAGGATATCAAAGACCTAACCAGGACAAAATGAAACAGTGTTCTGGCTGAAGGGCTTTAAGAAAAATCAAAAGAAGTCAAGAAATGTGTCTCCACACGACACATTTTATAAAACACGCTTTCTGACATCTGTAAAAGTGCAGCTATATCAAAATGCTATTAAGTTGACCATGCACAACGAACACAGAGCCGTTGCAAAAGTAAGATGGAGCAATCCATCTTTGTTCATAATATCTGTTTGTTTTCTGCTGCTTCTTTCAGCTTGTGCTGCCAAATGGTAGTGAAGTGAAACGAGATGGGAGAATAATAGCGTGTGTTTAGGAGGGGGGGTGACATCAGTGGTTCTTGAAGTGAAACGGTGCAAAATAACAGTAGGCATAGGTGAGGCTGCAGGACAATAAAGGTAGGGTCTGACACACAGTGAGCTGAGAGAAAGAGAGAAAGGAGGAGGGAGGAGGGGCTTTGATTTCACATAGGTTAACTTGGCCAGCCAACAGAACCACAGTGCAACTCGACCAAGACAAAGAAAGTTAAACTGAAGAAAGCAGAATAATGATGTCAAATATAATGGAAGCATGCAATGCAATATAAAGCAAGCAAGCAAACAATGAAAGTGAAAGATTAAGGAAGGAATGGAAGAGATACACTTTAGGATTTGTCATATAGTGTATAGTGAAGGACCTGAGCTGCTGCTGTGTCTGGTTTGTTCCTTGGGTTATGCCTCACAGTAACCCGAGCCATGTGTGCAGGCTGATAACCCGTGGATTAAAGAGAGTAGAAGCACTGGTAGGAAGCATGGCCTTATCAGAGCTGTGCATGATAAAACTACACTTCTAGAACCTTGTTCTGCATTATTCAGAACTATGATTACCATGTATTAGGCTTTCAGATACATCCTGCTTTTTTGGTGATAAAACTTGAGGGATACATGTACACTCTTAGCCTGTTGTCTTGGAGCTTGTATACTCACTGTAGCTTCTGTTTTGTCTTGCCTTTTCCAGCATCAATAGAACAAAAGCTGGAAAGGCCAGTGATACTCATTATCAATTAATTGTAAGAGTCATGGGTTCAAATCCCAGACTAGTAGCTTACCCTGTGCTACTCAAGAGCAAGGTTTTAACAAGGCTTTCCAGGCACTAGATGTATGCCTCCCCACTATTCCACTTGGGCGATAGGATAAATAAGGAGTTGTGGTACACTGTGTTTGTGCTGTGGCATGATCATACTGACAGATAGTCACTTTCACTTTTTAAAAAAACTTCACTTCTATTCTTTTAATAATGTTTAACACCCGCTTCTGCTCCTTTGGCCTCTTTGGCCTTTTCATTCTTTGTTTTTTTTCTTTTTCTGTTCTAGTGAAAAGTTAACCTTATCCTGGCATAGAGAAGGACATACAGACTTACTTCTTTGTCCCTGTCCAGCAACCAAGCAGGGTAGAAACAAAGCAGCGGCTGTTGTATGGTGAGCAAAGACAAGAGGCCGCTTTGTTAATGCTTCCTATTCAGATACATGTCGGGCCGCCTTACAGACCCTGACACCAAAGCATAATGCTTCAATCTGGAGCTGAATGTGGGCCTATGTTCTCTAAATTCTTGGCACATACCTGCCAGGTAAGGTGGAGTCTTGTTGGATTTTTGAAGGTTTTATCAACAGTCTATGGCACAAAGAAGATATTTCCGCATAGTGGTACTTGCAGGTAAACACCGTAAAACCCCATTTCTCATTTCTCGTTTAAATGGACCCCATAAACTAAAGCTGAATGTCATTTTGTAGTCACACCCAAATTAATACCTCAAGTCTAAGCTGTTTTTCTAAATGGGAAAAATGAATGGCATTTTCAGAATTTGGTGAACTTCTTTTCCAAAGTGTTTCAAAGCTGATACAGGTTGTCCTAATTCTCCTTTCTCTGTGGAATGTCATTTTGTTCTTTAAATGGAATTCCTTTATCCCAAAGGACAATTTAAATGACAGGCATTAAAAACATACACACCAAAGACACTCTACACCACATCAAGGTGCAATCAATAACCGTTTCTAGTCATTCAGTAGTCCTTAATTTGTGTGTGTGTAGCACACAAACCCATGTTTTAAAAACATCTCATCACTGTTATAAAGACTGACCTCCTTCAGAAAGTTCTGCACATGGGTGGTCTGATGGAAGCCATTCAAAAGAAGTAACACATTTAATTGATATTTAACTTAATATTTATGTTATATGAATATAAGGCTACTGCAACAACTACACATTGTTTTCTATGATACGCTGTTGCAGGCAGGCAATATGGCAGAAATGTAATATCATAAATAATGATACAAGTTATGTCATATTTCTTTTAGTAGATTATTTGATCTCAGAAGTTGTAATGGACAATAATGGGGATATGGGCACCATTAGACAAATATTGCATTAAATTCTGTCAAAGCACATCGCTCATCCCTAAATTGCGTTCACAGTTTACCTACTATGTAATGAAACGTGCATTTGGACCATGTTTGTTAAGTTTACCATGCAATTCTTAAAACAACAAAAAATCATACAGCCCCGGCCTCACAGCAACTCTCTCTGTGACCTAATCCTGCCAAAGGCATATCAAAAAGCTTGCTGGTTTTGATCAGCTTTGGGTGTTAAGGTTCGAGTCCTGTTTCAACTACTTAGCAGTAGAATCTAATCTCCGAGTTAAAATTACACAGTAATATTTAAATGGAAAACTGGGAATTGGACAAAAAAAAATATTAGAGCAGGATGGAGAAATTTTTTAAAATCATCTTTCCCATAGACAGAAATGACTTAGGCTCACATATAAATGGTGAACTACAAGGTGTGGTTGTAATTGACGTAGTTATATGTGTTCATGATCAAGTGGGTACAGGGAAGTTACTGTGGGGGGTGTCTATTTAACCATAAAAGCTGAAGTTGCAGGGAAGCTTTTAGGTGGGAAGCATAAAACCTGCCAAATTTGGCCAATTAAATTTGGCAAATTTTCCATGAATGTAACATTAGACCTCTTTGGAGTGAGCCTCAAGTTCAGTTTAAAGTTAAGCTTTCTCCCTCATGAATGTGTCCTTCTTTCTTTTTATTTGTATAGATCACTGTAAATTATTGACCAGGAAAAGACTACTCTGTCAATGAGTCATACCTGCAACGCCCTTGTAAGGAACATTTTCACTGATAGCAATTACAGTATGATCTCTTTTATGACCATCTTGCACTGCTGTAAGCAAAGCTGTTGTACTGATAAACACAGGACAACAGACAAAAGTGTTCATAAATCTGACTGGCCTGTGCTTATATAACTTGCATAACCTCTTATAACCTACTTTTTTGACTTGGCAACTTTGAACTTTTTACTTATCAATTAATCCAGTACTTTGCACTCCAACACTGCATGAACATGATCTGATACTTGTGGCAAAGAATGCACTGCTGGGATGTGAAGCTCATTTAAAATAGGAAGCCTAATGAAGAACAGTCCTTTAGGGATTTTTGACTGATAGAAAGTTAAGCAGCAGTATGTTCAGAAGAAAACTGATTTATTTTCTTATCATTAGTGTCCTAGAGATATTCAGCTAGAGAACCCAAAGCTGAGGAGACCAAATTGGTTTCCAAACCCACTGGTGATTTAAAGGATTTTTTCTGTTCTAGTCATTAGAGTAAAGCACGCCATCACTTCTCTTGCTCCCGTAGAATCTACTACTACAAAACAACTGACCTGGCCTGCTTAATGTGAGCAGCTATTCTCGTCAATGATCAAAACGTGGCTGGTATTTTAACAATCGAACATGCTTATGCTTGAAGAGATTTGCATTATTCATGTGCAAGTGTCATGATATTATGTTTTGCAGTACATTTCTTCAAAAATCAGAGGGCGACAACTCAATCAGTGGTGAAGAAAAAGACTAATGAGCTATCATCTACATGAGCTAACATCTAATCACATGCACCTGCTACTTTTCACTAGATGTTTTTACTTTCCATTTCTTTATAATTATTCTACAGTATCTCAGCCCTTTTTATGATATGTGAAGTTTTTTCATGTTTAAAAAGATAATACTCATGATACATTCTTAAAAAGAAAAGATACATTTCTCTGGTAATAGTGGACGTTTCCTTTGAGCCCTTAAAATCTTTACAGTCCTAAAATCATCTTGAAAAATGATTCTTGATGTGGCCAGAGTCTTGCATTTTTAAACCATTTCTCAAATAACCCTTTATTCCACCTTTTTTAAAAAGTGCACACTCAGAAGACTGTTATTTGTTATAATAACAATTATGAAGTCATGTTGAAAGTATATTATTTTGCCCACTCATTCTATGAAATTAGGTTCCTCTTCGATCTTGAGCTTTGTTTATGAGAATCTGCTCATGTGCCCAATCAATTATTGTGCCCTGTTTCAAAGTACTGCATGACAATGACAAGAGGCTCAAGTCTGCAGGGACTTAATTAACAAAATGTCACACATGCTCACACTGAACTACAGAGCTGTTTCAGCCACTCACCACAGAAAAACAATTATAGTCAACAATCAGGAAAAATAAGCCACTAGGTTTTTGTGTTTACCAAGCAGCACCAAGGCATCTCTTTTTCCCCTTCTCTGGTACAGGTAGGGCTTAATATGTCGATTTGTCGAGGATAAGGACGCAGTTCCTCTCATTAAAAAAAACAGAAAAACAAAAACAAGTCCCACTCTTGTAAAACTGCCCACTCTCTTTCTGTCCTCTTTGGATAAGTGTTGTGTGATTTCTTAACTACATTAAAATTCTAATGTCTACTTTGAGGTGCATCCATTACAGTTCAGATGTTTAATTTTGCATTGACATGCACTTCAAGAGGATTGGAGATGCTAAATTACACCCTGAATGTGAGTGTGTGTGTGGGGGGGGTCTGTCTAGCAGTCCCTGTGATGGATTGGCGACCTGTCTAGAGTATGTCTCTTTGTTTAACTCTGTGAGAGCACTGCCCACAACCCAAAAAAGAAAATGAGTGAGAGTGAGTGAAAAGCTGAATATTCTCCATTGAATATGGTGGCCTGTAACTACTTAATCCAGACTCACCAAATCCAGTGCCATGTGTCAACCCAAAGGACACAAAGTCCCTCAGCATTGGACCGAGGAGCAGTGCAACTGTGTTCTCTGATGTGATGGAGCTCCATTAAAATCTCTTTGTCTTGAGCAATACTCATATTCAAAAACAATAAACTAGCAACAGTACATGACTTTACTTATGCACTTGACAAATGCAATTAAATACTCATTGCAATGTTCCAACTTCTAGTTTTCCCAGAAGAACAGAGGCTGCTAATGCAGCAGTCATATTCCCCAGTAAAACCCTTGATTTCAGACATGTTGGATCAACAGATGTCTTTTATGGTCCTAGAGTTAAGTGAAAGTGACTAAGTGCCATTGTGAAACACAGCACACAGTGAAACATAACAAAGTGCTTCCTCTGCATTTTATCCATACTCACACGTGCAGCGGGGGGCAGCTATTTAAAGCGCCCGAGGAGCAGTGCTGAGGACTATACCTTGCTCAGGGGTACCTCAGGGCAACCTACTGGTAAGGGATTCTAACCCATGACCTTCCAATCCTGGGCCCTAGCTCTTAACCACTAGGCCACTGTTGCACCAGCACTGAATGAATTTGGACTTAGCTGTACTATCAATGGTTTTTCTCAATTCAATCCTATTTAGCTCAGACCAAATTTGCATCTGGCAAAAAAGGCTTTTCAGTTTATATAGTTTATTAGTACCCCATCCCATCACCCCTGGTAAATTACTATCCTCATTTTTAGAATTTGTCCACTGGGTATGGGGGTGAGGCGTATGCCATGGAGTTTTGTTTAAGAGTAGTGGCAGAAAGCTGGCAGGCAGTTGGCTGCTGACTGTTCCACTAAAGCCGCTGACAGGATTGTAAAGACAAGCTGTCGGTGCCACAACCTTGAGGGTCGCTTGGACCACAGGGACAGGTCATCGATAAAGGGATTAACACTTGAGCCTATGGTAAAGGGGAATCTCTTTTTTCCTTATACTGTACACACACACACACACACACACACACACACACACATTTCTTGTCACAGAAAGTCACAGTCACAAAAGAGGTGGAATAGCATAGAAGAACTATTGGAAGTCTGAATTTCCTTTTAGGAAGCTGCACAGTGGGAGGGTTTAAGCATAATGTATTACAGCTGAATTCCCAATTTGAATGTTAGAGAAAATATTTGCATGTCATGGTTTTTACTGACCTTGTGAAACATTGTGGCTGCATTTGTTGCAGGGAATAAGTCCTGCCTCTCCAGACTATGACTGTACATGACTGAATTACTATGGGATTATAGTAAGACTCAATAGTCGTTGTATTTACTCGATTTAGATACTAAAACCTTTTAGAAGCAAAACATTCAATAGTAAAGTTAGGAGATAATCTGCACTTAAGAGATGGTAATTATGATTATGATTTAGTTTTCTTATGTAATGACATTACCAGTAATTCAGTTCCAATGAATTAGTGGACTGTTTTTCTGACTTCTTTTATGGCAGTGCCCAAAATTGTTCCCTCACTAACAGTCCAGTTTTTCTCCTACGTCTGAGTGAAGTTTAAAAAAGAAGAGTCATCAAAAAACAGAAGTGTTTTGCTATCCATTAAAATCTACTGCATTTTCCCCCACGCAATAAACTGGTGGTGCCCTAGCTCACAGTAGAAGGAGGTAACTCTGTTAAGCTTAGTATTCAGTTATAAAGTTTTTTGCACCAAATATGGTATAAATGATACATTTATTTTTGTACATTCTCATTTATATAGATTTGGAGAATTATAAACTAATGTGTGGCCCCACATATGGGTTCTTTTATTTTGTATTATGGATATATATCTGTATGCCTGGGCTTGTGTATATACAAGCAATTTAACTTCCTAAAGCAAATTCAGTGTGACATTGTGAAATTCTACACTCTGTGACAGGTGCTGCTTTCCTTCTCTGACATCTGGGTCTCACCACCTTCAGCAGTGGCTGAACACCGGGGGGTGGTATGCCGGAGCTGGAGGACTTCCCCCCTCCACGGGGCCAGCAACAGCATGCTGACCCGGCCCGCATCCAGCAGAATCTCTTGGAGGAGCAGGTTGAGCTGTGGTGGTTCAGCGAGCCTCGAAAGTCCCTGCTGTGCTACTGTGTCTCAGTAGCCCTGATCCTGGGCTGCGGCCTGGGGGGAGTGGGCCTCCTGTCCACCACCACCAGCCTGTCCAGTGAGTGGCGGCTGGGTGCAGGGACAGCTCTGTGCCTCCTAGCCCTGGCCATTCTCCTCAAGCAGCTCTTAAGCTCCGCTGTGCAGGACATGAACTGCGTAAGAAGCCGGAGGCGCATCAACATGCTGAAAAGCGGCGGCCTTTCGGACGTCCTGGTCGTTCTCATTACAGGACTGTCCCTGCTCATCTGTGGAGCTGTGCTGCTGGACGTTGCCCTGGCTTACCACATGCCCAAACCTGGCCAGGCTCTGAATGACATGTTTATATCTGGAGTCGTGCTGTTAGCGGGCGGAGGGTTTACAGTGATAGCCGTGGGCGTTTACGCGGCTGCGGTATTTCTCTTAGAACGGATGAGGCCGGAACAGAGCCTACGGGACAGGGTAGTGGACATTTTCACCGTTTCAGGGCAAATACGTGCCAGGAGGGAAACTGCATCGAGCCTTGCTCAGCTCATATGACTGTATATTATTGCCTTTATAGGATCCTCTTATGAAAGCGAATGCAGCTGAAATACAACTACAGATGCTTGAGAAATGGATCTCTAAACAGATCTATAAGATAAATTTTCTTTTTTTTTTTTCAACTATGCTCCAGCAAGAGAGGATCAATATTGAAACAGCCACTAATGAACCTTTTGCACAATGGACACATATTGATTGAAGAATGTATGAAGCTACAACCATCAGTACATATTGCACTTGACACACAATATGAATGATCATATCTACATCTCATTTACAGTTGTTATGTCAGCTTATGTGCTGAAACATGGCCTGCACCAAATTTATGAGCATTAAGCATAGACTTTAAGCCTTTACTGTGATACACTGTCAGATTTTACCTAAATAATAGACAAATGAACAATGGCAATCATGGGGTCCACATCATTTATTATTTTATGTAAAGTATTCTGCTCTCTCAAACTACAACCATTGCTTTCCACCGACATATTGGCTTCACCAAACATCAGTCCCCCAACGTCAGTGTGTGCCCTTCACACTCTTATTTATGTGGGCAAAGGGGAGTGGGCCAAGTGGGGGTTCATCTGGACCTTGCTTGTCAGAGCTGTTTAGTGTGTGTGACAGAACGTGTCGGCTGTGTCAGTTTGCATGTCTGTGATTTTATACTACAGCCTCTTTCTGCCTCAGTGCAGTGAACACTTTTGATCAAATAAAACAAACTGTAGATCAGTCAGTGTGACAGTGAAGCACATGATGCGATATTTTCTGTCATATTTTATGCTATCATTACTCTTTAGTTTTGTTGTTGTGAGCAACTTCCACAAGTCAAAATAACAACAATGCAATTGAAACTCCAACTTTGGTGCAAAATGAATTTTAATGTTATAGACCAATGAGAAATAAAAACTTTAAAAAAAACATGCTTAAACCCTGAAATATATGCTTGTGTTCGGACAACAATTTAGTTCCCTTGGTGAAAGATGTTCCCTTCTCAGATACAACTGCACTGGGTGGTGGAGGAGGGGATGGTGGTCGGGCATGCTTTATTAGGCTGATTTTATTGCTGCAGAATTTTTACAATTCATAGATCAACACAAAAACTTTTTTTATTTATTCATAAGCACTAAAATGGGCTTTTTATTAAATCGTTAAGGGTAATAATGAATGTTAATGCGTTTGTATTATTTTCATGTAAAAATGATCTCCAAGAACCATTATGCTCAAGAGCCATAATTGATACTAAAGAGCCAGTTTGAAAGTCTGAAAGTATCTTGATTTAAGGACTTCCCTTAATTTATGCATCCTTTCCTGAAAAAAAGTTAATAAAAAAGACCTAATATATCTACTAGTTGATATCAGCAGGTTATATTTATTCATCATAAACTCAGCTGAAGTGAAAGTGGCTATTCTTGTCATTATGAAACACCGCACAACACACCAGGAACCACGATATTACACCACTGCATTTTACCCATACACACTGTACAGCGGGGGCAGCTATTTAATGCACCCGGGGAGAAGTGACAGGGACAGTACCTTGCTCAAGGGCACCTCAGGGTACCCTTGGTCTGGGATTCAAACCCATGACCTTCAGATCCTGGAGCCAACTCCCTAACCACTAGGCTGGCCAAGTTGATGTGTATGTGGAAATATACTATGGCACAAGCACTACTACAGCTGAGTCACTGAGTGTCCTGAGGGGGCAGAACTGGCCTGAATGAAGGCCAGGGCCAAGCTGGGTGGGATGTGTTGACTGATGCCAGTTCTTGCATCAACAGGCTGCCCATTGTGCTTTAACTGTTGTCAGTCACCACATGGACAATAGCTTTTTCTGTGAACCATTGTCTTTAGATAACACCAGGCTCTCGTACAATGTCTGATAGGAGCAGGCTCTGTAGGAACAAGCCTGGCAAACTAAATCACTAAATGATGCCAATACACACGTGCTAGAATACACAGCTTAGAATAAAGCCTCAAATAACTCTTGAAAAAAAATATTGTGATAATGTGTATTTTTTATGTAAGTTTTCATATTAGTCAAATCAGCTGTGTGCATAATGTAAAGGTAACCTGCAAAATTTGTTTTAAATTGTTTTAGTGAACTGAAAAAATATAACACATTTGCATATATCTGCCTATCCTGCAGACAGCATGGTGGTGCTGTCACCTTTCAGTGAGAAGGTCCTGGGTTCAATTCCCAAATAGGGCGGTCTGGGTCCTTTCTGTGTGGAGTTTGCATGTTCTCCCCTTGTATGTGTGGGTTTCCTCGGGGTGCTCTGGTTTCTTCCCACCGTCCAAAGACATGCACATCAGGTGAATGCTAAATTGGCCCCTAGGTGTGTGTGAGTGCAATTGTCTGCGTGCCTGCCCTGCTGGGACTGGCGACCTGTCCAGGGGATAGGCTGCAGCACCCCCCGTGCCAGAAAATGAGTGAGTGAGAGAGAGTCAGTTCCTGTCCCGCTCAATGTAACCTAGTTATTAGGTGTTGTTCAAACACAATCTGGAACAGCCAATCAAAAGAGTACAGAAACAAGACTTTTGATTCACTCCATTGTGTCCAACACCCTTTTTCATTCAGTCTTATTCACCAAAGTGGAATTGCAAAATGTACAAATGGATTATAAGCTCTGATAGAACTGCCCAACTGTCAAAAAAATTCCTTTTATTTTAAAATCACCATTTTGGAAATACAGTAGTGGCAATAATAACATATTCAAGAGTTGGCTTGAATAGTTTTTTGCAGGCTTTGAATTTTTTTTTTTTTTTCAAACGAATACTTAAACATTAATTTCCAAAACCATCCTTAAAAATATATCGGACATTTTATAAACCATTGTTGCATGCAGTTTTTCTTACTCCATTTTGAAGTATCTTAATTAGGTGGCAATCCATGTATTTAGAGGTAGCTGAAGCACAGGTGTTGGTCAATTCTTTGTTCCAACCACTTATTGGCAGCATTTTCTATTGTGATCATTTAAAATGCTCCCACCTGTGTGGTTTTAGACATATTTGTTTTTCGGTGACTGTAGGACAGCGTGCTGTTATTTTGTGCCATCCTTTTTTAAGGTTGAAATATGTTGCACGTTAGGATACATTTTTGCAGTGTGAAAGCAGATAGTAAAGAACGCTACCAAAACTAGATGTAGCATTCAACACCGTTATAAAGATGGCACAATCCCATCTGCAAACGAGTTGGGTCAGAGGGGCTGTATTTCGCAAGTAGGTCCAGGTGCTTCACAGATTTATAAAGAGATTTGAATTACTGTCCAACAACTCAACTTACAGACACAGATAAATCAACAGTTTCATTAATCAAACAACAATAACCAGGTAGAAAGTCACACTCTGTGCAGTATCAAGTGGGGGGAACATTATGGAATACATTTCAGAAAGTTAGCACACCACTGGCCTCTGGTGAGAAAATGTAAAAGTGAGAAAAACCGTCATATTTACAACAGATAATATATTCTGCTGCCTCTGTTGCAATGCTGAATTATATTCTATACAAACCATCCTCACATACAGAACAAGCCATACAACGCACGCTAAATATCGGGGATTATGTCATTAGTTTTCTATCCAGTAGTGCACAGTAGGCATGGCTTGTTAAAAGGATTTGACACAGATCAGGTAGCACGATACGGAGTCTTGTCCTTTTATATTGTCATCGAAGATATTTTCACTTCTGCACATGGTGTGCAGTAACGTGACTGATGTATAACAAACTTTAAGCTTAGGCTCTTAACCCAAGTTCCCTCACAATGAATTTATTATAAAACTCATTCTCACAATAGCTAACATATGAGTATTTTTCTGGCGCTCATATCTCTAGCTGCATTGTGAGTACGAGTGTGTATAGAAATATTCTTTTGCATTTGCAAACGCTAATGAAACAGACAAGGCAACAGGGCTGCTGTTTTGGAGATATATAGTGTTACACCTGAGCCTGACACTGTACAGCCTTATAAATCATTGATTCTATGCACACAGTGTTCATTCCATTGGTTAGTGGGGTTACACTTTTAAATTCCATAAAACTAAAATAATAAAACTACTTCCTCTTTCAGAGATCACGATGGATACCAAGTAACAAAAGATATTCATAAAAAGTTCCAAGTTTAAGTTTGTATCTTCCAATGATGGATTAACATATCCATACTGTTGCTAAATAAATAATTCAACTTTAAACCGGACTAGTAACAGACCACCCACATATAAACTAAGCAAATAGAAAACAATTCCCAAAAAGTGTCAAAATCAGTTAGCCTAAGGCTTTACAACTATTTTGTTATTGCTTTGTTCAAAATGCAAATACACATCCACCCAAGGACTCTCCCTCTTACACACACAGTCAAAAAAGCTGTTCATTTGAAGGGGTTTGGAAACAGCACAGGTCTGTGTCTCTTTCTCTGAGGGGGGCAGGACAGTCTGCAAAACAGCCGTCGCATTGCTGGCACAAATCCCCTCAGTTTGTCCTTAGCTGATAATCTGTCAAATAAAATCATTAAATAAAGGTTCATTAACTATTATACCTTCATGAAAAAAATAACCAAAAAAAAGGAATCTGAATTATGAAATTTTGATAAATCGTAAATAGCAAGTGGGATTTTCAAAAAAAAAAAGACACCATGGTTCTAAATGTGTCAGCAGGCTGCCTGCTTTGCATTTCTAATGAATAAGTGAAAAGAGTTGAAGGATTAGAGTGGCTCCCTCTCATCTGGTATTGCTGATGCAAATGGAAAACTGATAGTCTAAACTCTATTAAAGCGTGGCATGAGGGAATGTGTGTGTGTGTGTGTGTGTGTGTGTGTTAGTGTGTGTGTGTGTGTGTGTGCGCGCACGAGTGAGTGTGAGTGGGTAAGTGACTGAGAGAGAAATAGTGAAAGAACACAAAGAAGTCTCAAGTTTCCACGCAGGGAAAATGTAGCTCTAGATATTATTTGATAATGTGTGTCTTTGTATGTGTGCATATGTGTGTGTGTGTGTGTGTGTGTGTTTTGTGTGTGTTTGTTTGTGTCGTACCTCCACTCTGCGTAATGTATCTCACCCACGGTAATGCTTGATAGCCACTTTTCTCGATAATTTTGAGGTATCGGACCTGATCATATGGAAATATGTTCAGCATTTTGTTCAGGAGGTTCCACTGTGTACATTCACAGGTTTCTGAACGCCAGTCTCACCTGAATGCCAGACACAGTGTAATAAGGGATCTCGAAATTCACTGTGATAGGCCTCTTTCCTTCTTGTTCGTCACTCTCCACACTAGGCAGTCCAAAGTGAGCTCTCATCATGTACTCCTTTCCTCCCTGTTAACACAGATGAATTCCTGATTCATGTGTATGATCTAAAATATGTTATAAAGGGGAATATACCTGTCAAATTCATTAGCCAACTGGTTCTGCAGAACAAGCAGCGTCACAAATACTTCTCACATTTAGTAGTGTTTCAGGCTAATCTTAAAAATTCCATTTTTTTCATCAATCTGCACACAGTTCTTCACAATGACAAAGCAAAAATAGGTTTTTAATGATAATAAACTGAAATATCCCACTTTACCTAAGTTTTCCGACCCTTTACTTAATACTTTAAGGGCCTTTGGCTGCTAAGAGAGTCTCAAGTCTTTTTTGGAATGATTCAACAAGCTTGGCATAGCTTTCTTTGGGATGTTTCTCCCATTCTTCTTGCAACTCATATAAACTGAACCAGGCTGAATGGAAGGTTTTGGGGCACTGCCATTGTCAGGTCATTTCTTCATTCAGTCTTGTTTCATTAGACCAGAGTTTGCTTCTTATGGTCTGAGAGTGGTTTGGCAAACTCCCAGTGGGCTGTCATGGAATAGCTTCTGTCTGGCCACTCTACCATGAAGGACTGACTGAGTGCACCGATGGTGAGCTTACTGCAAGGTTTTCCTGTCTCAATGAACTCTAGATCTCCTTAATAATTACAATTTGGTTCTCTTCTACCTGTCTGAGTTCCCTTCAGCTCTAATCTCTCAGTTTTTGTGGTGAGATTGTTGGTGGTTGAAAAAGGATACACCAGAGCTCCATGGCAAGGGTCATAACAAAGGGAATTAATACTTATGTAAATTAAATAGTTTGGTCTTTTATTTTTTATTTTAAAAAAATAATTAATTAATTAAAACATTTTTAAGCTCCTTCTTCCTCTTTTGGCTGCTGCCGTTTAGGTGTCGCCACAGCGGATGATTTGTTTCCATTTCTTCCTCTCCTCTGCATCTTCTTACTTCAAACCAGCCAGCTGCATGTCGTTTCTCATCACATCCAAAAACCTCCACACTCCACACCCAACAAAAATCTCAGCATCTTTAACTCTGACACCTCCAGCTCCGCTTCCTGACGTTTCAGTGCCACCGTCTCCAACCTGTACAACAAATCCTCTCACTTTCCAATTGAACAATCTGGTCAGGAACTCCACTGCCATCTTTCCTAAACACCTCCATGCTTTGGTATGTCATCCAGACCAACAGCCTTTCCATTCATCATCCACTTCATCGCTGCCCTTACTCCATCTTGCTTATTTGCTGCACTTCCTGGTTCACTATCCTCACATCATCCAATCTTCTCTCTCTCTCATTCTCGTCATCCATCAACCGCTAAAAGTATTCCTTCCATCTGCTCAACACGCTCTGTTCACCTGTGAGTACTTTTCCATTTCTTTCATTCAGCTGTCTCTCTGTCTAGCCAAGTGGTAAAGGTCCTTTTTTCCCTCCTTACTGTCCAGCCTCTCATACAATACTCCATACACCTTATTTTTAGCCTTCACCACTACTTTCTTTGCCCTGTGCTTTATCTCCTTGTACACCTGTTTACTTTCTTCATATCTCTGACTATCCCACTTCTTCTTCTCTTGCCTCTTCTTCTGTATACACTTCTGGGTTCCACCACCAGGTTTCTTTATCCTCCTTCTTCCTTCCAGATACCAATTGCCTTTCAAGCTGTTGGCCTGACCACTTCTGCAGTAGTTTCCTGATGATCTGGTAGCTCTTCAACACCTCCCAGTTCCCGTGTTAACTCCTGCCTAAATTCTAACTTGCCGTCCTCCTTCTTCAGCCTCCTCCACTTGATCCTCTACTATGCCATCACTTGCTGACACAACTGTTATAAACTAATCTGTATAAATATTTTCAATGGTAGCTTATCAAACTAGCTAAAAAATGTAGCAACTAAAAAAGGTTCATGAACCAAGATAACACTGTCTCAGTGAGACAAATATACAAACAGAAAAGGACTCACGAGCCATCACTTCCAGATTGTATGCGACCTTTTTGGAGATCAAATCCAGCCATTATATTGTACATCACATATGCTATTAATATACAATTACAATGCTTAGCTTTACTGAAACACAAACTTTTACTGTAAGATGTTGAACAGAGTGTTGAGAATTCTCACTATTTGTGTTTTTTTTCTGTAGGGATTCCATCAGCTTAATAACTGTATGATTTTTCAACATAACATACTATGTAGAACGTGCAGAACTTTACACATGTTGAGTCTAACACATTTTTTACCCACTCACTTCCTTTGAGAGTTTAGTAAGATTATCTTAAGTTGTACAGCCTTATTTGTGGTTTTCCTCTGGCTGTAAGATGTTAATGTTCACTCATTCCCTCTCAAAATATTATTCACAGCTGTAATAGTTGCTCTGCATGGTGTGATGAAAGACATGTCTGCAGTGTTAAATGAATGTACACCACTTTTACTGATAAAAAGACAGACAGCAGAGTAACAATCAGATATTTATTTCCTGGTGTATTACTACTTAAAAGTTTGAAATCCTTGCTTTCAATAAATAAATAAATAAAATAATTATATAATTATTTTCTAATTCTATAAAAAGAATGATAAATATACAGCACTGTGCAAAAGTTTTAGGCAGGTGTGAAAAAATGCTGTAAACAAAGAATGCTTTCAGAAATATAAATAATGATTGTTTATTTTTAACAATTTACAAAATGCAAAGTGAGCGAACAAAAGAAAAATCTAAATCAAATCAATATTTGGTGTTACTCCCTTTTGCCTTCAAACCAGCATCAATTCTTCTAGGTACACTTGCACAAAGTCAGGGATTTTGTAGGATTATAGTCGGTGTATGATCATGTGGAACTTCACAGTTTTCACACACAATCTGTCCAAAAGTTTTCAGTCATTTCTTCTCTTTAGAGTTAAGCTGCTTAAATAAGACCTCACTGTTGTCGCGGGCACTCAACATCCCATACACAGCTTGTGTAATCTCTACAGAAATGTGCTTCTGGTAGAATATGACACACAGGAGTCTAAGGCCACTATGCACTATGCTAAGGGTCAGCTAGAGAGGTGTAAAGGCTCCTTTGGACTGTGGAGCAGAAGAAATATATTTTCTGGGGTATTGGAGCTTCATCTAGTACCTTTAGTATGAGAGATGGGAGAGACATCTGTCCAGATATATATTATGTGTTGTTTACGATGCTATTACAGAAACCCTAAGGGCTGTTTTTTTAAGGTGACATAAAAGCATCACTCACTGGGAAGGACTTGATGGTCCACTCCACTGCACTCTTCTCTGGCACCCACTTGGCATGGCCTGTGCTGGTCTTAAATTTGGGCGAGTCAGCATCACTGGGCACAGGTACCAGGATAGACACATTGTTGGCTGTGGAACGGCTCTTAAACTGACTCCGGGCCTGCAGGGAAAAAAATAAAATACTGAACAAAACATACAAAAAACTCAACCAAGTATAATAACACAGTATGAATATGACCTCACTCAAAGTCTGAACTGATTTCAGCAATTATTATTAGGTTTATCATTAAGCATCTGAAATTGGTCACCCTACAAAGTGGAAAAAGTATAATACTTATCAATTTAACCCTTGAGTCTTGAGACGTTTTATTCAGTAAATTCTATGAATATGCAACTATGAGAATGACAACTGAACCTTAAGGCAGACTCTTAAACTTTTACCTAAAAAGCCTGTACTTCAACATTAATTACTTCCCATTTAAAGCTCACTGAACAAGCAGAGAAATTCTGTTCTTCAACTGCAAACGCAGAAGCATAATTAAGCTTTGATGAAAATGCATTGTTGTGTGTACAGTCATGTCTTGCAGAAAGAAAACATATTCTTTCAATTTCTGCCATGTTTTAGGCATTTACTATTACAAATTTAACATTTATCACAGTCCTGTAAGGAGACAGTCTTTAGAATTTAAATCTAAATGGATCAGGCAACAGTGTAAGAACAAAAGGACAAAGCCTGTTTATTTGAGACCCAGCCAACTCTTAAGACACATGTCAGGTAAGCCTTGAAGCCTTAGAGAAAAAACCATGAAGACTGGTGCAGTGGAGTGTAAACACTGTGTGTGTGTGTGTGTGTGTGTGTGTGTTTGTGTGTGTTTGTGTGCGTCTGCTAGTACCTTAACTTTGATCTCTACTCTGCTATGAGAAAACCTCTCAATAACACTTTCGATCCATATAAGGGGCTTCACCTGTAGGAAGCACAATGATGATTTATTAAATTAGAACTAAATAAATTATAACCCATATAAAAAATTGCAGCAAAGAAAACAAACAAAAAGCCAGAGTCTGAGTCAGAGAGCTAGTCTAAGTGTGTGCTTCTAGGTGGAATGCTCACAGTGGTGTTAAGGCGATAGGACATGAGTTCACTCTCTCCGTCAGGGGGAATAAAGGAGATGGTTCGGTCGTTCTCAAAGCGAGAGAGGCGCACACACTGATGAAACTTAACATCCTCTAACTCCACTGACTTACTTTTCTCTCCTAAGAAAAGGCACAGAACACACATTTTATGTAACATCACATCAGATATTGCAACACTTTAAATGTATCTCAAAAATGTCTGTAAAGTTACAGGAAGTATTATAAAGCAATGCCACAATAAAACAAAGGAGCAAATGCACAAGCAGACATAACAAAGATAAACAAACAAATCTGTTTCACTTATAACTAACGTTAATGTTTCCAGATTTTTAATTCATGTTTTTTCACAATCCAAAAAATCATTCAGAGAGGATTTTTATTGTAGAGAAATCGTGTTTGCTGCATTCAAGAGGATCTAGTCATGTTTATTTATAGCTGTGGTGACAGGAGTAGGTTTTGGCCTAAACTACATTCAAAGTGAAGAATTACAAGCAGAAAACTGTAAGATAATGACTTTTTCAGATTCACCACTATTTTGCCATTTTCAGCACTATATATAAAACACGGATAACAAGTATAGGTTCAACGGTCACCTTAGGGGAAAAAAAAATGGACTAAATTTACATTATGAACAGCCACAAGTACCTATCCTCACCTACGTAAACAAATGTGAGTTAATACAGACACTTTAAAAACCATAGAGATTCTGAAGCTCTTGAATCGGGTCATTCGTAATGTAACACAAGGTAATGTGCAGCTGGTGTTTTTAAATGGTTTTCTATATTACAGTGAGAGTAATGATTCCACTTTGTGAAACAGCAGTGCTGGAATTAGCTAGAATAGTTAGTAGACTAATTACTGCCAGGGCCACTACTTTACAGACATGGAAACATGTGGACTGTGATTTGTCAGACTGAAGTGAATGGTATTATGCATATTGTGTAAACCTTTGTACCCTGTTCATTTTAATGCATGTTGTTCTCTTTTTTGCCCTTGGATTTAATTTATTTGACAGCCGTGTAAAGTACAGATAAAAGACAGAAGGAGGTGGGACTGGAATTTGTTGCAATACTATGATAAATGACTGTTATTAGCTGAATGCAAATGAAAAGAAAAAGATCACAAATAATAAATTATTCATGCTTTTGTGGTAAATCAATGTTTTCAATAAGTGTCATGCAGTACTAAGTAAAGATTGGTATTGGTTGAAAAATGCTATTTACCTGAAAGTGAATTCAGGCCATACGGAAATGTAGTGACAAATTTTGTGATTCACTGTGTTTTTTCACTTATTCTATCTGTCTATTACTCCATCTGCACTAATGGCAAATTGCTTTTTGAACAAGGCAGAAAAAAAGAGCTTCTAATGAGAATGGGGGTCATTTACATTTATCAATCTTAAAAGCTCAGTAACAGAAAAAATTGATTAAATTTTTAGGGATAAACAGAGGCTGGAAAATGATTTGTGTTTTGTCTGCCTTGGTACAAATCCACTCAAATTATACGAGTAAATCTCAAGCAATACTATTAATCTACAAGGAATGTATAAGAAATCCTCTGAAATAAGCAGGAGCAAAATTGTGCAGAGTAGATCACATTAATGTGTTCAGACCTTTTTTTAATATTGTGATATTAGGCATGCAGACAGAGCCTAAAGGAAAGACAACGCAGAGTGCCTGCATGATTGCTCTTCTGTTGCAGGGTGTTTAACCTGCAAGCAGTAGAAGACAGCAGCTGTAGAGCGGGCTTTTAATGACTCTGAGCCTGGGAGCGTCCTAAAGTCTCTAATACCAGTGAGCTTTGGGAATTCAACACAGTTCTCTGAGCTCCAGTCTGTGAAATGGTTCTTTCACAGCATGGAACTGGGACTGCTATGTAATTGTGTGTGCGTGCGTGCGTGTGTGTGTGTTTGTGTGTTAGTTTGTGTGTATGTAGGTTTGGGTCATGGGAGGAAAACAAGGCATGTGAAAAGTGCAGAGCTGCTGGTGTTTATTTGAGCATTTAAATGTTCTGAATTCTGAATACATGTACCACAGCTCCCATATAAAGTGTGCCCTTATCTAGAAGTGTCTGATTCTCTTTTTCTCCGTCATTGACATTTACAGACGAGCATAAAAGGGCTGTGTAAAGTGCGCTGGAAGGCACAGCTCAGCAGTCTGTGTCCCCTCAGTAGCAGGAAAAGCCTGCTGGGACCCGGCCCTCATTTCTCACACTCAAACAACTACTGATGCCATCTAAAGGTCATATAGGGGTGTGACCTCTTAGTCTAATGCCTACTGATTGGTCCCCTAGGGGCCACTGCTAGATAAAGTGAGAAAAGCTGATTGGTTTTCTGAATTATAGACACTTTGTGACATACACAATTTCTCTGAAAATTCTAGGTTAAGGGTGAGCTAAATTGCACTATATATATATATATATATATATTTATTTTGATCAATTTACAAAATGCAAAGTGAGCGAACAAAAGAAAAATCTAAATCAGATCAATATTTGGTGTTACTACCTTTTGCCTTCAAACCAGCATCAGTTCTTCTGGCCCCCACAGAGCCCTGATCTCAACATCATCAGTGTGTCTGGATTACATGAAGAGACAGAAGGATGTGAGGAAGCCTACATCCACAGAAGATCTGTGGTCAGTTCTCCAAGATGTTTGGAACAACCTACCAGCCGAGTTCCTTCAAAAACTGTGTGCAGGTGTACCTAGAAGAATTGATGCTGTTTTGAAGGCAAAGGGTGGTCACACCAAATATTGATTTGATTTAGATTCTCTTTTGTTCATTCACTGTATTTTGTCGATTGATGAAAATAAATGATTAACACTTGCATTTCTGAAAGCATTCTGTGTTTACAGCATTTTTTCACACCTGCCTAAAACCTTTGCACAGTACTGTATATATATACATATATATGTATATATAAATGTTAAAGTGATCAAGAAAGCATGTAATTTGTCAGCTAACACAGAGGTGGTTAGGTATTAATTTTCATTCTCTCAAACTGATCTTGGTCATAAATTATTACAAACATATCTGGCTCATTGTTCAATAATTAAAAATAAAAAAACACCCAAAAAATTCTAATATTCCACAACATCAGTGACGCGAAACATATGTCTCTACTGAGCCTGTATTTTAATAGGTATTTGTCCTGTAGAGAGCAGTGTTTCCTTCATTTAAAGAATTTGCATTTCAGGTTTCATTCTGCTACCTGATCACAGGTCACATGATCAGGCTGATGTTAGATTAGAGCAATTTAGTACAAACGGAGAAGTCAGTGTGTCTTCAGGAGTTCTTTAAAACCATTTTTTCTGCATTCAGCATGCTGACTGTGAAAGCATGTTAGTGGCTAATTTATTTATGCTGTTAAATTCTGTGAGCTGTTTGTTTATTGCTGGATTGATAAGGTAACATTTCTGGCATTAGTAGCATTTCAAATAGATTCATTCTCTGCTCCAGACTGGTCTGGATGTGGGGAGGAATGCATAAGCGGAAGCTGATCTTTAGAGTGATTGACACCTGCAGTGCAAATGCCTGCGGTGGTGATTAAGGAAAGAAACAGATGGGAGGGACGCCATCAATGGAGTACAAATACGATCGGTAGAAAATGAACTACCTGCCCTCACTGGGGCAAAAATAGGCCTTTATACATGCGCTAGGGCTGCACAATCTATTCTATCATTGTTATTGTGACAATGTATGTGCTGTGAACATCCTGACCGAGCTGGATAAATCAGTTCTTTCATATCATCTAACAAGCATAAATAAGCATAAATCATTTATTTATGATTAATCATTCATTGTCATAATATTGTCTATCAGAGAGTTCACTAACAAAATGTAATATTTTGAAAGGTAAAAGGTTAGTACAAATGGAACTACAGTATGTCCAGCCTATTATGGCTCAATGTCCACTCACTGCCTGTGATCTCGAAGAGCACTTTGTCATTGAGCCCCAGCCTCAGCTCAGGCATGCCTGAGAGAACGACTTTCAGTTTGATGCACCCAAGAATCTCACTGCGCAAGACACTGCCTGTGGCACTGACCTGGTGCAACAGGAAGGGAGAGAAAGAAACAGGGACAAGAGGGAAGGATTAGACAAATGAAATATTTTATATATAAAATATAACTAGAATGATACCAATAAATATTCATATTTGTAATACTGATACGATATTTGTCACTTTTAGTAAAGGCACTAAACAAAACCTACAGCACCACAAGTGCCAAAATTGCACTAGAGGAGAAAAACTTCAACAGCGAAGTCTGCATGGTAATGCAGTTGGTAATGCCCCATTAGAAAGCAATAAAACGTGGGGCTGATGTTAATCAGATGGAGAGATGCTCCTGAGAGCTGCTGTGGGCTGCCTTTCAGAATCAAAACCTGAGGAGTGCATCACGTGCCTGGGCACTCAACCTATACAGGGGGCTAAAGCAAGCATTTTGGAATGTAAGCAGTGGAAAGCATCCAAAGTTGCCTACATCACCTGACGAAAGAGAGGTTGTCTAGATATGTGAACTTGAAATGTAGGTAAGAAAGGTCACTGAAGGAAAATTAAGTATAGGAATGATTTATTTGTTTTTATTTTTCCTTTAATATGCCCTCTCTTATGCCCAAGGTCGCTTCCAAAATAAATCCAGGATGGAAAAACACAAACAATCAAGTAAAAGAAGTGAAGAATAGAGGCAGGTCTTCAGTTGAGATCTGAAGGACATAACAGAAGAACAGTCAAAGAAAAATTCTGAATTTATACTCTTTTGCACCAAAAAGGGAGGTGCAAGGAAGAGGTACAGATTTGAATGAAGGATTAAGACAAGATATGGTCACACTTTTGATTTATGAGAAGAGCCTGACAGAACTTATCTGAAACTGACTGGTCAAAAAGCAGAACAGCACATAAACACAGTGTGACTGGCTAGAATTATCCTTTACATGTTCCAGCCTTCTGTTATCTATTGAAGCCTGTGGAAGCCTTCTCCTTGTAAAGGTATATTTGCAACAAAGAAGCATCGCATAATGAAACAACTTAGTTAACAACTTAGGTGAACCTACCAGAAGGTTGACAGACTCAATAACATCCATGAAGACTTCATTCTTTCTGTACTTTATGCCCTCAGACCTCCAGGACACTGCATTGGTAACGGTTGCTGGTGGACGTGGAGCTCCAACCTCTAATTTATGCCCTTTCTGGGTGATATACCTGACATCAATGAGAACAACAATCAAAATGAATCAAAGCTGAAAACTGAATTAAATCAGATGCCCAGCACGATGTCCAGGGAAACCGTTTTTAATATTAGCTTAAAAACTAAATGTGTAATGTGTAAACTTTAACTTTAGTGTGTAAATTACATGCCTGATTTTCGTAATATACTGATACTTTAACCTTAAATGATATTAAGATCAGCCAAAGGCAAAAGAGACCAGGTGCTCATTGTAAATAAACACGCTTTTAATTCTAATGTAAATTCAAAAATTTATTTTGGAAGCTGTTTTACAGCCGTTTGACTTAATAAACGAAGCAGAGACATTGGCGTTGAGTTGAAGGCTGACCCTCCTGGGAGCACCCTGTATACCTATAGAGACACACAGGTAGATAAACAGCTCCACCTGTTTTTGTTCTATTTCCATCACCCACATGATGAAATGATTATAAACACAGGTTACAAAGGCTGGAGAAAGAAATATCATCAACACTGCTAAATGTACTTTTATCTGGAAAGCCCACTTTTGTTCTCAAGATCCTAAATGTATCTAATAATTATATTCAACCAACTATCTATTAAAATCGCCCCAATCTTGACTTCCACTCAGATCCAAAACCTAAGATAGGTTACAACTCTAATCCTACTAATCCTGATCTCAGGCCTAAGACTGCAGAGAATCAGTTTTATCAGTTAACTATTTGAGCATCTATACACTGATTAAAAGGCTTTCTATAAAAAGTGGGACTGATTAGAGTGAGAGATTTTGAAAGGTGATAAATAAAGTCAAAGGTGATGTCCAACTGTTGTTGGTTGCAGAGCAAAGTGAATGAAAATCTACTCTTCAGAGGAACTTTATGTGCAACAGTGAATTTACTGTGATATATTTACCATTAAACAATGGAGACTCTGTTACATGATGCATGTACTCTTCTAAGACAACCAGGAAGAGCAGAAATATATCGCTTGCACGTGTATATGTATGAGGTCAGCTGCAAGCAAAACTGTTTGTAAAATCAAGTCCAGTTCATAGAGAATGAATAGACAGCACAAATGCTTACAAATGCTGAGCTGTGAATAGTAAATGGTGGATGGTGCCTGTTAGAATGGTGAATAATGAACAGTGAATCAGCCAGTACTCACTCTAGTAAAATCTTGCTGTCTGTGGTCTGAGGCAACCCAAAGTCCATGACCTCATCCATTAACTCATACACAGTCACAAAGTTATCTCGTATGCTCTCCTCCTCTAAGGCCTTAAAATACTCTGTGAACACCTGAAACATGACCACAGAAAATATGCAGACTTGCTCATCCATCGTTCTTACCCTAAACCTTTCCAAAAGGGGACTCGCAAGTGGTATAGTCTCTTCCTAGTATTAGTAAAAAGCATCAATCAGAAGGTTACATGAGTGTTGCTTAACACAAATACACAGAAATGTAAAATTTAGCCTTTTCTGAATTTCTGAAGTAAACTTACCTCCACTATTTTGTACAAGAATGAATACACAAGGGCAGCGTTTGTATTCTTCTTGGTCATTGCTACCACTGAGTACCAGCTTAAGGTTTAGACGTTTGAAAAAAGGTAGAAGAGCTAATATATACGCAGTATATAAAAGATCAAAAATAATGAATGATTAAAAATAACAAAGGAAATAAAAAAGGAATGAAGGATACAATAGAGGTTGCTGTGTTTGATATATAAAAAGTGCGTAGAGCCATGGGTCACTACAGGTGATAATTCCGCCTCTTCCTCCCTCTTCATCATAATCGGCATGAAGTGGTCAATTTCATTCATGTCAATGTTGCCCCTGTAGTTTCGGCATATGAGCACCTAAAGTGGAGACAATAAAGTCAGGCATGCCATAAACACTGATACATGTCTTCCTTCTAGTTTGCAAACAATATCAATAGCATAGTAGCTCCAATAGCACCGGGGCAGTGGTGGCCTAGTTAGGGACTAGGCCTCAGGATCGCAAAGTATTGGGTTCGAATCCCAGCCCAGTAGGTTGCTCTGAGATACCCTTGACCAAGGTGCCGAACCCATCATTGCTCCATGGGTACTTTAAATAGCTTGACAGTTTCATTTATTGTAGCACTGTGTAAGCCTCGAGCGTCCCCTCATTTGTACATATTTTGTTTAGAAAGAGCCATCATTTCCTGCGTTTTTAAATGTATTCTTGAGACGCTTATTTAAAGAAATTACAGAAAGCTTGCTTGAAAGAGTTTAAACGATGTTGAAGAAAAATGGTGGTATGTTTGCAAAAATTGCAATATATCACTTTTCCTATAGTCTCATTTTCCATTCAAAGTGAGGCTGATTTTTGCACAGTAGTGTTATCTGTTATTATACACTCTTTTTGTAAGATCATCAAATTGGAGCCACAAGTTACCAGATAACATTACTCAACACATGTTTCAGTTGCTGGTTGCAAGAGATACTATCGGAGCCAGTTTTATTTCATCACAGGAAAAAGGTTGAGTCAGCACGGGCGAGTGAGAGAGTCAAATATCTGCTGACCTCTGAGTGCAATAATATAAAAATCATCTTGGAGGAATATAGACTTATGAATAAACTTCATTACTTATTAAAGAAAAGATATTTGCACAGAGGTCAGGTAGGGATGAGCGGCTGTCAGGAAATAAAAAACAGAAAGGAAGAAGTCACTGAAAATACATGTCATGTTGAAAATACTGCAGGCGCATACATTTCTCAGGCCTTGCTTGAAGCATTATAAAAGAGATACTGACGAATGATTGGCTTGGGCAGTTAGTTAAATGAAACTCTTTTGCTATCTTATCACCAGTAGGCATATGATGATATCTTATCATCAAATTTAAACATTTAAAAATGCTTTCTAGATGAGGCTCAACCCATCCTTTTTGGATTTTTAACATTTAAGCTGGGTCTGGGTCTGTTAAAAACAGAGACTGCTTTCGACTTTATTATATATAGTAGACTGCTCTTCATTATATTACATTTTGAGTTAAGCATATAAAATTAAAAAGAAGTTTAAATACTTTTACTATTTTGAAAGGACTTTTACAGAGCCCAAAATATGTGCAACTTAAATTAATTTCCAATGAAACAGTATCTGGAAAACTCTGTAATGAATATATTTTCCATATATTTTAATGACTTTCTAAAAACAAGCCCAGCACTGCATTATTTTTACCTTATCAAGAAGCAGACTGGTATTATTTTAGGATTAGATTGCTAAAGAGAAGCACAAGCAAATTAGTGATTAGATTCCAAGGAATCATGTGCTGTTAGTCTAGCTTTAGGCTGCTGTAAAAATATCAGACTGAGTGTTCAGGAGTGCTTTGCTGAGTAAAACCAAAAACAGGGGAAGACAGCAAGACTGAGCTATCAAGTGATAATCTTTGAACGTTTCCGTTAGGAGTGTGCCAAAAAATGAATCTGAATCTTTCTGCAAAATAAAATCAATAAAACTTGATATAACACAAGGTTTTCTACATTGACAGTAAAACCTAAAATGATGCACGTAATTATAATGTGAGGCTTGCTATGCAACATCATACGATTTTAATCTAACTATGTCTGTTGAATCAACTATGTCTGTAAACAATGTCATTTAGATTTTCTGGCAATTTACCAAACATTTTATCCAAATGATAATGGACTTAGCAAAAAATGACCTTGTACTTTGGAGTTTGAAGCAGCTTGGTCATTGCAACATTGCATGTGTTTTCATCTTGCCATTACTGTATTAGATGGATTTGAACATAACAAATAAAATTGCATAAAAATTGCGTGTTGTAAATATGTTATAACAGCGTCAAATGACTTACGGCCTTGATGTGTCTAAAGCTATAATTACAGAAAAGCATGTTTTATACTTTTAATGCTTAAATGTATCATTTTGATTTTGACCTTTCTTCAAGACTCAAGAGCTTTATTTGACACATATGCAGTTATACAAGTACAACCAGCAGTGAAATGTATCCCTGAATCACTCTTTAGGCTGCGCAAGGTAATGAGATGAAAATAATAAGAAAATAAGGACAAGGTAAAAATATCAAATTTAGAAAAATAGGTAGAACAGATAAATAGAACTTTTAACAGTGAAAGTAGGCCAAGCTGGTAATCAATATTAGCTACCTGTATGATCTCTCTTAATGGGAGCAGAGCCTCTTCTGTGAAGGTAAAGTCCATAACAAGAGACCAAAAGGAAAAAAACTTAAAGGACAGCGAGCCTCACTTTTCTCCTCTAAATATGCCATTATATTAAAAAAATACAAGGAGTACAATCAAAAACCTAATATTTTAACAGTTTTTTAAATAGTTGAATTGTTTGTTAGACACGAAGATGTTGCACGCCTAGGATATTAAAGAGTGTCTGTAATATAATCTGGTCTGAGCAGGAATGCTTTAAGGTAAAAGATATTGGATTGCTCTAGGGCACAGACAAGAAAGCTTCCATCAGCACTGCCAGGGGTCGTAGCTTTATCAGGGGGTAATCCATTCAGCTAAAGCTCTTTGGCTGTCTCACTTCTTGAGCTGGTCTCTTTCTTTTTCT